>JAZHEH010000632.1:0-31932 GCA_036589455.1 Ateles fusciceps
GATGATGTATATTTTTTATAAGAGATTACAAAATAGAGGATGTATATTTTTTATAACAGAGTAAAAACAGAGGGTGCATATAGTTCATAAAAGTACAAATAGAGGGTTTACATTTTTTATAACACTAATTTGTGAGTGTGTATATTTTATATAACAGAATATAAATAGAGGTTGTATATTTTGTATAACAGTACAAATAGAGGGTGTATATTTTTTATAACACAGTACAAATACAGGGTTTATATTTTTAATAACAGTACAAATAGAGGGTGTATATTTTATAACAGAGTTAATTTAGAGGGTGCATTTTTTTTACAACTGCGTACAAATAGAGGGTTTATATTTATTATAAAAGAGTACAAATAGAAGGTTTATATTTTTATATCACACCATTTGTGAGTGTGTGTATTTTTATAACAGAGTACAAAAAAGTGTGTATATTTTATATAACACAGTTAAAACACAGGGTGTATATTTTTTATAAAAGAGTAAAATAGAGGGTGTATATTTTATAACAGTATAAATAGAGGATGTATATGTTGTATAACAGAGTACAAATAGAGGGTGTATATATTCATAACAGAATATTTTGTGTTTGTATATTTTTCATAACAGTACAGATAGAGTCTGTATATATTTTATAACAGAGTATTTTGTGTGTGTGTATATTTTTTATAAGAGAGTACAAATAGAGGGTGTATATCTATAAAGAGAACAAATAGAGGGTTTACATTTTTTATAACAGACTAATTTGTGAATGTGTATATTTGTATAACAGACTATAAATTGAAGGTGTATATTTTGTATAACACACTACAAATAGAGGGTGTATATATTTTATAACATAGTACAAATACAGAATTTATATTTTTAATAACACAGTACAAATAGAGGGTGTATATTTTTATAACAGAGTAAAATTAGAGGATGAATACTTTTCACAACTGCATACAAATAGAGGGTGTATATATATTATAATAGAATACAAATAGAAGGTTTATATTTTTTATATCACACACTTTGTGAGTGTATTTTTATAACAGAGTACAAAAAGAGTGTGTATACTTTATATAACACAGTAAAAACACAGGATGTATATTTTTTGTAACAGAGTAAAACAGAGGGTGTATATTTCATAAAACAGTACAAATAGAGAGTGTATATTTTTTATAACAGATTACAAATAGAGGGTATATATATCTTATACAGAATACGAATAGAGGGTTTATATTTTGTATAACAGACTATTTTGTGAGTGTGTATATTTTTTATAACAGTAGATAGAGACGGTGTATATTTTATATAATAGAGTACAAATAGAGGGTGTATATTTTCTAAAACAGAGGACAAATAGAAGGTGTGTGTTTTTTACCACAGAGTAAAAATGGAGGCTGTGTATTTTGTATAACAGAGTACAAATAGAGGGTTTATACATTTTTTAAAAGACTATATTGTAAGCATTTTTATTTTTTATAAAGGAGTACAAATAGAGGGTGTATATTTTTTATAACAGAGTACAAATAGAGGGTGTATATTTTGTATAAAACAGTTCAAATAGATGGTGTATATTTTTTATAACAGAGTAAAAATAGAAGGTGTATATTTTACATAAAACACTAATTACTGAATCTGTATATTTCTTCTAACAGAGTAGAAATAGAGGGTGCATATTTTTTTATAACAGTATATAGAGAGCGTGTATATTTTTTATAACAGTGTACAAATAGAGGATTTACATTTTTTATAAAAGACTATTTTGTGAGTCTGTATGTTTTTTATAACAGAGTTCAAATAGAGGGTGTATATATTTTATAACAGAGTAAAAATAGAGGGTGTATATTTTTTATAACAGAGTACATATTGAGAGTTTATATTTTTTGTAAAACACTATTTTGTGAGTGTGTATATTTTTAATAACAGAGTAAAAATAGAGGGTGTAAATTATTTATGAAAGACTAAATTGTGTGTCATTTTTTAAATAACAGAGTACAAATAGAGAGTGTATATTTTGTATAACAGAGTACAAATGAGGGTTTATATATTTTTTTAAAGACTATATTGTGAGAATTTTTATTTTTTATAATGGAGTGCAAATAGAGGGTGTATATTTTTTATAACAGAGTACAAATAGAGGATGTGTATTTTGTATAAAACAGTTCAAATAGATGGTGTATATTTTTTATAACAGAGTAAAAATAGAGGGTGTGTATTTTACATAAAACACTAATTACTGAATCTGTACATTTCTTCCAACAGAGTAGAAATAGAGGGTGTATATTTTTTGTAACAGAGTTCAAATAGAGGGTGTATATATTTTATAACAGTAAAAATAGAGGGTGTATATTTTTTATAACAGAGTACATATTGAGAGTTTATATTTTTTGTAAAACACTATTTTGTGAGTATGTATATTTTTAATAACAGTAAAAATAGAGGGTGTATATTTTGATAGCAGTGTAAAAATAGAGGGTTTAAATTATTTATGAAAGACTAACTTGTGTCACTTTTTTTATAACAGAGTACAAATAGAGAGTGTATATTTTGTATAACAGAGTACAAATAGAATGTGTATATTTTTATAACAGAGTATATATAGAGGGGGTATAATTTTCATAAAAGAGTACAATATAGGTTGTATATTTTTTATAACAGAGTCCAAATAGAGGGTGAATATTTTTTATAACAGAGTACAAATAGAGGGGCGTATATTTTTTATAACAGAGTACAAAAAGAGGGTGTATATATAAAAAAAAAATTTTGTGAGGGTGTATATTTTTTATAACAGAGTACAGATAGAGGGGTGTATATTTTTTTATAAAAAACAATTTTGTGAGGGTGTGTATTTTTTATAACAGAGTTCAAATAGAGGGTGCATATTTTATAAAAGAGTACATATAGAGGGTTTATATTTTCTATAAATGACTATTTTGTGAGTGTGTGTATTTTTTATATCAGAGGACAATTAGAGGGTGTATATATTTTATAACAGATTACAAATAGAAGATGCATATATTTTAGAACTAATAGACGGTTTGTATTTTTTTATAAAAGACTACATTGTGAGTTTGTATAATTTTTTAACAGAGTACAAACAGAGGGTGTATATTTTTTATAAAAGAGTACCAATGCAGGGTTTATTTTTTTATGGAAGAAAATTTTTTAGTATGTATATTATTTATAAGAGAGTAAAAATAGTGGGTGTATATTTTTTATAACAGTAAAAATAGAGGGTGTATATTTTTGATAACAGAGTACAAATAGAGGGTGCATATTTTTTATATCAGAGTACAAATAGAGGGATTATATTTTTTATAAAGAGTATTTTGTGAGTGTGTATGTTTTCTATAGCTGAGTAAAAATAGAGGGTGTATATTTTTTATAACAGAGTAAAATTAGAGGCTGTATATTTTTTATAACACCACACAAATAGATGGTTTATATTTTTTATATTAGACTATTTTGTGAGGGTGTACATTTCATATAACAGAGTAAAATTAGAGGTTGTATATTTTTTATATCAGAGTATAAATAGAGGGTGTATATTTATTATAACAGTAAAAATAGACGGTCCATATTATTCATAAAAGACCATTTTGTGAGTGTGTATATTTTTTATAACAGAGTACAAATTGAGGGTGTATATTTTTTATAAAAGACTATATGGTTAGAGTGTTTTTTTTTTTATAACAGAGTACAAATAGAGGGTGTATATGTTTTATAACAGAGTACAGAGGGTTTATATTTTATATAAAAGACTATATTGTGAGTGTGCAGTTTTTATAACAGTAAAAATAGAGGGTGTATATATTTTATAACAGAGTACAATTAGAGGGTTTGTATTATTTATAAAACAGTATTTTCTGAGTGTGTATATTTTTAAAACAGAGTACAAATAGAGGGTTTGTATTATTTATAAAACACTATTTTCAGAGTGTGTATATTTTTTATAAGAGTACAAATAGAGGGTATATATTTTTCAAACAGTAAAAATGGAGGGTTTATGTTCTTTTCTAAATGACTATTTTGCGAGTGTGTGTATTTTTTATAACAAAGTACAAAAAGAGGGTGTATATTTTTTATAACTGAGTACAAATAGAGGGTTTATATTTTTTGTAAATATGTGAGGTTGTGTATTTTTTATGACAGAGTACAAATAGAGGGTGTTCATTTGTATCACATATTACAAATAGAAGGTGTATATTTTTTATAACAGTACAAATAAAGGTTTTATATTTTTTATAAAAGACAATTTTGTGAGTGTGTATATTTTTATAACTGAGTACAAATAGAGGGTGTATATTTTTTAAAACAGATTACAAATGGTGGGGTATATATTTCATAACAGAGTACAAATAGAGTGTGTATATTTTTTATAACAGTACAAATACAGTTTTTATATTTTTTATAAAAGACTATTTTGTGAATGTGTATACTTTTTTTAACCCAGTGAAAAGAGGGGTTGTATGTTTTTTTTATAACAGTGTACAAATTGAGGGTGTATATTTTTAATAACAGGGTACACATAGAGGATTTATATTTTTCATAACAGAGTATAATTAGTGAGTGTATGTTTTTTATAACAGCAGAACTAGACGGTTTCTGTTTTTTATGAAAGTCTACTTTGTAAGTGTGTATATTTTTTATAACAGAGTAAATATAGAGGGTGCATAATTTTTATAACAGAGGACAAATAGAGGTTTTATATTTTTTAAAAGAATATTTTGTAAAAGTGTATATTTTTTATAACAGACACATAGAGGTTGCGTATTTTTTATAATATTGTACATATAGAAAGTGTATATTTTTTATAAAAGAGTGCAAATAGATTGTTTATATTTTTTATAATAGAGTGCAATTAGAGTGTGTATATTTTTTATGACAGAGTACACCTAGAGGGTTTATATTTTTTATAACAGAGTACAAATAGAGGGTTTCTATTTTTTACAGAGGACTAACTTTTGAGTGTGTATTTTTTTATAACCGAGTACAAATAGGGTGTGTATATTTTTTATAACAGAGTACAAATAGAGGGTTTATATTTTTTATAACAGAGTACAGAGGGTTTATATTTTTTATGACAGAGTACCAATAGTGAGTGTATGTTGTTTTATAACAGAGGACCAATAAGGATTTATGCATTTTTTAAAAGACTCTTGTGAGAGTGTATATTTTTTATAGCAGAGTACAAATAGAGGGTGTGTATTTTTTATAACATAGTACAAATAGAAGGTGTATATTTGTTATAACAGAGTACAAATATAGGGTTTATATTTTTATAAAAGACTATTTTGTGAATGTGTATATATTTTATAACCGAGGGCAAATAGAGTGTGTATATATTTTATAACAAAGTACAAATAGAGGGTGCATATTTTTTATAAAAGACTATTTTGTGAGTGTGTATATTTTTTCATCAGAGTATAAATAGAGGGGTGTATATTTTTTATGACAGAGTAGAAATAGAGGGTTTATAATTTTTATTAAAGACTATTTTGTGAGAGTGTATATTTTTTATAACAAACCACAAATAGTGAGTGTATATTTTTATAACAGAGTACAAATAGAGGGTTTATTTTTTAAAAAAGACTATCTTGTGAGAGTGTATATTTTTATATGAGAGTAAAATAGAGGGTGTATATTTTATACAACAGAGGACCAATAGAGGGTTTACATTTTTTAAACTATTTTGTGAGAATGTATATTTTTTATAAATGAGTAAAAATAGAGGGTGTATATTTTTTATATCAGAGTACAATCAGAGGGTTTGTATTGTTTATAAAAGTCTATTTAGTGAGTGTGTTTTTTTATAAGAGTAAAATTTGAGGGGTGTATATTTTTATAACAGAGTACAAATAGAGAGTGTGTATTTTTTATAACATAGTACAAATAGAAGGTGTATATTTGTTATAACAGAGTAGAAATATAGGGTTTATATATTTTATAAAAGACTATTTTGTGAATGTGTATATATTTTATAACCGAGTACAAATAGAGTGTGTATATATTGTATAACAAAGTACAAATAGATGGTGCATATTTTTTTTATAAAAGACTATTTTGTGACTCTGTATATTTTTTCATCAGAGTATAAATAGAGGGTGTATATTTTTTATAACAGAGTAGAAATAGAGGGTTTATAATTTTTATTAAAGGCTATTTTGTGAGTGTGTATATTTTTTTATAACAGTACAAATAAAGGGTGTATATTTTTATAACAAAGTACAAATAGTGGGTGTATGTTTTTTATAACAGAGTACAAGTAGAGGGTTTATATTTTTAAAAAAGACTATTTTATGAGAGGGTATATTTTAATATGAGTGTAAAATAGAGGGTGTATATTTTATACAACAGAGGACCAATAGAGGGTTTGCATTTTTCTTAACTGACTATTTTGTGAGAGTGTATATTTTTTATAAATGAGTAAAAATAAAGGGTGTATATTTTTTATAACAGAGTACAATCAGAGGGTTTATATTGTTTATAAAATCTATTTTGTGAGTGTGTTTTTTTATAAGACAGTAAAAATAGGGGGTGTATACTTTTTATAACACAGTACATATACAGGGTGTATATTCTTTCTAACAGAGTACAAATAGAGGGTTTATATTCTTTATAAAAGACTATTTTGTGAGTGCGTATATTTTTTATAACAGAGAACAAACAGAGGGTGTATATTTTTTAAAACATACTTTAAAGAGAGGTGTATATTTTTTATGACAGAATACAAAAGAGAGGGTGTATAATTTTTACAGCAGCGTACAAATAGAGGGTTTATATTTTTTATAAAAGACTATTTTGTGAGTGTGTATATTTTATATAACAAAGTAAAATTAGATGGTGCATACGTTTTATAACAGATTACAAATAGAAGCTGTATATTTTTCATTACATGGTAAAAATAGAGGGTTTATGATTTTTATAAAAGGCTCGGTTGTGAGAGTGCATATTTTTTGTTACAGGGAACAAATAGAGGTTTTATATTTTTATAAAAGACTATTTTGTGAATGTGTATATTTTTTATAACAGTACAATTAGAGGATGTATATTTTCTATAAAGAGTAAAAATAGAGGGTGTATATTTTTTATAAAAGACTATTGTGAGTGTGTAATTTCTTTGAAAGCAGAGTACAAATACGGGGTGTATATTTTTATAACAGAGTACAATTAGAGGGTTTATATTTTTTATAAGAGACTATATTGTGAGTGTATTTTTTATACCAGAGTACAAATAGAGGTTGTATATTTTTTATAACACAGTACAAATAGAGAGTTTATATTTTTTATAAAACATTTTATGAGTGTGTATATATTTTATAACAGAGTAAAACAGATGGTGTATATTTTTTATAACAGAGTACAAATAGAGGGTTTATATTTTTTGTAAAATCTATTTTGTGAGTGTGTATTTTTTTTTTCACAGAGTACAAATTTATGGTGTATATTTTTTAAAACAGTGTAAAATTAGAGGGTGTATATGTTTTATAACAGAGTACAAAGAGAGGGTGTATACTTTTTATAACACAGTACAAATAGAGGGTTTACATTTTTTATAAAAGAATATATTTGTGTGTGTATATTTTTTAACACCAAGTACAAATAGTTTGTGTATATATTTTATAACAGTGTACAAATGGAGGGTTTATATTTTTTTATAAAAGACTATATTGTGAGTGTGTATATTTTTTACACCAGAGTACAAATAGATAGTGCATATTTTTTATACCAGAAGAAATGTTGAGGGTGTATATTTTTTATAACAGGGTACAAATAGCAGATTTATATATTTTATAAAAGACTATTATGTGAGTGTGTATATTTTTTATTAAAGAGTACAAATAGAGGGTGCATATTTTTTAAAATAGAGTAGAAATAGAGGGTTTATATTTTTTTATAAAAAATAATTTGAGAGTGTGTGTCTTTTTTATAACAGAGTACAAATATAGGGTGTATATTTTTTGTAACAGAGTAAAAATAAAGAAATTATATTTTCTTTAAAAGACTATTTTGTGAGTGTGTATATTTCTTATAAGAGAGTACAAATAGAGGGTGTACCTATTTTATAAATGACTATATTGTGAGTGTGTATAATTTTTATAACAGAGTAAAAATAGGGTGTGTATTATTTATAATGGTAAAAAGAGTGAGTTTATATTTTTTCTAAAAGACTGTTTTGTGAGTTTGTATATGTTTTATAACAGTACATATAGAAGGTGTATATTTTTCATAACAGAGTAGAAATGGAGGGTTTATATTTTTTTATAAAAAGATTTTTTTGAGTGTGTATTTTTTTATAACAGAGTACATTTAGAGATTGTATATTATTTAAAACAGAGTAGAAATAGAAGGTTTCTATTTTTTATAACAGACTACTTTGCGGGTGTGTGTATTTGCATAACACAGTAAAAATAGAAGGTGTATATTTTTTATAATAGAGTAAAAATAGAGGATTTATATATTTTTCTAACAGAGTAAATATATAGGTTTTATATTATTTTGTAAAAGACAATTTTGTGGGGGGTGCATATTTTGTAGAACAAGTACAAATAGAGGGTGTATATTATTTTATAACTGAGTACAATAGAGGGTGTATATTTTTTATAAAAGAATATTTTGTGTGTATATTTTCTATAAAAGTGTACAAATAGAGGGTGCATATTTTTTCAAACTCAATAAAAATAGAGGGTTTTTATTTTTTATAAAATACTATTTTGTCAGAGTGTGTATTTTTTATAATAGAGTACAAATAGAGAGTGTATATTTTTAAAAACAGTGTACAAATATTGGGTTTATATTTTTTATACAAGACTATTTTGTTAGGGTGTATATATTTTATAACAGTGTAAAAATAGAGGGTATATATTTTTTATAACAATGTATAAATAGAGGGTGTATATTTTTTATAGCAGAGCTACAAATAGAATGTTTTTTTAATAAAAGATTAATTTGTAATGGTGTATATTTTTTATAACAGAGTACAAACAGAGGGTGAATATATTTTATGACAGAGTACAAATAGAGGGTTTATATTTTTTGTAAAAGTTTATTTTGTGACAGTGTATATTTTTTATAACAGTAAAGATAGTGGGTGTGTAGTATTTTTTATAACAGCGTACAATTAGAGGGTGTTAATTTTCTATAACAGGGAAAAAAATAGAGGGTGTATATTTTTTATAACAGAGTAGAAATAGAGTAGGGGACATGGATGAACCTGGGAAACCATCATTCTCAGCAAACTGACACAAGAACAGAAAATCAAACACCGCATGTTCTCACTCATAGGCGGGTGTTGAACAATGTGAACACATGGACACAGGGAGGGGGAGTATCACACACTGGGGTCTGTGGGGGGAAAAAGGGGAGGGATAGTGGGGGGGTGGGGGAGTTGGGGGGAGGGATAGCATGGGGAGAAATGCCAGATATAGGTGATGGGGGAGGAAGGCAGCAAATCACACTGCCATGTGTGTACCTATGCAACAATCTTCCATGTTCTTCACATGTACCCCCAAACCCAAAATGCAATAAAAAAAAAAAAGAAATAGAGGGGTGTATATTTTTGTAAAAGACTATATTGTGAGGTGTTTTTTTAATTTATAACACAGTACAAATAGAGGATGTATATATTTTATAATAAAGTACAAATAGAGGGTGTATATTTTTTATAACAGAGTAGAAATATAGGGTGTATATATTTTGTAGCACAGTAGAAATAGAGGGTGTTTATTTTGTATAACAGTATCTGTTGATATGTGTATTTTGTGTAACAGAGTAAAAGGAGTGGGTGCTTATTTTTTATGATAGAGTACAATTTGAGGGTGTATATTTTTAAAACAGGGTAAAAATATTGGGTGTATATATTTTTGTAACAGAGTAAAATTAGTGCATATTTTTTATAACAGAGTACAAATAGAAGAAGTATATTTTTTATAACAGAGTAGAAATAGAGGGTGTATATTTTTTATAACAGAGTAGAAATAGAGGGTGTATATATTTTATAACAGTGTACAATGAGGAGGGTGTATATTTTTTATAACAGTATTTTGTGAGTCAGTGTATTTTAAATAAAAGAATACAAATATAGAGTGTATATTAATTATAACAGAGTAGAAATATAGGGTGTATATTTTTTATAACAGAGTAGAATTAGAGGGGAGTATATATTTTTATAACAGAATTTTTGAGGGGTTTTATTTTTTATAACAGGCTAATTTGTGAGTGTGTATGTTTTTTAATATAGAGTACAAATAGAGGGTGTATATTTTATATAACAGTAGAATTAGTGGGTGTATATATTTTATAATAGAGTACAAATAGATATTGTATATTTTTTATAACAGAGTACAAATAGAGGGTGTATATTTTTTAATACAGAGTAGAAATAGAGGGTGTATTATTTTTTTTATAACAGAGTAGAAATGAGAGGGTTTATGTATTTTAAAACAGAGTACAAATAGAGAGTGTATATTTTTTATAACAGAGTACAAACAGGTCGTATATTTTTTATAACAGAGTACAAACAGAGGATGTATATTTTTTATAACAGAGTACAAATAGCGGGTGTATATTTATTAAAAGAGATTACAAATAGAGGGTGTATATTTTTATAACAGTACAAATGGAGGATGTGTATTTTTTATAACAGAGTAGAAATAGAGGTTGTATATACTTTATAACAGAGTAGAATTAGACAATGTATATATTTTATAACAGAGGCGATTAGAGGGGGTATATCTTTTATAACCAAGTATGTTGTGAGTGTGTATATTTATTATAACAGAGTACAAATAAAGAGTTTATATTTTATATAACAGAATAGAAATAGAGGGTGTATGTGTTTTATAATAAAGTACAAATACAGGGTGTATATATTTTATAACAGAGTACAACTAGAGGGTGTATATTTTTTGTAACAGATTACAAATCAAGGGAGTATATTTTTTATAACAGATTAAAATTAGAGGGTGTGTATTTTTTATAACAAGGTGCAAATAGAGTGTGTATGTTTTTTATTACAGAGTAGAAATAGAGTGTGTATATATTTAATAACAGAGTACATAGAGAGGGTGTATATATTTTATAACAGAGTAGAAATAGAGGGTGTATATATTTTATAACAGAGTAGAATCATACAGTGTATATATTTTAAAACAGAGTCCATTAGAGGGGATATATTTTTTATAACCAACTACTTTGTGAATGAGTATATTTTTTATAAACAGTACAAAATAGAGGGTGTATATTTTCTTTAACAGAGTAGAAATACAGGCTGTATATTTTTTATAATACAGTACAAATACAGGGTGCATATATTTTATAACAGAGTACAAATAGAGGGTGTATATTTTTTGTAACAGAGTACAAATCGAAGAAGTATGTTTTTTTATAACAGAGTACAAATAGAGGTTGTATATTTTTATAACAGAGTAAATATAGAGGATGTATAATTTTTAATGTAGACTGAGAAATAGAGGGTGTATATTTTTTTATAACAGGGTAGAAATAGAGGGTTTATATATTTTATAACGGAGTACAATTAGAGGTTGTATATTTTTTATAACAGAGTATAAATAGAGGGTGTATACTTTTTATAACCAAGTACAAATTGAGGGTTTATATTTTTCATAACAGAGTAGAAATAGAGGGTGTATATTTTTTACAACAAACTATTTTTGGAGTGTATTTTAAGTAACAGAATACAAATAGAATTTGTATATTTTTTATAACACAGTACAAATAGAGGGTGGTATATGTTTTTAACAGAGTATAAATAGAAGGTGTATATGTTTTTTATAACCGACTACAATTTGAGGGTGTATAATTTTTATAACAGTGTAGAAATAGAGGATGTATATTTATTAAAATAGATTATAAATAGAGGGTGTGTATTTTGTATAACAGAGTACAAATAGTGGGTGTGTATTTTTTATAACAGAGTAGAAATAGAGGGTGTATATATATTATAACAGACTATAAATAGTGGGTTTATATTTTTTATAAAAGTAAAATTGGAGAGTGTATATTTTTTATAACATGGTAGAAATACAGGGTGTATGTTATGTATAACAGAGTAAGAAATAGAGGGTGTATGTATTTTACAATAGAGTCCATTAGAGGTGGTATATTTTTTATAACAGACTAATTTGTGAGTGTGTATATCTTTTATAACAGAGTACAAATAGAAGGTGTGTATTTTTTAACAACAGAGTAGAATCAGAGGATGTATATTTTTTTATAATAGAGTAAAACTGCAGGGTGTATATTTTTTATAACAGAGTAAAAATAGAGGGTGTATATTTCTTATAACAGAGTAAAAATGCAGGGTGTGTATTTTTTATAAGAGGGTGGAATGTAGGGTGTATATTATTTATTACAGGGTAGAATTAGAGGGTGTATATTTTTTATAACAGTAGAAATAGAGGCTGTATATATATATATATATTTATTTTATTTTATTTTTATTGCATTTTAGGTTTGGGGGTACATGTGAAGAACATGGAAGCTTGTTGCATAGGTACACACATGGCAGTGTGATTTGCTGCCTTCCTCCCCATCACCTATATCTGGCATTTCTCCCCATGCTATCCCTCCCCAACTCCCCACCCCCCACTATCCCTCCCCTTTTTCCCCCGACAGACCCCAGTGTGTGATACTCCCCTCCCTGTTAGAGGGTATTTATTTTAAAATAGAGTACAAGTACTGGGTGTATTTTTTTTTTTTTGTAACAGTCTATTAGAGGGGGAATATTTTTTTATAACAAACTAATGTGAGTGTGTATATTTTTTTTAAAACAGAGTACAAATAGAGAGTGTAAATTTTTTTTAAGAGAGTAAAAATAGAGGGGTGTATATTTTTTATACCAGAGTAAATATAGAGGGTGTATATTTTTTACAACAGATTATAAATGGAGGCTGTACATTTTTTATAACAGGGGTAGAATTAGAGGGTGTATATTATGTATAACAGAGTAGAAAATAGAGGGTGTATATATTTTATAACAGAGTCCATTAGAGGTGTTACATTTTTTATAACAGACTAATTTATGGGTGTGTTATATATTTTTTCTTTTGAAAGAAAGACAAAGAAAGAAAGAAAGGGAAAAAGAGAGCAAGAGAGAAAGAAAAAAACAGAATGAAAGAAAGAGCTAAAGAAGAAGAAAAAGAGGGGAGAGGGAATGGGAATCTTGCTCTGTTGCCCAGGCTAGAATGCAGTCTAGAAATGGATATTAAAAAGCTCTTTTATACTAATAATTGAGTTATACAATGGGAGACAGGAAAAAATAAGAGAGGGAAAATAACAAACAAACAGCCAACCAATATTTTATTTAAACCTATGAAATGCTATGCAATTGCTGGGCAGTGATTTACTCCCAACCATGTGGTCACTTTTAGAATAAATGTGACTTGTTACCGAAAAAATGTATGTTTTTTGGATTTGGGAGTAGAGAGTTCTGTAAATGTTTATTAAGTTTACTTGTTCGAGGTTTAAGTTCAAGTCCCGGATATCCTTGCTAACCTTCTGTCTCATTAATCTGTCCAATATTGACAATGTAGTGTTAAAGTCTCCCACTATTATTGTGTGGAAGTGCAAGTCTCTTTGTAAGTCACCAAGAAGTTGCCCTATGTATCTGGGTGCTCCTGTATTGGGTACACATAGACTTAAGATCGTTAGCTCTTCCCGTTACATTGATCCCTCTACCATTATACAATGAGCTTCTTATCTCTTTTGGTTTCTGTCTACTTTAAAGTCTATTTTATCAGAGATGAGAATTGCAACTCCTGCTTTTTTTTTTTTACTCTCCATTTGGTTGGCAAATCTTCCTCCATCCCTTTGTTTTAGAGTCTCTGTATATCCTTGCATGTGAGATGGGTCTGGATGCAGCTTACTGATGGGTTTTTTGGAATGGCTGATACTGGTTGTTCCTTTTCTGTATATAGTGCCTCTTTTAAGAAGCTCTTGTAAAGCAGGCCTGGTGGTAATGAAATCTCTGAGTACTTGCTTGTTCATAAAAAATTGTATCTTTCCTTCACTTATGAAACTTAGTTTGGCTGGATATGAAATTCTGGGTTGAAAGTTCTTTTCTTTAAGGATGTTGAATATTGGCCCCCCACTCTCTTCTGGCTTGTAGAGTTTCTGCTGAGAGATCTGCTGTGAGTCTGATAAGCTTCCCCTTGTGGGTAACCTGACCTTTCTCTCTGGCTGCCCTTAGTATTTTCTCCTTAGTTTCAACCCTGATGAATCTAATGATTATGTGCCTTGGAGTTGCTCTCTTTGAGGAATATCTTTGTGGTGTTCTCTGTATTGCCTGGAGTTGGATATTGTCTTGCCTTGCTAGGTTAGGAAAGTTTTCCTGAATAATATCCTGAAAAATATTTTCCAGCTTGGATTCATTATCTTCGTCACATTCAGGTACACCTATCAAACGTAGATGAGGTCTTTTCACATAGTCCCATATTTCTTGGAGACTTTGCTCATTCCTTTTTACCCTTTTTTCTCTAATCTTGTCTTCTCGTTTTATTTCATTAAGTTGGTCTTCGACTTCTGAAATCCTTTCTTCTGCTTGATCAATTAGACTGTTAAAACTTGTGCATACTTTGCGAAGTTCTCATATTGTGTTTTTCAGCTCTATTAATTCACTTATATTCCTTTCTAAATTGTCCATTCTCATTAAGATTTGGTGAAACCTTTTTTCAAGGTTCTTAGTTTCCTTGCATTGGGCTAGAACATGTTCTTTTAGCTCACAGAAGTTTTCTCATTATCCACCTTCTGAAGCCTGATTCTATCAATTCCTCACATTCATTCTCAATCAGGCCTTGTTCCCCTTGGTGATGAGGAACTGCAATCCCCTGTAGGAGAGGCATTCTGATGTCGGGTGTTTTCAGCCTTTTTGCGCTGGTTTCTTCCTATCTTTGTGGATTTATCCACCTGTCGTCTGTGTAATTGCTGACTTTCAGATTAGGTCTCTGAGTGGACATCCAGCTTGTTGGTGGTAAAGTTTTTTCTGTATCCTAGTTTTCCTTCGGCGGACCACCCCCTCCCACACAAAGCTAGACCTTCCTGGGTTCAGCTGAACTTGCTGTGAAACTCTCAATCCTCAGCAGTTCCAACTGCTGTTTTTTTTTTTTTTGGTTGGGGCGGGGCACTAGCCTTCCCCTGCGGCAACACACTACGCTGGCTGAAACAGCGGCATTAAGATTCATGGTGCTTTTCTGCCCGGGAACCTCCTGGTCTGGTTCCCCCGCTTCAGTCCGCTTTTCAGTCAGCTGAATGGGAGACTCTGCCTTCCTGGAGCTCCAACGCCAACTAAAGAGCATTCAGTCCCGTATACTCTGGACTGAGAAGTGCCGTGCAGCGGTGCCTGCAAAATGGCTGCGCCAGCCAAAAGAGTTGCGCTGGCGACCCATGGGTCTCCTCCACTGGGAATCTCCTGGTCCGTGGGCAACAAAAATTCATCTGAAAATGTGGCGTCCACTCACTCTCTGCGATTTCAGTAAGGACTTACAATCCTGAGCTGCTGCTAATTGGCCATCTAGGATCTCTCTCTGGGTGTGTATATTTTTTATAACAGAGTACAAATAGAAGGTATATATTTTTTATAATAGTAGAACAAGAGGTTGTATATTTTTTTATAATAGAGTAAAACTACAGGGTGTATATTTTTTATAACAGAGTACAAATAGAGGGTGTATATTATTTATAACAGAGTAGAAATGGAGGGAGTATATTTTTTATAACAGATTAAAAATAGAGGGTGTATATATATTATAACAGAGTACAAATAGAGGGTGTATATTTTTCATAACAGAGTAAAAATCGAAGGAGTATAGTTTTTATAACAGAGTACAAATTGAGGAAGTATATTTTGTATAAGAGTAGAAATAGAGGGTGTATATTTTCTATAACAGAGTACAAATAGTGTATATTTTTAATAACAGAGTGGAAATAGAGGGTGTATATATTTTATAACAGTACAAATTGAGGGTGTATGTTTTTTTAAACAGAGTAAATTAGAGTGTGTATATTTTTTATAACAGTAGAAATAGAGGGTGTATATATTTTTATCACAGAGTATAAAAAGAGGGTGTATATTTTTTATAACAGTGTGCAAATAGAGGCTGTATATTTTTTTATAACAAGGTAGAAAAGAGAGGGGCATATAGTATTTATAACAGAGTAGAATTAGAGAGTGTATATATTTTACAACAGATTCCATTAGAGTGCAAAGATTTTTTATAAAAGTCTATTTTGTGAATGTGCATATTTTTTATAATAGTAGAAATAGAGGATATATATTTTTTATAATAGAGTACAACAACAGGTTGTACATATTTTATAACAGTACAAATGGAGGGTGTATATTTTTTATAACAGAATACAAATAAAGGGTGTATATTTTTTATAACAGAGTAAAAGTGCAGGGTGTGTATTTTTTATAACAGGGTAGAAATATAGGGTGCATATTATGTATACCAGGATAGAATTAGAGGGTGTATATATTTTATAACAGAGTCCATTAGAAGGGGAATATATTTTATAACAAACTAATGTGAGTTTGTATATTTTTTATAACAGAATACAAATAGAGGGTGTATATTTGTTATAACAGAGTAGATATAGAGGATGTATATTTGTTATAATAGAGTACAAATACTGGTGTATATATTTTATAACAGCACAAATAGAGGGAGTATATTTTTTATAACAGAGTACAAATAGAGGGTGTATATTTTTTATAACAGAGTAGAAATAGAGGATATATATTTTTTATAATAGAGTACACCTACAGGGTGTATATATTTTATAACAGAGTATAAATAGAGGGTGTACTTTTTTTTAAGAGAGTAAAAATAGAGGGTGTATATTTTTCATTACAGAGTAGAGATAGATGGTGGATATTTTTTATAACAGAGTACAAATTGAGGCTGTATATTTTTTATAACAAAGTAGAAACGGATGGTGTATATTATTTATAATAGAGTAAAATTACAGGGTGTATATGTTTTAAAACAGAGTGCAAAATAGAGGGTGTATGTTTTTTATAACAGAGTACAAATGGAAGGAGTATACTTTTTAGAACAGAGTAAAAATAGAGGGTGTATATTTTTTATAACAGACTAAAAATAAGAGAGTGTATATTTTTTTATTACAGAGTAGAGATAGAGCATGTATATTTCTTATAACAGAGTACAAATAGAGGGTGTATATTTTTTATAACAGTGGACAAATAGAGGCTGTATATTTTTAATAATAGAGTGCAATTACAGGGTGTGTATTTCATATAACAGACTTTTGTGAGAGTGTGTATTTTGTATAACAGAGTTAAAATAGAGGGTGCATATTATTTATATCCGAGTACAAATAGAGGGTGTATATTTTTTATGACAGAGTAGAAATAGAGGGTGTATATATATTATAACAGAGTAGAAATAGTGGCTGTATATTTTTTTATAACAGATTACAGATGGAGGGTGTATATTTTTTATAACAGGGTAGAAATGGAGGGTGTATATATTTTTATAACAGAGTCCATTAGAGGTGGTATATTTTTTATAACAGAGTACAAATGGAGGGTGTATATTTTTTATAACACATTATAATCGAGGAAGTATATTTTGTATAACAGAGTAGACCTAGAGGTTGTATATTTTCTATAACAGTGTACAAAGACTGGGTGTATATTTTTTGAAATAGAGTAAAAATAGAGGGTGTATATATTTTTTTCTCAAAAAAATGCTAAATGTATGGAATATGTACTATGTGACAGCTGCTGTGCTTAGTGCTTTTTTTTTTTTTAGAAAAAGAAAAGAGAAGGAAGAAAAAAAAAAGAATGAAATAAAGAAGAAAAAGAAGAAGAAAAAAACAAAGGAGAGAGAAAGGGAACCTTGCTCTATTGCCCAGGCTAAAATGCAGTCTACAAATTGATATTAAAAACTTTTTTTATACTAATAATTGTGTTATACAGTGGAGACAGGAAGGAATAAGGGAGGAAAATAACAAAAAAACAGCCAACCAATATTTTATTTAAACCTATGAAATGCTATGCAATTGCTAGGGAGTGATTTACTCCCAACCATGTGGTCACTTTTAGAATAAATGCGATGTGTTACTGAAAAAAAAAAAATGTATGTTTTGTGGATTTGGAGTAGAGAGTTCTGTAAATGTTTATTAAGTTTACATGTTTGAGGTTTAAGTTCAAGTCCCGGGTATCCTTCTTAACCTTCTGTCTCATTAATCTGTCCAATATTGACAATGTAATGTTAAAGTCTCCCACTATTATTGTGTGGGAGTCCAAGTCTCTTTGTAAGTCACCAAGAAGTTGCCCTATGTATCTAGGTGCTCCTATATTGGGTGCGCATAGACTTAGGGTCTTTAGCTCTTCCCGTTACATTGATCCCTCTACCATTATGCAATGTCCTTCTTATCTCTTCGGTTTCTATTACTTTAAAGTCTATTTTAACAGAGATGAGAATTGCAACTACTGCTTTTTTTGTTTTTTGTTTTTTGCTCTCCATTTGGTTGGCAAATCTTCCTCCATCCCTTTGTTTTGAGTCTC
This sequence comes from Ateles fusciceps, assembly GCA_036589455.1. Taxonomy (NCBI): domain Eukaryota; kingdom Metazoa; phylum Chordata; class Mammalia; order Primates; family Atelidae; genus Ateles; species Ateles fusciceps. Next base: position 18,548 of record JAZHEH010000632.1, read on the forward strand.
TGTATATCCTTGCATGCAAGATGGATCTGGATGCAGCTTACTGATGGGTTTTTTGAAGTGGCTGATACTGGTTGTTCCTTTCTATATATAGTGCCTCTTTCAGAAGCTCTTGTAAAGCAGGCCTGGTGGTAATGAAATCTCTGAGTACTTGCTTGTTCATAAAAAATTGTATCTTTCCTTCACTTATGAAACTTAGTTTGGCTGGATATGAAATTCTGGGTTGAAAGTTCTTTTCTTTAAGGATGTTGAATATTGGCCCCCACTCTCTTCTGGCTTGTAGGGTTTCTGCTGAGAGATCTGCTGTGAGTCTGATAGGCTCCCCCTTGTGGGTAACCTGACTTTTCTCTCTGGCCACCAGTAGTATTTTCTCCTTCGTTTCAACCCTGATGAATCTAATGATTATGTGCCTTGGAGTTGCTCTTTTTTGAGGAATATCTTTATGGTGTTCTCTGTATTGCCTGGAGTTGGGTATTGTCTTGCCTTGCTAGGTTAGGAAAGTTTTCCTGAATAATATCCTGAAAAATATTTTCCAGCTTGGATTCATTATCTTCGTCACATTCAGGTACACCTACCAAACGTAGATTAGGTCTTTTCACATAGTCCCATACTCCTTGGAGACTTTGCTCATTCCTTTTACCCTTTTTTCTCTAATCTTGTCTTCTCGTTTTATTTCGTTAAGTTGGTCTTCGACCTCTGAAATCCTTTCTTCTGCTTGATCAATTCGACTGTTAAAACTTGTGCATACTTCTTGAAGTTCTCGTATTGTGTTTTTCAGCTCCATTAATTCACTTATATTCCTCTTTAAATTGTCCATTCTCATGAACATTTCGTGAAACCTTTTTCAAGGTTCTTAGTTTCCTTGCATTGGGCTAGAACATGTTCTTTTAGCTCACAGAAGTTTCTCATTTTCCACCTTCTGAAGCCTGATTCTGTTGATTCCTCACATTCATTTTCTTTTATTTATTTACTTATTTATTTTTTATTGCATTTTAGGTTTGGGGGTACATGTGAAGAACATGGAAGATTGTTGCATAGGTACACACATGGCAGTGTGATTTGCTGCCTTCCTCCCCCATCACCTATATCTGGCATTTCTCCCCATGCTATCCCTCCCCCAACTCCCCACCCCCCACTATCCCTCCCCTTTTTCCCCGACAAGACCCCATGTGTGTGATACTCCCCTCCCTGTGTCCATGTGTTCGCATTTGTTCAACACCCGCCTATGAGTGAGAACATGTGGTGTTTGATTTTCTGTTCTTGTGTCAGTTTGCTGAGAGTGATGGTTTCCAGGTTCATCCATGTCCCTACAAAGGACACGAACTCATCGTTTTTGATGGCTGCATAATATTCCATGGTGTATATGTGCCACATTTTCCCTGTCCAGTCTATCATCGATGGGCATTTGGGTTGGTTCCAGGTCTTTGCTATTGTAAACTGTGCTGCAATGAACATTCGTGTGCATGTGTCCTTATAGTAGAACGATTTATAGTCCTTTGGATATATATCCAGTAATGGGATTGCTGGATCAAATGGAATTTCTATTTCTAGGTCCTTGAGGAATCGCCACACCGTCTTCCACAATGGTTGAACTAATTTACACTCCCACCAACAGTGTAAAAGCGTTCCTATTTCTCCACATCCTCTCCAGCATCTGTTGTCTCCAGATTTTTTAATGATCGCCATTCTAACTGGCGTGAGATGGTATCTCAATGTAGTTTTGATTTGCATTTCTCTAATGACCAGTGATGATGAGCATTTTTTCATATGTTTGTTGGCTTCATGTATGTCTTCTTTTGTAACGTGTCTGTTCATATCCTTCGCCCACTTTTGAATGGGCTTGTTTTTTTTTTCTTGTAAATGTGTCTCAGTTCTTTGTAGATTCTGGTTATCAGCCCTTTGTCAGATGGGTAGACTGCAAAAATTTTTTCCCATTCTGTTGGTTGCCGATTCACTCTAATGACTGTTTCTTTTGCTGTGCAGAAGCTATGGAGTTTGATTAGGTCCCATTTGTCTATTTTGGCTTTTGTTGCCACTGCTTTTGGTGTTTTGGTCATGAAGTCCTTGCCTACACCTATGTCCTGAATGGTTTTGCCTAGATTTTCTTCTAGGGTTTTTATGGTGTTAGGTCTTATGTTTAAGTCTTTAATCCATCTGGAGTTAATTTTAGTGTAAGGTGTCAGGGAAGGGGTCCAGCTTCTGCTTTCTGCACATGGCTAGCCAGTTTTCCCAACACCATTTATTAAACAGGGGACTCGCTTCCACATTGTTTGTTTTTGTCAGGTTTGTCAAAGATCAGGTGGTTGTAGATGTGTTGTGTTGTGTCGGAGGTCTCTGTCCTGTTCCATTGGTCTATATCTCTGTTTTGGTACCAGTACCATGCTGTTTTGATTACTGTAGCTTTGTAGTATAATTTGAAGTCCGGGAGTGTGATGCCTCCAGCTTTGTTCTTTTTGCTTAGAATTGACTTGGCTATGCGGGCTCTCTTTTGGTTCCATATGAAGTTTAAGGTGGTTTTTTCCAGTTCTTCAAAGAAGGTCATTGGTAGATTGATAGGGATAGCATTGAATCTGTAAATTACTTTGGGCAGTATGGCCATTTTGACAATATTGATTCTTCCTAGCCATGAACATGGAATATTTCTCCATCTGTTTGTGTCCTCTCTTATTTCGTTGAGCAGTGGTTTGTAGTTCTCCTTGAAGAGGTCTTTTACATCCTTTGTTAGTTGTACTGCTAGGTATTTTATTCTCTTTGTAGCAATTGTGAATGGCAGTTGGTTCTTGATTTGGCTGTCTTTAAGTCTGTTATTGGTGTACAGGAATGCTTGTGATTTTTGCACATTGATTTTATATCCTGAGACTTTGCTGAAGTTGCTTATCAGTTTCAGGAGATTTTGGGCTGAGACGATGGGGTCTTCTAGATATACAATCATGTCGTCTGCAAATAGAGACAATTTGACTTCCTCCTTTCCTATTTGAATACCCTTTATTTCTTTTTCTTGCCTGATTGCTCTGGCTAGAACTTCCAGTACTATATTGAATAGGAGTGGTGAGAGAGGACATCCTTGTCTAGTGCCAGATTTCAAAGGGAATGCTTCTAGATTTTGCCCATTCAGTATGATATTGGCTGTTGGTTTGTCGTAAATAGCTTTTATCATTTTGAGATACGTTCCATCAATACCTAGTTTATTGAGAGTTTTTAGTATAAAGGGCTGCTGAATTTTGTCAAAGGCCTTCTCTGCATCAATTGAGATTATCATGTGGTTTTTGTCTTTGGTTCTGTTTATGTGGTGGATTATGTTTATAGCTTTGCGTATGTTGAACCAGCCTTGCATCCCCGGGATGAAGCCTACTTGATCATGGTGGATAAGCTTTTTGATGTGCTGTTGCAATCGGTTTGCCAGTATTTTATTGAAGATTTTTGCATCTATGTTCATCATGGATATTGGCCTGAAGTTTTCTTTTCTTGCTGAGTCTCTGCCAGGTTTTGGTATCAGGATGATGTTGGTCTCATAAAATGATTTAGGAAGGATTCCCTCTCTTTGGATTGTTTGGAATAGTTTCAGAAGGAATGGTACCAGCTCCTCTTTGTATGTCTGGTAGAATTCGGCTGTGAACCCATCTGGACCTGGGCTTTTTTTTGGGTGGTAGGCTCTTAATTGCTGCCTCAACTTCAGATCTTGTTATTGGTCTATTCAGGGTTTCGACTTCTTCCTGGTTTAGGCTTGGGAGGATGCATGTGTCCAGGAATTTATCCATTTCTTCCAGGTTTACTAGTTTATGTGCATAGAGTTGTTTGTAATAATCTCTGATGATGGTTTGAATTTCTGTGGAATCTGTGGTGATATCCCCTTTATCACTTTTTATTGCATTTATTTGATTATTTTCTCTTTTCTTTTATATTAATCTGGCTAGTGGGTCTATTTTGTTGACCTTTTCGAAAAACCAGCTCCTGGATTTGTTGATTTTTTGAAGAGTTTTTCGTGTCTCTATGTCCTTCAGTTCTGCTCTGATCTTAGTTATTTCTTGTCTTCTGCTAGGTTTTGAGTTTTTTTGATCTTGCTCCTCTAGCTCTTTCAATTTTGATGATAGGGTGTCAATTTTAGATCTCTCCTTGCTTCTCATGTGGGCATTTATTGCTATATACTTTCCTCTAGAGACTGCTTTAAATGTGTCCCAGAGATTCTGGTATGTTGTGTCTTCGTTCTCATTGGTTTCAAAGAACATCTTTATTTCTGCCTTCATTTCATTGTTTATCCAGTCAACATTCAAGAGTCAGTTGTTCAGTTTCCATGAAGCTGTGCGGTTCTGAGTTAGTTTCTGAATTCTGAGTTCTAACTTGATTGCACTGTGGTCTGAGAGACTGTTTGTTATGACTTCTGTTCTTTTGCATTTGCTGAGGAGTGATTTACTTCCAATTATGTGGTCAATTTTAGAGTAGGTGCAATGTGGTGCTGAGAAGAATGTATATTCTGTGGATTTGGGGTGGAGAGTTCTGTAAATGTCTATTAGGTTTGCTTGATCCAGGTGTGAGTTCAAGTCCTGGATATCCTTGTTAATTTTCTGTCTCGTTGATCTGTCTAACATTGACAGCGGGGTGTTTAAGTCTCCCACTATTATTGTGTGGGAGTCTAAGTCTCTTTGTAAGTCATTGAGAACTTGCCTTATGTATCTGGGTGCTCTTGTATTGGGTGCGTATATATTTAGGATCGTTAGCTCTTCTTGTTGCATTGATCCTTTTACCATTATGTAATGTCCTTCTTTGTCTCTTTTGATCTTTGTTGGCTTAAAATCTATTTTATCAGAGATAAGAATTGCAACTCCTACTTTTTTTTGCTCTCCATTTGCTTGGTAAATCTTCCTCCATCCCTTTATTTTGAGCCTTTGTGTATCTCTGCATGTGAGATGGGTTTCCTGGATACAGCACACCGACGGGTTTTGGCTTTTTATCCAGTTTGCCAGTCTATGTCTTTTAATTGGGGCATTTAGCCCATTTACATTTAGGGTTAATATTGTTATGTGTGAATTTGATCCTGCCATTTTGATGCTAGGTGGCTGTTTTGCCCATTAGTTGATGCAGTTTCTTCATTGTGTTGATGGTCTTTACTGTTTGGTATGTTTTTGGAGTGGCTGGTACTGGTTGTTCCTTTCTATGTTTAGTGCCTCTTTCAGGAGCTCTTGTAAAGCAGGCCTGGTGGTGATGAAATCTCTGAGTCCTTGCTTGTTCACAAAGGATTTTATTTTTCCTTCACTTATGAAGCTCAGTTTGGCTGGATATGAAATTCTGGGTTGAAAGTTCTTTTCTTTAAGGATGTTGAATATTGGCCCCCACTCTCTTCTGGCTTGTAGGGTTTCTGCTGAGAGATCCGCTGTGAGTCTGATGGGCTTCCCTTTGTGGGTAACCCGACCTTTCTCTCTGGCTGCCCTTAGCATTTTCTCCTTCATTTCAACCCTGGTGAATATGACGATTATGTGCCTTGGGGTTGCTCTTCTTGAGGAATATCTTTGTGGTGTTCTCTGTATTTCCTGGACTTGAATATTGGCCTGCCTTCCTATGTTGGGGAAGTTCTCCTGGATCATATCCTGAAGAGTATTTTCCAGCTTGGATTCATTCTCTCCATCACATTCAGGTACACCTATCAAACGTAGATTAGGTCTTTTCACATAGTCCCATATTTCTTGGAGACTTTGTTCATTCCTTTTACCCTTTTTTCTCTACTCTTTCCTTCTTGTTTTATTTCATTGAGTTGATCTTTTACCTCTGATATCCTTTCTTCTGCTTGGTCGATTCGGCTGTTGAAACTTGTGTATGCTTCGCAAAGTTCTTGTGTTGTGTTTTTCAGCTCCATCAATTCACTTACATTCCTCTCTAAGTTGGTTATTCTCATTAGCATTTCGTCAAATCTTTTTTCAAGGTTCTTAGTTTCTTTGCATTGGGTTAGAACATGTTCTTTTAGCTCACAGAAGTTTCTTACTACCCACCTTCTGAAGCCTGATTCAGTCATTTCATCACACTCATTGTCCATCCAGCCTTGTTCTCTTGCTGGTGAGGAGTTGTGATCCCTTGTAGGAGGAGAGGCATTCTGGTTTTGGGTGTTTTCCTCCTTTTTGCGCTGGTTTCTTCCCATCTTTGTGGATTTATCTATGTGTGGTCTTTGTGGTTGGTGATTTTCAGATGGGGTCTCTCAGTGGACGTCCCATTTGTTGATGATGAAGTTATTTATTTCTGTTTCTTAGTTTTCCTTCTAACAGTCTGGCCCCTCTGCTGTGGGACTGCTGAGGTCCACTCCCAGCCCTGCTTGCCTGGGGGGATCACCTGCAGGAGCTGCAGAACAGTAAGGGTTGCTGCCAGTCTCTTCTTCTGCTATCTTTGTCCCAGAAGAATACCCGCCAGATGTCTGTCTGAGCACTCCTTTGTGAGGTGACTCGTTGGATATATGGGGTCAGGGAGCTGCTTGAGGGACAGAGTGTCCTTTATAGGAGCTCAAGTGCTGAGCTGTGAGCTCCGTTGTTCATTCAGAGTTGCTGGGCAGGTACGTTTAAGTCTGCTGCAGCAGAACTCATAAACCCCTTTTTTCCCCCAGGTGCTCTGTCCTGGGGAGTTAGGGCTTTATTTATGAGTTTCCCTGGTGCTGCTGCCTTTTTCTCAGTGCTGCCTTGCCCAGCGATGAGGCAGCCTAGTCACTGTCTGCCTACAGAGGCTTTGCTGAGCTGCTGTGGGCTCCACCCAGCTGCCGTATGAACTTCCCTGCAGTCCTGTTTATACCTGTGTAGTGAGAACTGCCTGGGCAATGGCAAACTACCTCTGTAGCGGCAGACTGCCTCCGTAATGGCGGACGCCCCCTCTCCCCACAGAGCTGGGCAGTCCCGGGCTCAGCTGTGCTTGCTGTGAAACTCTCGATCCAGAGTGTTTCCGATGGCTGTTTTTTTGTGGGGGTGGGACCAGCCGAGCCTGATCACCTGGCTCCCTGCCTCAGAGTCTCCCAGGTGTTCCAGCCACCTGTTGAAAAGGCGCTGGGATCTGTGTGATTTCCCATGCGGCGACCCACTGCACTGGCTGAAACTGTGGGCGCTGAGATTCGTGGCATTTTTTTTGCCCGGGAAATCTCCTGGCCTGGCTGCCTGTTTCAGTCCCCTTTTTTAATCAGATGAATGGGCGGCTCTGCCTTCCTGGAGCTCCAATTGCCAGCTAAAACGGCAGCCGGACCGATGTATTTTGTATGGGGGAACCACTGTGCCGGGACGCCGCCCAAAACAGCAGCGCCAGCGAAAAACAGCTGCGCTGGCCAAACCAGCCGCGCTGGCGACCCATGGCGCTCCTTCCCCTGGGAATCTCCTGGTCTGTGGGCAATAAAAATCTGTCTGGCAATGCGGCGTCCACTCACCCTCCGCGCTTTCACTGGGAGCTGCAATCCTCAGCTGCTCCTAATCGGCCATCTTGGATCTGTCAAATAAAGGGTGTATATTTTTATAGCAGAATATAAATAGAGGTTGTACGTTTTTTTTTACAGTGTATAAATAGAGGCTATATGTTTTCCATAACCCAGTACAAATTCACGGTGTATATTTTTTATAACAGAGTACTAATAGAAGGTGTATATATTTTATAACAGAGTACAAATAGTGGGTGTTTTTTTTTTTATAACAGAGTACAAATAGAGGGCATATATTTTTTATAACAGTAGAAATAGAGGGTGTATAATTTTTATAACAGAGTAGAAATAGAGGGGTGTATTTATTTTATAACAGTAGAATTAGAGGGTGTATATTTTTTATAACAGACAATTTTGTGAATGTGTGTATTTTAAATAACATAGTACAAATAGTGGCTGTATATTTTTTATATCAGAGTACCAGTAGAGGTTTTATATTTTTTATAACAGAGTAAAAATAGAGGGTATATATTATTTATAACAGAATGTACATAAAAAGTGTATAATTTTTAGAACAGTAGATATATAGGGAGTATATTTTATATAACAGAGTACAAATAGAGGGTGTATGTTGTTTGTAGCAGAGTAAAAGTAGAGGGTGTATATTTTTTATATCACAGTACTGTTAGAGGGTGTATATTTTTTATAACAGAGTAGAAATAGAGGGTGTATATTTTTTATAAGAGAGTAGAAATAGAGGGTGCATATATTTAAAAACAGAGGTCAATTAGAGGATGTATATTTTGTATAACAGAGTAAAAATCGAGGAACTATATTTTGAATAACAGAGTAGACATAGAAGTTGTATATTTTTTATAACTGTACAAATAGAGGGTGTATATTTTTTGAAACAGTAAATATAGAGGGTGTATATTATTTATAACAGTAAAAACAGAGGGTGTATGTTTATTAAAACAGATTATAAATAGAGGGTGTATATTTTATATAACAGAGTACAAATAGAGGGTGTATATTTTTTAACACAGAGTAAAAATAGGATGTGTATATTTTTTATAACAGTACAAATAGAGGGTGTATATTTTTTAAAACAGAGTGCAAATGGAGGGTGTATATTTTCTATAACGGAGTGGAAATAGAGGGTCCATTTTTTTTATAACAGTAGAAATAGGGAGTATATATATTTTATAACAGTACAAATAGAGCGTGCATTTTTTTATAACAAAGAACAAATCAAGGAAGAATATTTTGTATAACAGATTAGAAATAGAGGATGTATATTTTTTAAAACAGAGTACAAATAGAGGGTGTATTTTTCTCATTACAGAGTAGAAATAGAGGCTGTATATTTTTTATGACAGAGTAGAAATAGAGGGTGTATTTATTTTATAACAGACTATTTTGTGAGTGTGTGTATTTTAAATAGCAGAGTACAAACGGAGGGTGTATATTTTTTATAACAGAGTACAAATAGAGGTTTTATGTTTTTTATAACAGTACAAATAGAGGGTATTTATTATTTATAACAGAGTGCAAATAAAGGGTGTATAATTTTTATAACAGAGTAGATATAGCATATTTTATATAACAGAGTAAAAATAGAGGTGTATGTTGTTTGTAAGAGAGCAAAAATAGATGGTGTGTATTTATTATATCACAGTACAATTAGAGGGTATATATTTTTTATAACAGAGTACAAACAGTGGGTGTATATTTTTTTATAACAGAGTACAAACAGAGGGTGTATATTTTTTATAAGAGTACAAATGGAAGGTGTTTTTTTAATAACAGAGTAGAAATAGAGGGTGTATACATTTTATAACAGAGAAAAAATAGAGGGTGTTTATTTTTTATAACAGAGTATGAATGGAGGGTGTACATTTTTTAAAGCAGGGTAGAAGTAGAGGGTGTATATTATTTATAACAGAGTAGAATTAGAGGGTGTGTATATTTTATAACAGAGTCCATTAGAGGGGGAATATTTTTTATATCAGACTACTTTGTGAGAGTGTATAATTTTTATAACAGTGTACAAATAAAGGATGTATATGATTTATAACAGAGAAGAAATAGAGGATGTATATTTTTTATAATAGAGTACAACTGCAGGGTGTATATTTTTTATAACAGAGTAGAAATAGAGGGTGTATATATTTTATAACAGAGTAAAAATAGAGGATGTATATTTTTTATAACAGAGTACAAATGGAGGGTGTATATTTTTATAACAGGGTAGAAACAGAGGATTTATATTTTTTATAATAGAGTACAACTACAGTGTGTGTATTTTTTATAACAGAGTATAAATAGAGGGTGTATATTTTTAATAATGGATTAATTTGTGAGGTTTTGTATTTTGTATAACAGAGTAAAAATAGAAGGTGTATATTTTTCATAACAGAGTATAAATGGAGGGTAGAGCTCTCCACCCCAGATCCACAGAATATACATTCTTCTGAGCACCACATCGTACCTACTCTAAATTGACCACATAATTGGAAGTAAATCACTCCTCAGCAAGTGCAAAAGAACGGAAATCATAACAAATAGTCTCTCAGACCATAGTGCAATCAAGTTAGAACTCAGAATTCAGAAACTAACAGAACAGCACAGCTTCATGGACACTGAACAACTGGCTCTTGAATGTAGACTGGATAAACAATGAAATGAATGCAGGAATAAAGATATTATTTGAAACCAACAAGAACGAAGACACAACATACCAGAATCTCTGAGACATTTAAAGCAGTCTCTAGAGGAAAATATATAGCAATAAATGCCCACATGAGAAGCAAGGAAAGATCTAAAATTGACACCCTATCATCAAAATTGAAAGAGCTAGAGGAACAAGATCAAAAAAACTCAAAACCTAGCAGAAGACAAGAAATAACTAAGATCAGAGCAGAACTGAAGGAGATAGAGACATAAAAAACCCTTCAAAAAATCAAGAAATCCAGGAGCTGGTTTTTCGAAAAGGTCAACAAAATAGACAGACCACTAGCCAGATTAATAAAAAAGAAAAGAGAAAATAATCAAATAAATGCAATAAAAAATGATAAAGGGGATATCACCACAGATTCCACAGAAATTCAAACCATCATCAGAGATTATTACAAACAACTCTATGCACATAAACTAGTAAACCTGGAAGAAATGGATAAATTCCTGGACACTTGCATCCTCCCAAGCCTAAATCAGGAAGAAGTCGAAACCCTGAATAGACCAGTAACAAGGTCTGAAGTTGAGGCAGCAATTAAGAGCCTACCATCCAAGAAAAGCCCAGGTCAAGATGGGATCACAGCCGAATTTTACCAGACATACAAAGAGGAGCTGGTACCATTCCTTCTGAAACTATTCCAAACAATCCAAAGAGAGGGAATCCTTCCCAAATCATATTATGAGACCAACATCATCCTGATACCAAAACCTGGCAGAGACTCAGCAAGAAGAGAAAACTTCAGGCCAATATCCATGATGAACATAGATGCAAAAATCTTCAATAAAATACTGGCAAACTGATTGCAACAGCACATCAAAAAGCTTATCCACCATGATCAAGTAGGCTTCATCCCGGGGATGCAAGGCTGGTTCAACATATGCAAATCTATAAACATAATTCACCACATAAACAGAACCAAAGACAAAAACTACATGATTATCTCAATTGATGGAGAGAAGGCATTTGACGAAATTCAACAGCCCTTTACGCTAAAAACCCTCAATAAACTAGGTATTGACGGAACGTATCTCAAAACGATAAAAGCTATCTATAACAAACCAACAGCCAATATCATACTGAATGGGCAAAAATTAGAAGCATTCCCTTTGAAAGCTGACACTAGACAAGGATGTCTTCTCTCACCACTCCTATTCAATATAGTACTGGAAGTTCCAGCCAGAGCAATCAGGCAAGAAAAAGAAATAAAGGGTATTCAAATAGGAAAGGAGGAAGTCAAATTGTCTCTATTTGCAGAAGACATGATATCTAGAAGACCCCATCATCTCAGCCCAAAATCTCGTGAAACTGATAAGCAACTTCAGCAAAGTCTCAGGATACAAAATCAATGTGCAAAAATTACAAGCATTCCTATACACCAATAACAGACTTAAAGACAGCCAAATCGAGAACCAACTGCCATTCACAATTGCTACAAAGAGAATAAAATACCTAGGAATACAACTAACAAGGTATGTAAAGGACCTCTTCAAGGAGAACCACAAACCACTGCTCAACAAAATAAGAGAGGACACAGATGGAGAAACATTCCATGTTCATGGCTAGGAAGAATCAATATCGTGAAAATGGCCATATTGCCCAAAGTAATTTACAGATTCAATGCTATCACTATCAAGCTACCAATGACCTTCTTTGCAGAACTGGTTTATATTTATTACAAATGACTATATTGTGAATGTGTATTTTTTTATCACAGAGTACAAATAGATGGTGTATATTTTTTGTAACAGTACAAATAGTGGGTGTATATATTTTATAACAGACTACAAAGAGTGGGTGTATATTTTTTATAACAGAGTACAAATAGAGAGTTTATATTTTTTATAATTGACTATATAGTTGGTTTGTATATTTATTATAACTCAGAGTATAAACAGAGGGCTTATATTTCATATATCAGAGTACAAATAGACGGTTTATATTTTTTATAAAGGCTATTTTGTGAGTGTGTATATTTTTTATAACAGAGTACAATTAGAGTGTGTATATTTTATATAACAGTGTACAAATAGGGGGTGTATATTTTTTATAACAGAACAAATTGAGGGTTTATATTGTATCTAAAATTATTTTGTGTGTGTATATTTTTTATAACAGAGTAAAAATATTAGGTGTATATTTTTTTATCACAGTGTACAAATAAAGGTTTTATACTCATTATAACAGAGTACAAAAACAGGTTTTATATATTTTATAAAGGACTGTTTTGTGAGTGTGAATATTTTTTTAAAAAGAGTACAAATAGAGAGTGCATACTTTTTATAACAGAAATAGAGGGTTTATATTATTTATAACAGCATATAAATAGAGGGTATATATATTTTATTACACTGTACAATAGAGGGTGTATGTTTTTTATAACAGAGTACAAATAAAGGGTGTATATTTTTATAACAGAGTACAAATAGTGGGTGTATATTTTTTATAACAGAATAAAAATAAAGGCTGTATATGTTTTATAGCAGAGTAAAAAGGGAGGGTGTATATTATTTATAACAGAGTAAAAGAGAATTTATATTTGTTATAAAGGTCTACGTTGTGATTGTGTATATTTTTTATAACAGATTATAAATACAGGGTGTTTATTTTTTATAATAGAGTACAATAGAGGGTGTATATAATTTATTACACAGTACAGTATATGGTTTATACTTTTTGTAAAATGCTTTATTGTGTGTATATTTTTATAACAGAGTATAAATTGTGATTGTTTATCTTTTATAACTGTGCAAAGAGTGCGTATATTTTTTATAACAGAGAACAAATAGAGTGTGTATATTTTATAACAGTAAAAAAAGAGGGCATATATATTTTATAATAGTGTACCCAAAATTGTATATATATTTTATAAATATATACACATTTATAAAATATCTATTTTATAAATATATACACATTTTATAAATATATACACAGTCCCCTTGTCTGCCTCTGAGAGTGAAATGAGAGCATATGAAGCATTTTGGGGTGTGGCCAGGCACACAGTTAGGCTCGGTGCAGAGCAGAGCTGCTGTCCTGGTGGTGTGGCCCCAGTCATCATGAGCCATGTCTGCAAGAGAAAAAAACAGAGTGTAAACAGAGGGTTTATTTTTTTTGTAAAAGTCAAATTTGTGACTAAGTATATATTTTATAACAGAGTAAAAATTGTGGGTGTATATTTTATATAACCGAGTACAAACAGAGGGTGTATATTTTTCATAAGAGTACAAATAGAGGGTTTATATTTTTTGTAAAAGACTATATTGTGAGTGTGTATATTTC
>JAZHEH010000633.1:0-474943 GCA_036589455.1 Ateles fusciceps
ACAGTTGAAGGAGATTGTCATCAATGTGCACCTGGCCACCACCTGTTATGGCTTCATTCAGCGTATTACCGGTGGCATTGTCTTGAGGTAAAATGGTTACTTGACTAACACAAAGTGCAAATATCACTTCGGAGCTGTGTTCCCTAGGACAACTGCAAGTCTGTCCCAATTTCTGGCCAAGATGCAGACGGGATGGCATGGCGATACTTATGACGAGGATGCTAACGGAGACGGGATCCTGAATGAGCAGGTACCTGATTGCGGGGAGGGCCTATAAATTGCCATTGCACCCCGGATGATAACGAGAGCCTGTAATTGGGTTGCTATAAGATACATCCAAATGTTCATGTCCCATGCCTGCATTCCGCAGGCACTGCAGCTTTTTACCCTGTAAGATTGCCACAGATGTTTGAAATATAAAACTAACAACTTGGGCCACCGAGAGTCTGACACTTCATAACAGTGGGGGAAGTTTAATTGTTAAAAGTCTGAGTAATGTCCCATCCTTTCATCATGTAGGGTAGACTGTGTCCTGATTCACAATGTAGACCAAAGGAAACCAGCGACAAAGATATCTTCACGACGCCTGTGATAACTGTGTGAATGTCTAAATAAGGACCACCGAACAGACACGGATAGGACGAGGCAACGCGCTGTGATGATGACATGGATGGAGATGGTAAAGTTTGTCTTGTTTTTGTCTTTTATTTGGATATTTCATCTGACCTCGTTCCATTCCTCTCTTCTCAAGAGCTAGGAACAGAATAAGGGATTTGAGGGAGCTTGCAGCTGTGGGTGGCTCACCTGTGGCCTGTACATCTGGAGGGCCCAAGATGGACTTATGTTTGTGGAAGGAGTTCCACAGCCCACTCCACTATTTAATGGCTCTGGATGTTTCCAGGACCTTGTATCGTTGCCAGAGACTTTGTAGACCCCTTGAGCAGATAACAATGTGTGATCTATTGGTTGTGTAACCTACTTGGTCACGTATTGCTATCATTGGTATATTCACAGAGTTGTGCAACCATTACCACTATCTAATTTAAAAATTTTTTCATTTTTAAATTTTAAGTTCCGAGAGTACATGTGCAGGATGTGCAGGTTTGGTTACATAGGTAAATTTTGTGCCATAGTGGTTTGCTGCACCTATCAACCCATCACCTAGGTATTAAACCCCACATACATTAGCTATTTATCCTGATGCTCTCCCTCCCACTGCACCCCCCGCCCTAACAGGCTCCAGTATGTATTGTTCCTCTCCCTGTATCCATGTGTTCTCATTGTTCAGCTCCTACTTATAAGTGAGAACACAGTGTTTGGTTTTCTGTTCCTGTGTTAGTTTGTTGAGGATGATGGCTTCAGGCTCCATCCATGTCCCTGCAAAGGACATGATCTTCTTATGTTTCTATCAGATTCTACAGAGGAGGTATATATTCTGCATAGTGTTCCATGGTGTCTGTGTACCACATTTTCTTTATCCAGTCTATCATTGATGGGCATTTGGGTGTGGTTCTATGTCTTTGCTATTGTGAATAGTGCTGTGATAAACATACATGTGCATGTATCTTTATAAGAGAATGATTTATATTTCTTTGGCTATATACCCAGTGATGGGATTGCTGGGTCAAATGGTATTTCTTGTTCTAGGTCTTGAGGAATTGCCACACTGTCTTCCACAATGGTTGAACTAATTTACATTCTCAACAACAGTGTAAAGGCATTCCTATTTATCCGCAGTCTTACCGGCATCTGTTGTTTCTTGACTTTTTAATAATCACCATTCTGACTGGCATGAGATGATATCTCAATGTGGTTTTGACTTGCATTTCCCTAATGATCAGTGATGTTGAGCTTTTTTCATATGCTTGTTGGCCACATATACATCTTCTTTTAAGAAGTGTTTGCTCATGTCCTTTGTCAACTTTTTAATGAGGTTTTTTGTTGTTTTCTTGTAAATTTGTTAAAGTTCCTGTTTGAAGTGGCCACTAGCACTGCTTATCACCATTCCCTGCTTAGTATGTCTTACCATCTAATATTCTGTCTAATGTCAGCATCACCAGGGCAGAGTTTTTATTTCTATTGTTCATTGTTGTATATCAGTGCTTAGAACAGCACCTGGCACACAGTAGGAACTTAAAGAAATTATTTAAAGAATGATTTTATTCAAGGTCAATGCAATCACATGGTCAGGATCAAAAACCAGAAAAAGTTAGAAAAAGCCGGGGTGGGGAATAGTAATGAATATAAAGTGAAGAATGAGGCAAAGCCTCTCCCAGAGCCTCTTCCTCTATGTGTTGCCTGTGGACCTGCTGATAAGGTCTACAGAGCAATGGAGATTGAAAAAAAAAGGAATAGCTCATTACATTTGCAGGAGACTAAACTATGAAGTTTGGTCCAGGTTTGAGGTCACTTTCACTTTGGTTTATCAAAGTAGTAGATCAGCAGTACCAAAGATCAAATGACATAAGGATGCCGGGATAGGCTCAGCTTTCCAGGCTTCCCTTACGTCTTTTGAAGGCATGCCCTGAATTCTGTAGTATTGGCAGCTCACATGGAGATGTCCACCAGACCAGCAATATTGGAAATGAGTTTGCTGTCTTTCCCACCCTTTATATTATGGACTGAATGTTTGTATCCCCTTCTCCAAAATGTATATGTGAAAGCACTAATGTGATGGTCTTTCGAGATGGTAATTTTAAGAGGTAATTAGGGTTAGATGAGGTCATGAAGGTGGGGACCCTCATAATGAGATTTTTCCTTATAACAACAGACAAGAGAAAGCTTGCATTCATATTCTATCTTTTGTTCTTCCTCCCTGTCATTCAAATACACCTAAGAAAACAGCCATCTACAAGCCAGGCAGGGAGGCCTCAGTGAAATCCAACCATGTTGGCGCCCTGATCTTGAGCTTCCAGCCTCCAGAACTGTCAGAAATGACATTTCTCTTGTTTAAGCCACCCAGCCTGTGGCATTTCGTCATAGCAGTGTGAACTAAGTACTTAGTATTCGGCACCCAGGAACACCTTATATGAGACATAATATAATATTAGACAGCCATGTCATCTGGGCCCTATGTCTGTATTTTTTTAAAAACTAAAAACTCTTACTTTCTGAATTTGATGGGATAGTCTCCATCTTCTGCATGAGTATTATCTGGACTAAAAATGTTACAGTTTGGTCCATTTTGGGGCTTTCTTTTGTCAGGCCCAGTATAGCCGACCAGTACCAGTCACAGCTGATACAGCTGATGTATTATACCACCTTGGCAAAAGCAGCAGATGAAAGGCAGCATGGATTAAAAATCTCTAAAGAGCAAGCTTAAGAAGTAGGAGCCAAAATTGGTGAAACAAAGCATAAAGCTACAAACATAGGCGCTCAAGTGAAAAAAAAAAGCCAGAGTTTAAAATACCAAGGTGGAGGAAGGGCTCATAGGGTTTGTGACGATTGTTTGAAGGGGAAGATGTTAAAAGAAATTGGTCCATGGGGAATAAAGACATCGATAAAGGAAGGGACCATCTGAAGGATTTGGGAGTTTTTCATCAGGAAATTACATGATAAATCGAGTATGTTTCGCACTAGTTTCCTGTTCATTTCATGGCTCCCTTAAAAATGTATAGGCCTGCCAGGAGGTACTGTTGGCATAGCCTTCTTGATTTATAGTCAGAAGGCAGCTTGTCGCCAGAGGAGGGAGGGATGAACATGATCAATACAGAATTACGCTACAGTTTCATGTTTTAGCTCTTCAAGTTTATGAAGGCAGAAGAAAATGATCAGAGCCTAGCTCCAGCCCACCAGTCCATGTAGCAACATAGGTTCATAGTGTGCCACACAAGAGGCTTTCAGCCAAGATTATGTGAGGAAGAATGAAGAGTCAAGTTAATGGCCACAAAGCAAGCTTATAGAGTCCTATTCGACAGAGTAAAGGGATGAGAATCAAGAACAAAGAATTATAATTTTGTGGATGAAACAAAAAGTGAGCACCTGAGTGGGTGACTCACATCTTCGAAAGTAGTAGATGAAGTAGGAAAACAAGTGCGTATGGGGAGAGTGCTGACTTAATGAGAAACTGTTGAATACTGCTTATGCGCTTACTGTGTTTACACATGCATCACAGTATAGCTATGTGTAAGATGCAAATACATTTTAAAACAATAAAGGATAATAAGGATAAAACAATATGTATAAAAGTGAGGATGTTTTCAAAGGGTTACAAATGCAAAGCTGTGTAAATATTGTCCTAGTAATATCTCAATTATGTGGCATATTTATTGAATAAATGAATAAATATTTCATTAGATGATTCTATGTTAGCGAAGGCTCAAACTAAACAAAGGAGGCACTTGAAGTGTCTTAAACTTTGACATTTTAAAACTTTAAACTGTCCATAACAGATTCTATTATCTTCTTCCCTTTAATAGTACCCTGCATTAAAGACCATTTTCTTAATGAGTCAGGCTTGCCCTTACATGAATGATTCTGTATTACTAAATTATTTTAGTGAATATTTCCTGATTTAGCAAAAGGAACTTTCTAAGAGTAGAAAAAGTTGGATTTCAGATCATTAAACTTCCTAGAACTTAGTGTACTCATTTTTAAAATGAAGAAAACAATATCTACCCGATCTATCTTCTAAGATCATATGAGAAGCAAAAATAAAAATACAGTGAAAATGCTCTATGTTTACAAAACATGGTTTTTGTTACTAGTACCAGGCATGTCATCTCTCTTGCGGGGTTTCTCAAAGTGTGCGCTGGGAACCATTTGCATCTGGGTGAGACCATGTAAAAATTAGATTCTAGGGCTCACCCTGTATCTTCTGCTCAATTCGTAGTGGTGGGTTCAGAGATCTGTGTTTTGATAAGGACAAAGGTCATGTTAATAAGCACAAAGGTTTGGAAGTGGTGATCTATTGCCTTGTGAGTCTGTGAGCTGCCACTTCGAATCTACGTTCGGTAGCTCTGGCATCTTTACCACCTTCTCTGTGTTCCTCTTTCTCTTATTCTTTCTTGTCATCTTTCCTGACCATTTTGCTCCTGTGGAGTTTCTATAGTCATCACCGGCCAGCAAGAAAGCTCTTGTCTACTGTAATCAAGTTCTAAACGCTGAAGTAACAGGAGGCAGAGAGGCACAGAGAACATTAATCAACATCTGAGATGATAAGAATCTGTAGTCAGTAATTGGATAATTCAGCCTTGTCATCTAAATTTTAGGTTGTAAAATATGAAGTGGGTTGGTGAGTCTAACTCAGTAACAAATTTCCGAATTCTCCCCTTGAGCAAATTGCCATTTTCTGTTCCAAAAATAATCAAAACTAAACAGCTTTTGACTAGTATTGTTTCCGTTTTAAGTGACTTTGAGAATAGCACAAATGGAGGCTAACATGTAAGAAATTTCCTTTGTAAATTGTTCTGATTCTGTATATCTACTGTCTTACCGGCTATGAAGGTGAGAAATTACCAAACTTTAGAAAGCTCTCTGATCAAACAGTGAATCATTTATGATCCCAAGTTATTCAAAATGTGTAACGCTCACTGGCTTCATCGACTCCCTTGTGAAATTCCAAAAACTTTGCTACATCAGGGTCAGAGTGCATATTTAAGCAGAATATATGTGACTGCTTAGAGATGGAGAAATAAAATTCCATATTCTACATTTGAAGGTAAGAAATCTCACCTGCTTGACCACCTAGAAGCTATATTGATAATGCTGCAGAAATATAGTAGTCCTCCCCTTACCTTTGGGGAATATGTTTCTAGACACCCAATGGATGCCTGAAACCACGGACGGTACGAAACCTATATATACTATGTTTCCCCTGTACAGTAGATGCATATCTATTATAAAATTTAATTTCTAAATTAAACACAAGCAGTGATTAACAATATGCCAGCATCACTACTCTTGTGTTTTGGGGCTAAGATTAAGTAAAACAAGGGTTACTTGAACACCAGCACTACTATACTACAACAGTCAATCTGATCACCCGAGACAGCTACTAAGTGGCTAATAGGAGAGTAGCATCCATAACACTGCTATGCTGGACAAGGGATGATTCTTGTTCCAAGCAGGATGGAGCAGGATGGCTCAAGATTTTGTTCACACAACTCAGAATGGTGTGGACAGGGAAAATGTGGCACATATACACCATGGAATATTATGCAGCCATCAAAAACGATGAGTTCGTGTCCTTTGTAGGGACATGGATGAACCTGGAACCATCATTCTCAGCAAACTGACACAAGAACAGAAAATCAAACACCGCATGTTCTCACTCGTAGGTGGGTGTCGAGCAATGGGACACATGGACACAGGGAGGGGAGCGTCACCACTGGGGTGTGTTGGGGGGGAAATAGGGGACAGCAGGGGGTGGGGAGTTGGGGAGAGATAGCATGGGAACAAATGCCAGATATAGGTGATGGGGAGGAAGGCAGCAAAATCACACTGCCATGTGTGTACCTATGCAATAATCTTGCATGTTCTTCACATGTACCCCAAAACCTAAAATGCAATAAAAATGTATAAAAAAAACATAGGAATTGTTTATTTCTGGAATTTTACATTTAATATTGTTGTACCATGGTTGACTGTAAGTAATGAAGCCTTGAAAAGTGACACTGCAGATAAAAGGACTACTTTAAATTGATGCTTAGATTTTGATGAAATCTTGGCAAATTAGAACTAACAGAACATTTCTATGTCGAATCAAGTCTTAGTCACATCTATGAAAGTCAAATGACTTGTTTATCCTTTATTTCCATCTTCTGCCACTGGAAGACTTTCTAATTTATCTGAACGGGGTTGATCCCTGCCTTCTCTGTCCTACCACTATAGTCAGACCAGTGGTCCTCGACCTAGGTCCCCAGATCTGCCTCTGAAAACCTCAGTGCCTACAATACACCTCAGGCTCATTAAATCACAGTCTTTAGGAGTAAAAGTCAGGCATCAGAATTTAAAAAAATTGGATTGATGTATAATATAATTCACGTACCATACACTGCACTCATTTAGTATAAAATTGAGGTTTTTAGTATATTTACAAGGTTGCACAACTATTACCACTATCCAATTCGAGAACATTTTCATCACTCCAAAAAAAAAAAACCAACCTCATACTCATTAACAGTCACTCCCCATTTCTTCCCCTTCCTCCACCCTTCAGCCCTTGGTATCCACTAACCTCCTTCTTCTCTATGCATTTGCATATTTTAAATTTTCACATAACTGGAATCAAATAATATGTGGCCTTTTGTGTCTGACTTCTCTCAGGCATCAATATTTTTTAAATATCCCTTATGACTCCAGTGAAGCCAGGGTAGAGAGGGAAGAGATGATCTATATTGACTTTGAATATAGTATTTTTATCCACTATTTCTATTTTTGTTTACATGTTTGTTTCTTTTACTAGACTATATGTTCTTTGAAGGCAGGAGCCATGCCTTATTTTTGTTGTATTCTAAACACCTAGCCCAGTGCATAGCCCAAATGGTAATTTGGTAAATATTTTGATCAAAAAATGAATGAATAAATACATACTACCTTATTGCACTGACTCCATGTAATGAGTTTAGTGTTTATCTATTTATCTATTACAAATTCTCTTCTAGAGGAAAAGACAAATATGAAATTCTTACAAACTTCTAGGATGGCCTTACCAAGGCCTCCTGTGTGATGATCACCGTTTAGAACATGCGGTATGGTTATAGCACCAGAACAAAGAAATGTTATATCCTCAAGGAGGTCAAAGTCTAGTGGGGAGTTAACTAGATCATAAACAATTAAACGACCTAACAAGATATTTTCAAAGGGTAATGAGTAATAAGACCGTGGAACTCAGTGATGAGAGGGACATGGGCCATGGAGTGGGAGAAGAGGGCTGTGTTAGACACCAGGGTAAGGAGGATCCACTCTCTCATTCATTTCATGAGCAGAAACCAGCTCTAAATCGAACCAGTAGACAAAATGTATGAAGTACAGAGAAAATCATTAAGCAGCAATTCAAAATAATAAAGATATAATTTTTAAAACACTATGTTCAACAGCAAAACCATAATGTAGGAAAGAAGATCGGCCTGGGAATCCAAGCTAGCTCTTTTCCTAAGTGTGTTGCCATGGACAGTAGAGAACCAATATAGGATGCCATCTCTTAAACCTAAATGGTCATGATGAGATCAACTTAGGGGGAGATATACATTCTTACAGAATCCAGGAGGAAGAGATATTCCAAGTGACAAAGACTTTGCAGGATTCCTCTACCAGTATTCTAGGACCCCACCTGTGGCCTAGTAATACTATGGATAGAGTGTCCCTCTTCCTGGAATTTTACACTATTGACCATCTCTTCCTTTTAAAATTTTCAACTTTTCCTAATTTGATGCCTCTTACTTACCAGCATTTAAGTGAATTCCAGTCTTTTCCATTCTATAAACTCTGCCAGGACTCCACCTCCCTCTTTCCAAATTACTGAAATTTTCACCATGAGGAAAAAAAGATACATGTGTAAGATTAATTAAGTAAAAATCTTGTAATCATGAATCTGAATGTACGAATATGAAGTCTCCCATCTCAAAATTCAAGAAAGGAAAAAACTGCCTGTTCCTTAGTTCAAGAAATGAACAATAAATGGTTCTATATTACTGATCCCAAGGAGAACCATGTCCAAGTTGGGAGGTGGAGCTGTTTAGATTAGCATTGTTCTTGGTTTCCTCTGTACTTCCCATGAGTCAGTGGTGCTAAAAGCGCAGTCTTCCTAAGTCATCTTCAAATTCCCCTGATGTAAAGGAGATCTTGATATAACGCTGAACTCCCACACAGAACATGAACATAAATAACCAACTAATTTTCACAAAGCTCTTTTTACTCAAAGGGTCTGTGAAAACAAAGTCTCACATATAAATGTCAAGTGATTTGGGCTATTGGACAGCATTCCATATTAAAAAGGCAAGAAGTGTCATAATTCATTTGTATTTTCTTTTTTTATATATAACTATACTCAAGTCTAATTATTGCTTTTCTACTCATTTCCTTTTTGGCCTAGTTCTTGGGATTCGTAATAATAGTTGCTTCATTGGTCCCAATCACATGTCATTCTTCTACCTTTGGCACCAGTTTGGGAAGGGGAAAAAAATGTACTGAAAGAAGGAAACTACATTTCAAATGAAAGAGAGCGAGAGAGAGGGAAGGAGGGAGAGAGAGATAAGGGGGTGTAGGGATCGGTAACTAGAGGACACAACAGAATTGTGCTTCTAGGTAAAAATATAGGATATTGGAGATCACAGCAGGAGAAACGTGAAAAAGTTGGAGCTTACTGTGTCTTGGATAAAAGCAGGAGTATTAGAGATAAAGAATCAGCTGGTGTCAAAAGAGTCAATTGTTCATTAATTTCCTTAAGGACATTTTAGAAAAACCTCAAAATCCATGAGGCTAAATATTAAATTGTGATCATTTTACTCAAATAGAAGGCCTATGAATAACTATAATTGTCTTGCTAGCCTTTATATTGAGCTCAAAATTCTCTCTGAAAATTTTAAGTCTCCTTTGTTTTCTTTTTAAAAAGCAAATAATTTTTACATTGGCAAGAGTATAACCCTCCTGTAAGGAACATAATCTACTGTAATATGTATATACATTTTCCCTCTGTGGGCCCCAAACCTTAATTTATTAACATATCAAGTCATTAAAAACATGACAGATTGGCTTAAGCAATTAAAAAATTACAGGAGGGAAAAATTTTGCATTGATAGAGAATGGAGTAGAAAATTCAATGTCATTTTCATTTCCAAGTCAGTGTTATATTTACAAGTGATGCTACTAACATTTGTAGTAACACATAAACTATGACTCAATTAATTATGAATAGTTAAACTTTTATTTATAGCTGTTGTCAGCTCCACATTTTTAAAGAAAATCCTAATCACCCAAATTACAAACTGCCAACCCATGTAATTTCTGCACAGAAATCCATTGTTCCCTGTTGAAAAGTGAAAGAGAAAATGTCAAGCAATTGAATCAGCACAACCTGATGAAGCCTTCCTCCTCAAAGCAAACAAAACCTTTATCTTCCAACGCCACAATACGCTTCCCACTGAATGCTAAAGCTATGAGATACCATCTTAAAGCCAAAGCGAATGCTACAAATTGGGGCAGGACTATGACTTCTTCATCTTTGTGTCCCCAGTGCTTACCTCAGGGCCTGGCACACAGCATGTACTATGTGAATGGCTATTGAATGGTGCTGAATAACGTCACTGTCTTTCCCCAGCATCCCTATGATGCCTACTTCTGCATCAGGGACTGCATGTTACAGAAATGCATTCTTCCAAGCTCACAGAGTATATTCATAAGTCTAGAGCCCTCTCTTATACTGCAAGACCATAGCAAGTTTTGGCAACTACTATCCAAGATTATTCATATGTATGTATACACACCCCATGTCAGAATCACCTGATCCAATAACTTAATTATATTGGGACACAGATGGCCACAAAGACAGACTGTATCACAAAACCTAGGTAGCAATCTACTGGACCTATAGTTCACTGTTGTCTTCATATATTTAACAAAAAGTATTAAAATGTCTAGAGTCTACTTATTCCAGTGAGCTACCAAGATTTATATAAAACCACAATGTTTTCATTGTACTATTGTCAATAGAGATGTGCAGCTGAATATATACTATGTGATCTTATCGACTCAATTTTCACTGCGATTTTAATGTTTTTACTAGCTGAAAGGAACAGTGTAATAGGAATATAGCTTTGAAATCCCATATGTTAAATAATGTAATATAAAGATGACAATATCGAACAGTTCTAAGTCTCTTCGTCATTCTAATAATAGTGGTATGTGTTTAAAAGCTCTTGACTATATATACATATATAAATATATGTATCAATAATATACATACATTCATATATATTAAAGGCCTTTTATATATACATATACATGAATATATATGTGTGTATATAAACATATGTATGTATACACACACAAACATCTTGTTAGCCTATCTCCCCAGGATATTCAAAGAACAGTAATCAAAATGAAACCAACATTATTTTCTGCTTGCTTGGCACAAATATGTACCTATCTTGGCAGGGTTCTTTCCTGTAGAATGAGTCCATAGCAATTTATTCTTTGGTTGTCAAAGCAGTTTTCAAGGTCATATAACTTCTGTTCTTTTCCTTTAATAGATGGCATTCTAGCCTAGGTCAAAGTCATCCCAATCCATGCCCCAGCTATGATATTTTTAGTAGAGCACATGAGCAAAACCTTTTATTTTTATATTATTTGAACAATATCTCCTCTGGGCTAAAAGTTAGTTTCAAAAATGAAGCATATGAGATTCTCCTCTTGAGGGGGAAACCCCTGACTCATTTGTAATCATTACCCTAAAGCTGACTCATGTAGGTATGCAAACTCAGAAATTACATTGAGCTTCTAAAAAAACAAGTAAATAATACACTAAAATATGACTTGTTAAACATTCGTCAATAAAGTAGTCTAAGAGTTTGGTCTAATAAAGGTTCAAAAACAGTGGAAAATAGTGAATTCTAGTAGTGTTATTCTCTCCTTAATCTCCTCTCCAGGGCTCAGCATATTAAAATAGACATTCATAGTAATCTTAAAGTCTAGATTTGGTATAATGTGAGAGTTAAAACCATGGATTTGGGATCAGATTGCCTGGGTTCAAATCCCAGCTTTAAATTTAAGTAGCTGTGTGGTCATGGTCAAGCTACTTAACTTCAAAGTACTTCCATTTCCTCACTGGAAAAATGGGGAGATATATACCTCAGAAGGTTACATGAAAAGTAAATGAGTTAACAAGTATAAAATATTTAGAACAGCATCAGGCATGGGGTAAATGCTGCACACTGTTTGCTATTATCGTCATTAAGGATGTTTACTCTCTCTCTCACCAGCGTTTTTATCACCCATCATTTCTTCATGTACTCCATAAACATCTTCCTCAGCACTCACTATGCCTTAATAGCTGTGCTAGTAGCTACAGTTTCAAAAATGACGCATACGTAGTCCCTGTCCTTGAGAGGCAACTGTTAACCCTGTCCCTAATAATTGCCCTAACCTTGATTTACTCAGGCATGCAAACCTATAAATTATAATGCACTGGGGCAGGGACTAAGGTCTCAGCGTGAATTGGATGACTTGGTGCCCTTAGTTCCTCATTTCTGACATTCACTGGCTTTCTATCTCCACCTTTCTATGTTCAATAAATAGCCATCCAACAAAATGTCTTCAGCTACTACTTTGCGGGAGTTGTGGGGGGTCACCCTGATGGCATCTGGGCGAAGAGTGTACATGGTCCAGGCATAGGAACCAGCTAAGACAAAGGCCTTGAGGTAGGAATAGTCTGATTTGTTTCCGGAACAGCTACGTGGGCAGTGTAGTTTGAGTGATGAGAATAGCCAAGGGTTGAGTAACAAGTCAGTGACAGGTTTAACAAAAAAGAAGAAAAAGAGAGAAGCCAAAGGAGAGTAGTAAGAGAGAAAGTTTCAGAAGTTATAGGGTGTCTGCACCATGCAAGGCCTCAGAGGCCACTGTGGAGACTTTTAGTGACTTGAAGGGCCATGGGAAGGTTTTGAGAAGAGGAGGACTATGCTGAGACTCACATGTGATCAGAGGTCCCTCCGGGAGGAATAAAATATAGAGGGGAAAGGACAGAACAAGTAGGAACAGAGAGGGGATTGCAGTGATGCACGGGAGAGATGAGACCCACTCGGACCCGAATGGCTGAAGTGGGAAGGGGACGAAATGGTTAGATGGGAGAGTATGTTTTGCTGATAGCTCAGACATGGGAGATGTCAAAGACATGAGGAGAGATGTCAAAGGTGACTCCAGGGCTTTTGGCCAGAGCAGCTGGAAGAATGGCCTGTTTGGGGAAGGGGGTAAGGAATGTCAGGATTTCAGTTTGGAACCTGCTAAGTTCAAAATATCTCCCAGCGGTCCCGGAGGAGACTCCAGGTAGTTTTCCAGGTCATGTAACTTCTGTTCTTTCCCTTTGATAGAGGGCATTCTAGCCACTCTTTCCTTGGGCCTCTTGAGGCAGCACCCCTTCTCCCAAAGGCTGGTCCCTCAGTCCCTGCAGGGTCTTAGGTGGCCTGCATTCTGGCCAAAGTATTTGGAATGTGCCTAAGGATTCCCATGAGGTTAATTAGGGAGAATGTGGCCAATTAGCTCTCTGTTCTCACCTGGGGCTTTGTGCTTTCCCATTACCTGGAACAGCACTTAAGAGCATCTAGGACGGAAAACAATGCACCACCAAACCAGAGGACCTGCACTGGGGCAAACGAGGGCCAACGCAAGGGGAAATGAAGGAAATGCCATTTACCGCTTTTATAAATGAGAACCCTGTGGCTCAGAGAGCTGAAGTGACTTGCTTGTGGTCATGAGGCAGTTAAGTGGCAAAGCCTTAAGATTTGCTTGACAGTTTCTAGATAATGTTCTTGCAACTTTTGCACACAGGGAACACCTCTACGCCCTTTAATTGGGGGAACAGCTGGCCATGTATCTCCTGAGCATTTGCCAGAAAATACGTGTGAATCCACAGGATGCTTATTTGCTAACAAGAAATAGTAGAGATCTACAGTCTTTGAAAAAATATTGTTAAGTCTACACACCAGAGTTTCACCTTCTTTCCTGGATGTTGAGTGGGGAGCAGGTTGGGGAGAGGGTGAGGGGCAGCATGGCTACCCAACCCACAGAATGAAGCTTTGGAGATGGGACGTTGCCTATCTCTCAACCAGAGACCAACAGAAATAACTGCCTTCAGTGCTGAGATGTCATACTGAGATTTCAGATGAAGACCAGACCAGGAAGTGGCTTCTGAAGCAATAGAAAGTCTATAAAGACAGCTTGCAGCCTTTCCTGTGTGTGTATATGTGTATATGTGAGCATGAGTGTGCATACATGTTTAGGAGAGCAGCAAAGGAATGAAAGGGTAGTACCACTGAGTTACATGGATCTATTAGCAGATTTGTTTTACCTAGAAGTCAAATAGATTTTCCCTGTTTAAGTTACTCCAATATTTCTGATGTAATATGATTCTAACAATTACAGCAACGACTGTCTTTTGGCTACTAAATTGAATTTCCAAGATGCAGTGGGTTCACTGTAAAGTTCTTAAAAAATTGCAGTTAATTCAATGAGCATATGATCCATGGTAGAGGCTTTTCTAACATCCGGGTTGAAAAGCAGTATAAACCTTGTTTTGCCTTTAAAACCCTGTTTTGCATTAAGTGCCATTACACAGAGGCAAGACATCCTAAACAACCAAGCACGTAAGATGGCCTCCAGCATAAACTAATCGGCAGTGTCGAAAGGGGAGACTGAGCTGTTCCCTTTAATACAAGTAGCTGATGAAATTACCAGAATTAGAGGAAAAGAGGCTCAAAAATGAGTTTGTCTCAAAAAGCTTTGAAAAGCTGACAGGTCAGCTAAGAACAGACTTCTTTTCTCCTTTGGCAAGAGAGGTATCTGATAAAGTTGGACCCAATTTCTCAGCCTAGGACCTTATACTAATAGTGTTATTTTGCATTGTTCCAAATTAAAAGTTGGTCATAGAGCTATGGAATAGCAGAATTTTGTTAGCATATTGATAAAGATAGAATAAAGATAAATTACAGTTGACAGTAATTTTGATCTATCTTTATTGTGATCCTTGATTATGGGAGGAAGGATAGTATTGTGAAATTAGAGAGTTAAGCTTGAATCCTGATTTTGTCCTTTATTTGCTGTGTGATCGTGAGCCAGTGGCTTAACCTCTCTGCACCTTGGTTTCCTTCTCTGAAAATGGCCATGACCTACTTGACAGGGTTGTGATGAGGATTCAGTGAGATCACACCATGTGAAGGCTTTATCTGAGTGCCTGAAACAGAGTAGATCCTTCGTCAATTGTAGCTTTTGTCCTCCTTATTGCTGATTCTTTGGACAGATTTCACCTCTGTAAACTTGTCAGTGGTTAAATACTTACTTACATCATAACATATTGTAAAGAAAACATTTCCAACCTCTTAACTGGTGTACATCCCATTCCTACCTGACCCTAACCCCTCCCCCTCTCATTATTCTTTATGCAAAAGCCAGAGGCATCTTGCAAAAACTCCTCTGTTCAATATTCTGCCATTGATCCCACCTCCTGGAAGTAAAAGCCCAAGTTCTTCCACAGCTCTCTAAGGTACTCCCTAGCCAATGCCACCCCCCATGACTTTTCCAAACTTAACTCCTACTATCTTCTACTCTCTGACTCCCACAATCTCCTCCTGGCTTTTCTCCAAATAATTACTTAGAATACTCTTTCCCCAGATAGACACTTAGTGTGCTCTCATTTCCCTGAGGGCGGTGCTTAAAGGACACATTATCTGTGTGGCCTTCCCTAGATACTCTATAGAAAAGAGCATCTCCCATTCCCACCCCCCGAGACCCCCAACCTTCCCACTGCCTGCCTGCCTGGATTTACTTGTCTCTATTGTAATTTATCAACAACTTGCTAGCTGGCGTTCTTGCCTATTTTTCTCTTTATTCTCCCTCTAACAGGTTTTCAAGTCCCTGAGGATAAGCTATCTGTTTTTGTTCATTTTTCTATGCTGAGTGCCCACAACAGTGCCTGGCCCATGGTGGGGAGGTAATATATATTTATTGAATGGAAGGTTAGGAAAAGAACCAAAGAAAATACATTACCTCTCATAAAAGTAAAAAGGTAATCATTAACAATATGAAACTGACATCTCAGAAATTGATTTGATAAGCACTAAAAGCAATTAGCTGTCAAAGCTAGGATAACTTGGTGTTTATGTATTGCTGATTCAAATGACATGTCTGAAAATGATGACAAGTTATAGAATAAACGAAACTGAATCCTGTGAGACTCATATCTAAGGTGAAAACAAAAACCTGAGAGCCAGTGTTCTAAACTCAATGAGGAGAGAGTTGAGAAATTCAGACAGACATTCTTAGGAAGAATCTCCCCAGTTGAAGACCTAGGTGTCGAATAGAAAGGTAATAGAACTATCCTCCTCAAAATGTGGCCAAAGACCAGCAACCCAGCATCCCCTGCTGGCTCCTTAAAAGTGCAGAATCTCAGGCCCCTTTTCAGATCTGCAGACTTAAAAGTATGCATTTTAATAGGATGCTCCGGTGATCCATCTGCAAGTGGGAGATGGAGAAGCCCTGGAGTAGAGTGTTTAAGAACTCTCACCGGAGATCCAAAACCTGCTCCTTTAACGTACTCTCTGTGAGACTTTAGACAAGTTGTGCGAACTCCCTGAGTCTCTATTTCATCATCTGTAAAATGGCAATCATAATAGCACCCATGTCATAGGCAAAGAAATTATGATAACAAAGATAACAGTGGCTAACATTTATTGTGTAAGTGCTGAGCAATGCTCTAAGCACTTTAAAAGTATTTAACCCTCACCAGAAAGGCTATGCCGTTATTATTCCCAGTCTAGAGATGAGGAAAGGGAGATTCAGATAGGTTTAGTGACTCAGCTGAAGTTGCTCAGCTAGGAAGGGGAAGGGCCAGTACTGGTTTAACTAAGGTAAGCAGGTAAGCATTTAACCTAGTGACTGGCTCATAGGAAGTATTCAACAACTGGTGGCCTTTCTTTTTGCTCCTGTTCAGATTAATGACAATCTTTTCCACGTGTTTGGTCTTCCCATTCCACCTTGCCTATAGCACTGCCAATGGCTTCTTATCCCCCTTTCTGCCCCAGAACACAAACCACTGATTTATGGGAGCAGGTCTCTCCACTAGGCTAGCCGTCTCTAGAGAGCTTCCGGTCTCCTGTTCCCTCCTCATCTGGGCGTCCCCACTTCCATATATTTTTTTTTTTCCTGCTCTTCACTCCACTGAATGTTATTCCTACCTTCAAGCTCATGGATCTATCAAATCCAATGCATCCCACCTTTTCATTTTTTGGAGGTATGCTCTTGCTCTGTCTTCTAGGCTGGAGTGCAGTGGCATCATATCAGCTCACTGCATTCTCAAACTCCAGGGCTCAAGCAATCCTCCTGCCTCAGCCTCCTGAGTATTCTGGACTACAGGCACACATCACCAAAACCAGCTCTTTATTCATATATATCCTAAGTTGTTCAAGGGTCAACTGTATTCCATTTCATATATATATATATATATATATATATATATATATATACACACACTACCTTCTACTACCTTTCATATATATATGTATATGAAATGGAATACAGTTGACCCTTGAACAACTTAGGGGTTAGGGGCATCCATTCCTGCACAGTTGAAAATCCATGTATAAGTTTGACTCCCCCGAAACTTAACTACTAATAGTCTACTGTTGACTGGAAGCCTTACCAATAACATAAACAATTGATTACCACTATACTGTATTCTTACAATAAAATAAGCTAGAAGAAAGAAAATATTATTAAGAAAATCATAAGGAGGAGAAAGTACATTTATTATCCATTAAATGCAAGTGAATCATCATAAAGGTCTTCATCCTCTTCATCCTCATCGTGTTGAGTAGGTGAAGAAGGAACAAGAGAAAGAGTTGGTCTTGCTGTCTCAGGGCTGGCAGAAGTAGAAGAAACTCTAAGTGGATCTACAGAGTTCAAACCCATGTTGTTCTAGGGTCAACTGTACTACATGTCTATTAAAAATAACAAGATACATAGATGGGGATGGAAAGCTATCCAGGACACACTAAAAGAGGTGAAAAAAATCAAGTGCAAAACTCTTTATTGGGTGCTTCCTTTCGTAATATAAATGAACTATACATCTATATATGTAGAGAATAAGGTCTACAGTAAACAGACACTAAATGGTTAACAGTTATAACTATCTCCAGTGGTATAAGATTATGTAGCACACTGTCTATAATGTATGTTTCTATAGTTTTGATTTTTTTAAGGAGCAAGAACGTGTATAATCAGAAACATAATATAGCAATTTAAAATAGTATGTATGCATTTTGAAAGCTGTAAAGGGTTCTGTAAGTGTTATTATCATTGTTATTACATACTTTGAAGAAAACTAGTGTTCTGTAGATGTAAGCCATTTTACTCTCACAGGACAGGGACTGCATGTCCCTTCCTTGTATTCTCAACACACATAAACAAGCACGGACACAAAGATGCACAGAGACATACGTTAACGCATAGACACACACACACACACACACACACACGTACAGAGTAGGTGGCCCAGAAATGTGTACACAGTGTGGACTTACTTATTGGTGCCTAAAGGATCTCTAGATTAGTGTTGAATGGTGGAGTTTGCTTTTGGAAACAGTAAAAATGTCCTAGTTTCATACACAAAGGGTAAGTAATAAGCCCCACACCATTGGGTATTTATTAGAAGTGTCAGATTGTATTACAAAGGACCTGACTGTTGGCCAACTTACATTTGTGTTATATCTCATTTAAAAATTATCTTTCAGAGCTGAGTGTGGTAGTACATGCCTGTAGTCCCAACTGCTTGGGAGGCTGAGGCAGGGAGAATGGCTTGAACTCAGGAGTTTGAGACCAGCCTGGGCAACATAGCAAGACTGCAAGTCTAAAAAACTGTTTTAAACAACCTTTCAGCAAGTCAGTGCTAATATATATATATATATATATATATATATATATATATATATGATATAGATCTAGATTGTTTGGGGTGAAATATAGAAGAGATAGTAATGTGTATATTTCTAAACCAAGATTGGTCTGTACTCATTCACTTTCAATGACCCACCTGGGATGACAGACTCTCCCAGGCCCTTCAGTAACCCATTTTGAAAACTGACACATTATTTGAAACCTTCCAACTTTAGGGAGAACTTTTTATTTCCACAATCTGTACCTTCTCCCCAGGTGAGAGGACATATTCAAAGCAGCGGTGTTATGCTCCAAGCATGCTTCCATAGGAGACGCTCGGGATGATATTCCCAGGACAACATACAATAAGTTCAATAGAAAGAGTAGTGTATGAAACAAGAGACCTGAAGTTTAGTTCTGTGTTTTCCTGGGTATGTGTGATCTTGGAAAAGTTGTCTAGCCTCCCTTTGCCTTAATTTTCCCACTGTAAAATAGAGACGACAGTAGCCCTTTCCTAGTAGAATTGTACAGGTTGAATGTGCTTCCTGGCACACCATAAGTTCTCAATGAATATTAGCCATTATTCTCAGATGCTTGCTTTTTCTATAGTCCTTTTCAGGTCACCAGGAGCTTTGGTGATAATTACCTCATTCATCTTCATAATCCTCTGGGAGGTAGTGGTGGCATTATTATCATCATCAACCCCTTACACAAAGGAGACCAATCCTGAGAGTGGTTTGTTGACTGACTCTAGGTCACATAGTAAAATAGAAGCCCAGAGCTTAAAATCTGAGCTTTCTCTTCATACCCTCTCTGCTCCTTGGATTTAATCCATGGAGATTCCCTAGGTTCCTGCCCTTCACTCTGAGTAGGAAATCAGGCCCAGTCCTGGCCCTGGAGGGGATCACAGTTAAACTTGGAGAGAAAGAGTGCTGTAGTGCTGTCAACTCACCTAATTACTACACAGTGAGATAAGTAATATCAGAAGATGTGTTCAAGACCCCTGGGATGCCTAGAAGGGAAGCAGAATTGGCATAGCCTATCTTGAACACCTTGCCCAGGCAGGCCAGCCTTTCAAGCTATGAAACGAAAATGTTTAAATTTTTAAAAATCTTTTCAGAAATACCTCTAGAGGGAAAAAAGATAAAAATACAATTTAGCTTCTGGAAAATATTCTTCCTTCTCCATATGTGGTCTGTTCTATGTTCCTATAACCCTAGTCCCCAAAAGAAAGAAAATGACATTGGTAAGTTTTTGTAAAACATCTCCTACATGCACTAGAAGGTCCCAGGGCAAAGGATGAGTACATTCTGAGAGACAGATGTCCTAGGGGGGTTCCAAAAATAGGCAGACCCTGTGTTATGGTGGAAAGAAAGGCACTGTGAATCAGGAGATCTGTGTCAGTTGTAGCTCTGCCCACCAGCTCACCACACAACTGTGCATGAGTCATTTCCCTCCTCTGGGCCTTAGTGATGCTATCTCCTCAAATGAAGCCCTTCAATTAGTTGGTCTTGAAGGGCTTTTACAGCACTAATATTAGAGGATACCATGATACTGCAGAATATCTAGCATATCTTATATTTAACAATGGACCTTGTAGCTAAAATATGTATGTATTAGTCTGTTTCACACTGCTGATAAACACATACCTGAGACTGGGTAATTTATTAACAAAAAGAGATTTAATGGACTTACAGTTCCACATGGCTGGGGACACCTCACAATTATGGCAGAAAGTGAAAAGCCCATCTTAACTGGCACCAGACAATAGAGAATGGGAGCCAAGAAAAGGGGTTTCCCCCTTATAAAACCATCAGATCTCGTGAGACTTACTCGCTATCACAAGAACAGTATGGGGGATTCAATTATCTCCTGCCAGGTCCCTCCCACAATGTATGGGAATTGCAAGAGCTACAGTTAAAGATGAGATTTAGGTAGGGACATAGCAAAGCCATATCATTCTGTCCCTGGACCTTCCCAAATCTCATGTTCTCACATTTCAAAACCAATTATGCCTTCCCAACAGTCCCCCAAGGTCTTCACTCTTTCAGCATTAACTCAAAAGTCCACAGTCCAAAGTCTCATCTGACACAAGGCAAGTCCCTTCTGCCTATGAGTCTATAAAATTAAAAACAAGTTAGTTACTTCCTAGATACAATGGAGGATACAGGCATTGGATAAATACACCCATTCCAAAAGGGAGAAATTGGCCAAAATGAAGGGGCTAGCAGAGCAGTCAAATCTTAAAGCTCGAAAATAATCTCCTTTGACTCCATGTCTTATGTTAGGTCATGCTGATGCAAGAGGTGCATTCCCATGGTCTTGGGCAACTCTACCCCCATGGCTTTGCAGGTTATAGCCTCCCTCTTCATTGCTTTCATGGGCTGGCATTGAGTGTCTGCAGTTTTCCAGGCACACAGTGCCAGCTATTGGTGAATCTACCATTCTGGGGTCTGGAGGATGGTGGCCCTCTTCTTATAACTCCACTAAGCAGTGACTCAGTGGGGACTCTGTGTGGGGCTTCAACCCCATAATTCCCTTCTGCACTGCCCTAGGAGAGGTTCTCCATGAGGGACCCACCCCTGCAGCAAACTGTTACCTGGACATCCAAGCATTTTCATATATCCTCTGAAATCTAGATGGATATTTCTAAGCCTCAATTCTTGACTTCTGTGTACCTGCAGGCTCAACACTATGTGGAAGCTGCCAAGGTTTGGGGTTGCACCCTGTGAAGCAACAGCTTGAGGTGTCACTTGGCCCCTTTTAGCCATGGCTAGAGTGGTTGGGAGGCAGGGCACCAAGTCCCTGGGCTGCACATAGCAGCGGGGTCCTGGGCCTGGCCCATGAAACCATTTTCTCCCTCTCTAAGACTCTGAGGAGCATACTGCGATGCGAGGGGCTGCTACAAAAAGGCTCTGACATGCTCTGGAGACATATCCCCCATTGTCTTGACGATTAACATTTGGCTCCTTATTATTTATGCAGATTTCTGCAGCTGGCTTGAATTTCTCCTCAGAAAATGGGTTTTTCTTTTCTGTTGCATCATCAGGCTGCAAATTTTCTGAACTTTAATGCTCTGTTTCCCTTTTCAAAACTGAATGCTTTTAACAACACCCAAGTCACATCTTGAATGTTTAGCCGCTTAGAAATTTCTTCCACCAGATGCCCTAAGTTATCTCCCTGAGTGCAAAGTTCCACAAATCTCTAGGGCAGGGGCAAAATGTCACCAGTCTCTTTGCTAAAACATAGCAAGAGTCACTTTTGCTATGTTTGCAACTAACTCCAGTTCCTAAGAAGTTCTCTGTCTCCACCTGAGACCACCTCAACCCGGATTCCACTGCCCATATCATAATCAGCATTTTTGTCAAAGTCATTCAACAAGTCTCTAGGAATTTTCAAACTTTTCCCATATTTTCCTGTCTTCTTCTGAATCTTCCAAACTGTTTCAAGCTCTGCCTGTTACCCAGTTTCCAAGTCGCTTCCACATTTTTGGGTATCTTTACAGAATTGTCCGACTTTACTGTTACCAATTTACTGTATTACTCTGTTTTCATGCTGCTAATAAAGACATACCTGAGACTGGGTAATTTGTAAAGAAAAAGGGGTTGAATGAACTCACAGTTCCACATGGCTGGGGAGGCCTCACAATCCTGGTGGAAGGTGAAAGACACATCTTACATGGTGATAGACAAGAGAGAATGAGAGCCAAGTGAAAGGAGTTTCCCCTTATAAAACCATCAGATCTTGTGAGACCGCCCCCATGATCAATTATCTCCCACCAGTTTCCTCCTACAACATGTAGGAATTATGGGAGCTACAGTTCAAGATGAGATTTGGGTGGGGACACAGCCAAACCATATCAATATCATTGCTGAGTTACATCTTGGGGATATTATTGAGAATAGAAAGGACTTAGAACAGGAACCATTAGGCAACATGCCACTTTCCCATATTCTCTTTACAGAGCTCCTCAGCCTTCAGCTTCCTGTTTGTACTTCAGATTAAATTAAGAATGCTAATTTGATTTGTCCCCAAAGAAGGTCACACACAATAAAGTTTCCTCCTTGCAGTGGACCATGCCAAATCACCTCCAGATTAAAATGGAAACTCTGCTGCTCACATGGCATAATTAAGTATACATTCATGTAAGCATTCACATATAAGCACCAACCTCTCTTCTCTTTTATTTCCCTGCCTCCCTCTTTTCCATCCTCCCCATTCTCTACTCCATGCCTGTCCACGTTTGAAAAGTGATCTGTCCTTCTAGTTGAATGCTACTGACATTCTCAAACAAAATATGCTGTGATTAATAAAATGATGAATCAAATCTAGGGCCCAAAAACCCCCAGATCAAGGGGTTGGGTTATCAAACATTTTTCCATCTGTTTCCAAAGACCAAGGGCCATGCTCATTTCTGTTTGCAGCCGCCCCCAGAGCATGACTCATTTTCATTTTTTGATCTACACTGTCCTAACAAGCATCTCTTGCAAGCAGAAAATCTGGTGCCTGGGGTTCCCATGCCCACCGGACCAAATCTTGCCAACACAGTGGTTCTCAGGTGATCTTCTGTCTTCATCCTGAGTCTAGGGCCCAGCTGAGTAGGCAGGAGAGTAGCTATGTGAGGAATGAATAACCATGCATGCCACTGCTTCCCCTTCCCTCTCCTTGGCTTCCAGTAGTTACCCTAGCATAGTTCTTATTGCTACTTCCAATGATGATACAGCCTTTTTCCCCATATTCTTCAAACCAGAAAGGGAGTCTTATAACTCCTTAACACAAGCATGTATTCTTTTCCCACCTTCCTCTCCCTGTTTATCTTCACTTTCTTTTGTGTATTTTTTTCCATTTTCCTGTGATTTTTTGCAATCAGAATTTTCAAGATAGTTCTATTTCCAATTGTACTGTGTTGTCACCATTAATAGCTCACATTTATTGAGCACTTATTATGTCTGAAGCACCATGTTAAGCCTTCACATTTATTATCCTGCATGTTCCTTACCAAACCCCTATGAGGAGAGGTACTGTTAGTATCCCTGTTCTCTAGATGAAGCAGCTGAGACCACAGATTACATAATTTGCCCAAGGTCACTTTGGTAATAAGGGACAACCAGGGTTCAGAATCACATCTATCTAGACACCAAAGCGTATAAACGTAACCACTACACTATATGGCCTCAATTGCCATCAGACCACCAAAGCGCATAAACGTAACCACTACACTATATCGGCCCCAGTGTTCTGGTTTAGATTTATCAATGGGTTGCATGGACATTTTCAGTCATACCAGAGAGGTTTTCTGAATGCAATTCAAAATGCCTAGGAGTAATTTAATTGGAACCATATGAGATCTACAAAAGAGAACTCTAAAACTTTACTGAGAAATATATTTAAAAAAGACTTCAATAAGTAGGGGACAACACCATGTTTCTGAGTTGGAAGACTAAATGTGGTAAAGAAAAATTAATTCTCTTTTAAATTACTCATACTTTCAGTTGAATTCCAAACAAAATAATAATGGTACTTCTTTGGGAACTCGACAAAATAATCCTAAGATTTAGTTGGGAAAAACTGGAAGAACATTGCATAGAAAACTTTGAAAAGCAAGAGTAATGAATGGATATTCATCATATCAGATATTAAGAATTTTATTTATACCTTATTGCATTTGAAATACAGGTTATAGATCTATAGTTATTAAAGCATTAGGGTACTGGAACAAATGTTGACACACAACTGAATGAAATCATGTATATTGCCCATGGTGATCTTACTGTGTGTGTGTGTGTGTGTGTGTCTGTGTGTATATATATGTATAATTTAAGTTTTATTATTATCTGCTTGAATAAATATTTATAAGTAAAACATATTATCTTTTACATATAAATAACTCATATAAAACTAAAAGGAAAAGATTAATAATCAAATAACAGCAAATACTGTCAATACATGTTCATTGGATATAAACTATGTATTTCAAGAAATGTGCTAGGCATTGGGGAAGGCAAAGTTTATAACAAATATATGATAAAGAAAGTATCTCAAATCAAGGGGGAAAAGGGTTTATTAATAAACGATATTGGGACAAGTAGTTAACTAACTAGGGAAACATAAATGAAATACTTATTATAAACCATGAAGTAAATTTCAGACAGATCATTGAGTTAAATGTTTAAAAAATGCAAACAATAAAACTAGAAGAAAATAGAGATAAATATTTATCAAATCTCTAATGGGAATAGGAATTTCTAAACTTAGAAATATAGGGAAAAAAAACTTAGAACATTAATAAATTTGACTTTATACAGATTTAAAACTCCTATAAAACAACCAAAACTTAGAACATTAATAAATTTGACTTTATACAGATTTAAAACTCCTATAAAACAGCCAATTTATTCAAGCATATAATAAACAAACTTAAAAAATAATTTGCAAACTGGTAAAAAAAATTCATAATAAGTAAAACAAAGAATTATCTTTTACATATAAATAATTCATGTAAAACTAAAAGGAAATGACTAACAATCAAATAACTGCAAATACTGTCAATACATATTCATTGGATATATACTACGTATTTCAAGAAATGTGCTAGGCATTGGGGAAGGTAAAGTTTATAAGAAATGGTCTGTCTCTTAAAGTAGTTAAAATCTACTAGGAATTATACATGAAATAAGGAGCACAAACAAGTATTACAGTTGCTATGACAGAAATCTGAATAAAGTATAAGTAGAACATAAAGAAGATAGTGGTCAGTTTTGCCAAGACTTGGGAGACTCAGTCTTCATAGAGAACTGACCCTTGATCTAATCTTGAAAGATGAGCAGATATTTCCCAGCTGGATGAAAGACGGGATGTAAGAGTCTTCCACAAAGAGAGAGCAACTTAACTAGACATGAACATGACGTGTATGTGTGGCAGGGGTTTGGGTATGAATATGTGATGTTGGATGGGGTAAGACTTTTAGCTGGATCCTTTGAAGCTATAATTATGGGCTATAACCTGACAGACCTTAGTCTTTATCTTCGAGGCAATGGGATCAAGAGTTCTAAGTAACACTCTAAATACCATAAACAATATTCATTTTAGAAAAAAAAAACACTCTGGCTTTAGGGGAAAGGATACATTCTTCTGAAAGGAAGGCAGTGAGGCTAGAGGTCACAAGACTAGTAGGAAGGCTACTAAACAATATAGGCTAGAAATGGCAAGACCTGGATTTAAGACATTAGCACTGGGGTAAGAGAAGGGTATAACTCAAAAGATATTTAGGACAATCCATAAAAAAATGCCAGTGATTCATATGGAAAACATGTAATGCTGCATCAGTCATCAAAGAAATAAAACTTAAAATTTTAAGTTATCAATTCTCAAACTATCACATAAATCAAAAAAGTTTAAACATGACTATATGCAATACTGACAACGTTGAGGTTAAGCATATTTTTATGTCTTTTTGATAACCACCTACATGTCAACATGAAAATGGCTTTGTTAACTATTATGTAGCAACTGGATGGAATATTATACAATTGTTACAAAGATATTCTGAAAAAATTATAGTGATATGGCTTAAATGCTTATGACAAGCATCTGCATTCACACATGCAGTTACATTTCCTGATTACCTACTATGCATCAGGCAGAGAGGGTAGAAGCTGGTTATACAAGAGTGAGAAAGATATACATGGTTCCCATCCTCATGAAGTTTGGGTTCTAGTGGAAGATATAGATGATGAAAAACCAAATAAATTATTTATTTAAACAAAATAATAAAAATGGTGGAGTGTGATAGGAAGGAAGACACCAAGGTACTATGATTGAGATAAATAAAAAGTAGGATGCAGTGAACCTACCAAGTCGCCTCAGGGACAAGATCTCTGATGTGACCTTTTTTTTTTTTTTTCGGGGGATAGGGTCTCACTCTATTACACAGGCTGGAGTGCAGTGGTGTGATTATGGCTCACTGAGGCCTCGAACTTTTAGGATCAAGAGATCCTCCTGCCTCAGCCTCCCCCAATAGCTGGAACTACAGGCACACACCACCACACCTGGCTAATTTTATTTTTTAGAGATGGTGGTCTAGCTGTATTTACCAGGATGATTTTCAAGTCCTAGGTTCAAGTGATCCTCCTGCCTCAGCATCCCAAAGTGCTTAGATTACAGGCATGAACCACTGTGCCTGGCCTGAAGTGATGTTTTAACAGAGATTAAATGGAGTTGGCCATGAGAAGACCAGGTGAAATGGCAGTCAAGGCAAAGAAAAGAGGAAGCACAAAGGCATTGAGATGGAATGTATAGGATTAACTAGGGAAGATCATTTGAACTGAAAAACAGTGACAGAGTGATAGGAATGGTAGGGAAGTGCGGATGGATGGGCAGAGGCCTTGTACACCATGGCAGGGAAAATTAGTTTTATTCTAAGTTCAATGGGAAGCTATTTCTGGTTTTATTTTTTGAATAGAAAATACATTCACATGGTTCAAATATCCAAACAATATAAAAAAGGTTTACTGTGGCATGTCTTGCCCCCACCCCTTTACCTATCTACTATATATTTCCCTTACCCATCTACAAATAACCATTTTATTAGTTTCTTATGAATGCTTTTAGAATGTGATGGAGATACAAATGGATATTGTTGTTTTATCTCTGTTTCTTTTTTTTTTTGATGTCAGTTTTTTAAATTATACTTTAATTTCTGGGGTACATGTGCAGATTGTGCAGGCTTCTTACATACATATACACGTGCCGTGGTGGTTTGCTGCATCCATCACACCGTCATCTATATTAGGTATTTCTTCTAATGCTATCCCTCCCCAATCCTCCCACCCCCTACTATTCCTCCCCTAGCCTCCCACCCCCCAGGCCCCGGTTTGTGATGTTCCCCCTCCCCTGTGTCCGTGTGTTCTCATTGTTCAACACCCACTTATGAGTAAGAAATGCAGTGTTTGGTTTTCTGTTCTTGTGTCAGTTTGCTGAGAATGATGGTTTCCAGTTTCATCCATATCCCTGCAAAGGACATGAACTCATCCTTTTTTATGGCTGCATAGTATTCCATGGTATATATGTGCCACATTTTCTTTATCCAGTCTATCATTGATGGGCATTTGGGTTGGTTCCAAGTCTTTGCTATTGTCAACAGTGCCACAGTAAACATACGTGTGCATGTGTCTTTATAACAGAATGATTTATAATCCTTTGGGTATATACCCAGTAATGGGATTGCTGGGTCAAATGGTATTTCTATTTCTAGATCCTTGAGGAATTGCCACACCGTCTTCCACAATGGTTGAATTAACACTTTTGCTATTATATGCTACTCTATATATTGATTTTTTTCATTTAATAATATATCTTGGAGGTCTTTCAATTTCATTACATGGCTGCCTTCCTCACTCATTTTTACAAGTGTGTAGTATTCCATCATATGTTTATACTATAATTCATTTATCAGGTCAATAGCTAGATATTAAAGAATTTTTATCACATATTTTATTTTGTAAAAGATGATTATAGATGTTGTATACAGAATGGATTGGCAGGGGTAAGAGTTAGACTGTTGTCACAGTCAGGTAAAATTAGCTATTTGCTAAGCCCAAGGGATAGCAATGGAGATAGAAAGAAATGGGTCAATTCAAAGCCTAATGTGGGATAGGGTAAGCAGGACTTGGTGATGAATTGGATGTGAGAGGCAAGGGAAAGTGAGGTGACGCCTTCATTTTGGGATTGAGCCACAGGTGGACATGGTCCCATTTGCTGAAATGGGCAAGATTGGAGGAGGCAGGTACGGGAAGGGGAAGTCAAGAGCTCTTTTTAAACCTGTCGAATGTGAGATGCCTGTGAAACATTCTAGTAGAGATATCAAGTATGGCAGCTGGGGGTGTGAACCTAGATTTTAAAGAAGTGGTTTGTACTAGAGATCGAAATGTGAGAGGCGTCTGCATCCAAATACTATTTAAAATCATGACAATGGGAAAAACCACTTGGAGCAGAAATAGAAAGCCAGAAGAACAGAGGAGCAGGTCTTACCTCTGAAGAATTCCAACATACAGTAGTCAGATAAAGAAAGCCATGTTGACAAAGGACTCTGAGAACAAATGGGAAGTGAATCACAGGAAAACTAGGAGAGTTCGGTGATAGAAAAGCCAAAGGAAGTAAGCGTTTTGAGAAGGAAGTGGTGGACTGTGTGGGTGGATGCTGATCGTCAGGTCAAATAGATGAGAACAAAGAAATAACCAGAGTACAAAGTGGTGAAAGTTGTAAAAACTCTTAATCATATCTGTGTGTATATATACGTATGTGTGTGTGTATGTATGTGTACATGATGTGTGTGTATCCTATATAGGCACACACACATATATATGCACATATACATATTTCTACATGGAAACACACACATATATATATATACCCACAGGCATGTATATAACTAAGCATAGAAAACTCACTATTCATTGAAAACAGCTGAAAGAAAATATGCTTCAATAATCAATTTTCAGGGGTCTGATTATATGATTTCTCCCCTTATCTCATTTTTCTATACTTTCTCAACTTTTTAGAATGAATATTTATTACTCTTATAATAAAAAACTGTATTAAAACAAGATATATTTCTTAGCTGACCATGATATCGCCCTGACTTGGAAACAGAAATATGACTAAAGACCTGCTAGAAGACTATGAAAATTGCTTCTGTTTGAGAAATGAAGCATGTACCTTCTGAGAGGAAGCTGTAACAGGTAGATGCCACGTGGATGAAACGTGGGGGCAGAAGAGGAAAGGTATAATGTGGGCTAGTAAACCTGGCCCTTTTGTACTTTCTGATCCTAAGTATTCTATTTCTTTTTTTGCATTAACTTAATCAAGATTCGCACTGCCCGGGCTCTTAGCTTGAAGTTGAAGCAGGCTAGAACAAA
Source organism: Ateles fusciceps (assembly GCA_036589455.1). NCBI lineage: Eukaryota > Metazoa > Chordata > Mammalia > Primates > Atelidae > Ateles > Ateles fusciceps. The sequence goes on from JAZHEH010000633.1 coordinate 29,493, forward strand.
TTCTCTCCGATGCAAGCAAAATATGCTTAGAGATTTCAACTTGATCTGCTGCCTATTAGGAGCTGCCTCTAACATTTGCATTACACTAACCCTCTTGTCCACTGTGACCCTCAGTTACTTGGCGAAACATTCCAAGGATGTCATCCTGAAGGCATCAGCTCTGATCAACTCACAAATTTCAAGTTTGCTAGTTGCAGACACCACAGCAGTCAATGCTTTGACCAATCCATAAAAATATTCCCTCCAGCACATATGGAACCTACATCACTAGTCATCTCTCCAGATGGCCATAATGCCAAGTTTGGCTAGCACTCTGTCAAGGTGGAACATTTCTATTCAAACTCCTGCTTTGATTTCCTAGAGCAGCGATTGCCAAATTGATCAGTGCCTAGTCGATTTTGGCAAGACAGAGATCCACCAAAGCTCAGCTACTGCCAACACCTGCCAAACACTTACAAGAATCAATGGGAAGACAGGTAACTATCTATAAATGTGGGTGGCGGACTCACTTCTGCCACCCTTCTCCAAACTTCCCCTTTTACAGGCACTGTCGCTCAAAGTACTCCACTCATTCACATGGTAGTACTTGTGGTACGTTGAATAATGTCCCTTCCCCCAATAATATTCATGACTCAATTCTTGAAACCCGTAAATATGTTACCTTACATGGCAAAAGAAGGCGCTTTTGTTCATCATGGATTTTTTTCCATTAATTTTTTTTTCAAAGTATTACAGTAAATGTGATTCACCTTGATTACTGAGATTTTGGAGAATCCTTAAATTTTGTGCCCCAGGTGTGTACCTCACTCACCTCACCCTGATCCCAGGATTGCATAGTCTAATATCAACAATCACTCTATTTTTTAATGACTCATATCTAAATCTGTCTACTCCCCAAACTGTGATCCCTGTAAGAGTACAGACCACAGGAGATTCACCTCTGTATCCCTGACCCCAAGCAAAGGGGCTTGGCATGGAGGACGTGCTCAGTAAATGAAAGCATGAGAACCACTGATGGTATTATTTGAGTTGTCATGTGAATTAAAATATATAAACTATTCTGATGAAAAGTATAGGACATATATGTATACTTATATACTTACGCATATATCCTGTACTTTTCATCAAAATACTTTATCCTATGTGTGTATATATGACTATATTATACATACACACATATACACATGTGCATATGTACATGTATGTTGTATGTGTGTGTATTTCAATAAGCATCAGTAAAATTATACAGGGGCCTACAGAGCAGTCAGCACTGGCCATGGAGCAGTAGCCTCCAGAACTTCCTCAAAGCATCATTATCCTAGAGAAGGTGCCCAGGGTTGTAGGTCCTGAAATTCCTGACTCACATCCCAGTCAATCTGAGTGCATTAGAACCTTCCACCACTATCTCCTTCTCTAACTGTAGAATGTAGATCAACCCTTGTTGAATGAGATGAAATTACCCTGACTTTTAGGGGCATTCCCTGGGTGTATAGGTCATAAGTTGGGGAGAGGCATGACAAACCAGCAAAGGTCAGACCCAAGCAGAAAAGCAATTGTGGATCTTGAGGATGAAGCTGGAATCAGACTTTTGGAGTTCTAGGCTTACGCAAAGGCAGGCTAGGGGACCAGGTTGGCTGGCAGGGCTGCAGATGTTTAAGCCAGCAAGAGAATAGAGATGAATTTGCATTTGAATAAACTGGCATGGGGTAGAAACCAAGCTAGGTACAGGTTGCCCAGACACATTTTTCCATATCAGCTGTGGTAGACTGAATAATTGGCTCTCAAAAGATACCCATGTCTTAATCCCTGTAACATGTCTCTGTTACTTTGCAGATGTAATGAAGTTAAACATCTCGAGATGGTGAGTTTACATTGGATTATCCAGGTGGGTCCTAAATGTAATCGTATGTAGCCTTATAAAAGCGAAGCAGCAGAGATTTGACACCACAGAAAAGGAGAAGGCAATGTGTCCACAGAGACAGAGATTTGAGTGACGCAGCCACAAGCAAAGGAACGTAAGCAGCCACTAGAGGCTGAAGAGGCAAAATACGTATTTTCCCATAGAGCCTCTGGAGGAATTGGGTCCTGCTGACACCTTGATTTTAGCTCAGTGAAACTGATTTTGTATTTCTGGCCTCAAGAACTGTGAGAGAATAAATTTATGTTGTTTTAAGCTACGAAGTTTGGGGTAATTGATTACAGAAGCCATAGGAGACAAAAACACTAGGTAAGCAGTTGTGGTATACAGATTGGAGTATACTCTAAACTTGAATAAGAAGACTTGAGTTCAAATTCTTTTTCTGCTAATTTGGCCAGTCATTTCACCTTCCCAAGTCTTGGATTCATGAGCTGTAATTTAGAAATAATTATGTCCAATTTATAGGGTCTTTGGTGTATTAATAACAATGAGAGCTGATGTTTGCGAGGGCTTCCTTCTGTGCCAGGACAGCACCAGGCACTTGGCACGCATTCCTTTGTTTTTCACAATCCCTCTCACAAGTAGGTACTGTGATCCCCCTTAGGACAAGTGAAGACATGGTGGCTCAGCACAGCCTTTTATTTTTCCAAGGGCACACAGCTACTAGGCAGATACCCAGAGTCCAAACTCTCTACTATGCTACTTTCCTGCCTCTCAGATGTTAAATTAAATGATGCGAGATCAAAGTGCTTTGTAAACTGTAAAGCAGGGTGAAAAATGGGATTGTTTTAATGGATATTTGTAGTATTTATTTTATTCCTACATTTGGATGTAGAAACAGAAATGAGCACCTTTAAGAGATGGCTTCCTTAAAACAGCAACTGACATAACATCAAATGGCTGACTCTCATCCTCCCTTCTGAATGTTCCTAGGCAATCCCATATGAAAGAGGACAGAAAGACATCATGCTTCTACAGACAAAAACTTGAGCTACCCCAGTTAAGGTGCAAGTTTTATTTTGTACCTTTAGGCCAACCACACACACACTCTGTTGAACACCTTCACTGAGTTTAATGTCTTACATTGGATTTAGATTTTTTTTTCTATTTTACTATGATCTAATCTGTAATTTTCTACGGTTGTCTCAAATTCCAACTTTGGTTTGTTAATTCACAGGAATTGAATATCTCCAGGAGCCAGTAACACCTGTACTACACTGTATTTATATAAACATAGTTTCTTTATTCCTCTTTTCTCTTCCTAGACTACCTGTAATGTGCTCCAAGCCAGGATATGTGTAGCTTATTGAATTAATTACGTGCCTTTAATCAAATTAGAAGATAACTTCAGGGTAATTCAAAGGCCAGAGTTGAACACTAAGTCTTAACTTGTAAATTCTAAATCTCTGTCACTTTGACATCATCTAATAGCTGTAAGATAGGCTGAAAGTGAACAGCATCTATGGTTGGCTTAACGAGGTTTAGGGAAATAGGCTCATTAATGTAGCTTTGGAAGAAATTTCCATTTTCTACATCACAAGACATGATTTTTATCATCTTTCAGGACTAACATTAAAATCTTTTAGATTCTATCATGATGCCAAGTCACAGAGTGTGTGGAAATTCAGAAATTCCTCTAATTGCTTATAAAATGCAATTGCCATCTTAAGCTTTCTCAGTTCAGGATTGTAAAAGGCATCTCCCTAAATGTAACTGGGAGCTGGACACTGTGTTTCTCTTTGTTTTGTGTTCTAAGTAAATGGTAATTAAGAAAAGAAAGGAAGGCTGGAAAGTTGAACCGAATGCTCCCCAATAGCAGGTCACATTCTTTCCGCTTACAGTGACACTTGCAGCATATATTTGCTACCTTATTGTTTTCTATATGACTTAGGGGAAAAATGGTCAAATTAGTGTAAATCTTTAGTGAGTCAAAGAATTAAACAGACTTAGTTACATAGTCATATTTTGCATTTATCTCACTCTTAAAACCTTTTGAACACATTTTTATACGTCTCATTAGAAGTGATAAAAGGCAAAACAGCAATTTTTTCTTGTCCTTGTTTCAAATGTTAAGAAAACATTTTGATGAGAGCAGATCCAAAATGTGCAAGGCTCATCTCTCTCACCTCTCCCAAATTCCAGCCCTTTCAGATTCCATCTTCATAAACATTTTAGTATTTTTCTCATAATGAAAGGAGTTTTATTTTTGCATTTAGTAATAACCAAATAAACATTTGCTGGGGGGAAGGTCCAATGAGCCTTGAAAGAATCAGGACTGAAGTGCTCTGGTCTAAGAATGGGCATCAGGACATCACACAGGGGATGACCAGTTGAATGTTTTCATCATAAAGTGACCCAGTACATAGACAAAACATCATACTTGAGCTCTGCAGTCCCCAGGAACAAGGGCAAACTCATTGAAGGACAGAAAAGCTGGGGTGGAAAAGTGAGTTACAGAGGTTAAGAGGGTCAGATGCACTCTCCCCCAGGACCCAAGTGTACTTTTTTAGTAGCTAGGAGTGGATGCTATTGTAACTAGAATGTGCTTTCCTGTGTTCTTGTGTTCCTGCATGTTTAACTGCAGATTATATGGTAGCGGTGTGCCATGGTTTTAATGTGGTTTGAGTTTGTCCCCATCAAAACTCATACTGAAATTTGATCCCCAATGTGGTAGTGTTGGGAGGTGGGACCTAGTGGGAGGTGCTTGGGTCATGGGGGCAGATCCCTCATGAAGGACTCGTTGCTATTCTTACAGTAGTGAGTGAGTTCTCACTCTCATGGGACTGGATTAACTCTGACTCTGCTGCGAATGGATTAGTTCCCTTGAGAGTGGGTTGTTATAAAGCCGAGATGACCCTCAGGTTTTCTCTCTTTGCATGTATCCACTTCCTTTTTGACCTCATCTGCCATGTTTTGACCTAGCAGCTGGCCCTACCAAAAGCCAAGGAAATGCCAGTGCCATGCTTCTCAGACTTCCCAGCCTGCAGAACTGTGAGTGAAATAAAACTGTTTTCTTTATAAATTACCCAGTCAGGTATTCCTTTATAGCAACACAAAATGGACTAAGACAGTCAGTGGAGAAGTGGCTGTAAAATGAAAAGAGTGACAAACTTCTCACTATGGCCCTGGTTTGAGGGGTCTATCCTCCTACAGTCAGCCTGCTCCTTGAGTTCTCCAATATACTTCCCTCAGTCTGGTCAGATCTTTGCTTATCAGGTGCATTCACAGCTCTACAACTGAGTAAATACCTGTGGGATTTAGCTGTTATAGCTGGACAGTAACAGTCAACTGCATTCAGGATAGCTGCTCTTCTATTCTATTAAATCTGCCTGATTGAGAAAAAAATGAGCAACTGCCTGAAATGCAAACTCAGACCATGAACAACAAAAATTACTCACATAACCACTACCTCCAGCAGAATTTTACTGGTTATTAATTAAACTTATGATAGAAATGAAAGGCGCAAAGTATCAGCCTTCCCATTGAGAAAGAATCCTTAATATTTGAAAACCAACATGTGTTTCACAAAGAAAAAAATTATAAATCACTAAATCACTTAATCACCAATTAAATCCTATAACTACAATGCTTCTCACATAAACCATGTTGAAATTTTAATTTTTAATTTTTCACACCTACAAATATTATTCATTAAGTTGGGTAGAATTCTTTTCTATGATAGAGGACAATGACAGAGAGGTGGGGAGGGAGCTTGTTGTAACACGAATATGGGTTTATAGTAAAATAGACTTGGATTCCAATATCAAGTCTACTACTGACAATGCAAATGGCACTGGGCTAGTTACTGTATTCTCTAAGCCTCTGCTTTATCATTTGTAAGATGCGGATGTTATCCACCTCATAAAGCTATAAAGGATATTAAATGAAATATCTTAGGTCTTCTTCCCTTCCCTAGCTACCATTTCCATCCACCAGGTAAAAGAAGAAAATGTAAGCATGTGGTAGGATATCTGGAGGCTAAGAACAGTTTGTTGAAAGGAGTGTATCATACATAGCTGTTTAATACTGTAAACATTTTATTAAATGAACCGAAAAGTGAGTAAAGTACTATAGTTAGTGTTGAAAGTTGGAAAATAGCCTCAGGATTTCTGGTTCCAGATGACTGAGCACTTGTGTTTACTTCTGCATTCTTCGTAGACCCAACCAAATCAAAGTAAAGACATATTGGGAAGCAGCATAGTGTATTGATTAGAACCACACTGCCTGGTGTCATCCAAAATACATATGGAAGAAGGCTCAGGGAGGTGGAGATACTTTGTCAGAGACCCTGAAAGGCATCAAGCTCATAGTCAGCAGGTGCTAAGCGCAGAAATGAGCTGTGGGAGAAGAAATAAGAGTAGTCACATTGGAAACTGCCAATGGGTAATAAGGCTAGCTGTCCCTTCCCCCTATTTTATGCATACAAAGTAGCTAGCTATAATATTTATTCCTATCTGGAGTTCTAAGAACAGTTTCCTAAATGGAGTAGAATATTTTCCTAGAGAAGGCCAATAGTATGAGTATTGTATCTATATAAAGAGGCAGAGTACAGAGTATTGTGACACTACACCTCATAAGAAGTGAAAAAAAAAAGAAAATTCTGGTACAGTGGATCATGCCTGTAATCCCAGCACTTTGAGAGGCCAAGGCGGGTGAATCACTTGAGGTCAGGAGTTCCAGACTAGCTGGGCCAACATGGTGAAACACTGTCTCTCCTAAAAATACAAAAATTAGCTGGGCATGGCGGCATGCACCTGTAGTCCCAGCTGAAAACAACAACAACAACAAGAAAAGCTAACTTTACCAAGGAATGAAATACATGAAAGTCTTCTACTTCTAAAACGAACTCTGAATTACTCTACTCCCAAAGTAAAAACCTCCTTACTTTAGCACTTACGTGGAGGAGACTTGAGGCAGCCTGCCCACTTCCCACTAAGAAATCCTAAAAGAAGCCTGTCAACCCATTTCCACAGTCTACATTCAGTATTCGGTATCAATCTAGAGAGTAGCCTTTTGAAGTTATGTACATGTATAACTGTAAAAGAAACCTGTGCCAGCAACTGTTCTAATCAATATAGTTCTTCATCCATAAATGATCAATAACAGATAATCAGATATTTGAGGAAAAACAACACCATGAAAGAGAAGGACCAGCCTGAATTGAAAAAAAAAAGACCCTAGAGGAAACAGATAATCCTGAGATCATTAATAAGTGGTAGCTAAACACTGAGTGCATATGGACACAAAGAAAGAACAACAGACACCAGGGCCTACTTAGCGGAGGGTGGGCGGAGGGTGAGGATCAAAAAACTCCTTATTAAGTCCTATGGTGAGTACCTGGGTGATAAAATAAAAAGAGCCTTTTGAGTGCCAAACAGAATTTTAAAAAAGGCCCATACCTACTCATGTTGAAATTTCAGTTCATGAAAGATAAAGAGAAAGATCCCTTAGCTTCCAGGAATCATCATTCCCTGTAGATATCCTTTCTTGATAGCAAGTCATTCCTTTCTCATCTCTTTGCTGGTTTCTCATCTCCACAGACTGTAAACATTGAAATAACCCAGGACTTGGTCCTTGGTCCTTTTTTCTTTTCTTTTGTTTTTTTTTTCTTTCTTTCTTTTTTTTTTTTTTTTTTTTTTTTTAAGACAGAGTCTCACTCTTTTGCCAGGCTAGAGTTCAGTGGCTCGATCTCAGCTCACTGAAACCTCTGCCTCCTGGGTTCAAGTGATTCTTCTGCCTCAGCCTCCCAAGTAGCTGGGACTACAGGCGCCCGCCACCACATCCAGCTAATTTTTGTATTTTTAGTAGAGACGGGGTTTCACCATATTGGCCAGGCTGGTCTCAAACTTCTGACCTTGTGATCCGCCCGCCTCAGCCTCCCAAAGGGCTGAAATTACAGGCGTGAGCCACCGAGCCTGGCCTTGGTCCTCTTTTCTATCTCTTCTTACTTCCTAAGTGGAATTATCCAGTGCCATGAATCTAAATACCAGTTATAGGCTGGTAAGTCTTAACTTTATATCTTCATCCTGGATTTCTCCCCTGAATCCAGATTGGTATATCCGACCGCCTACTTGACATCTCAAAATTAATAAATGAAACTGAGCTTCTGATATCCCCACCCACCCCACCCAAAGAAAATACCTTCCTATAATTTCCCTCACATACTTTAATTATGCCATATTTTTAGGTGCTTAGGAAAAAATACTTTCGTTTATCCTTGACTCGTCTGTTTTTCCCATGTTTCAGATCCAGAAAACCTTGTTGTCTCTGTCTCCAAATATATCCAGAATCTAGACACTCCTCACCACCTCAACTGCCACCACCCTGACCCAAACCATCATCATTCTTATCTGGATAATTACAGTAGCCTCCTCACTAGTCTCCTTGCTCTTCCTTTGCCCACATTTAGTCTATTTTCAATCCAGATGACTTTCTTCAAAACCTGACAGTGGTTTCATATCTCACTCAGAGTAAATACTAAAGTCTTTATTCTAACCTATCACATCTTCCATGACTTGCCCATGACTTCATTTCCCACTACTCATTCATTGAACCTATTGGTCTATCTGCCCTCCCCACTGTTCCTGAAATGAACTTGACTGCCTTTAAAATCAGGGCTTTTATGACTATTCATTTTACTTGGAAGTCATTCCTATCAGATATTGGCATGATTTATCCTCATGTTTCCTTCAAATCTTTACTCAAAAGTCATTTTCCTAGTGCAGACTTCCTAGACCACCTTATCTAAGTTTAATTCCCTCCCCTAGTACTTCTTTTTTTTTTTTTTTTTTTTTTTTTGAGACAGAGTCTCTTTCTGTTGCCAGGTGCCAGGCTGGAGTGCAGTGGCGCGACCTCGGCTCACTGCAACCTCCGCCTCCCGGGTTCAAGCAATATCCCCTGCCTCAGCCTCCTGAGTAGCTGGGACTACAGGTGCACGCCACCACGCCCAGCTAATTTTTTTATATTTTTAGTAGAGATGGGGTTTCACCATGTTGGCCAGGATGGTCTTGCTCTCTTGACCTCGTGATCCACCTGCCTTGGCCTCCCAAAGTGCTGGGATTACAGGCTTGAGCCACCGCGCCCGGCCTCCCCTAGTACTTCTTATCCCTCCATGCATTATTTGTCTACCAAGGATTTATCACCATTTTATGTACCACAAATTTGATATACTTTTTATTCTCTTTACCTACTAGAAAATAAGCTTCAGGAGGCAGGGATTTTAGCCTACAAAACAATGAACAATGTTTTATTTACTTTCTATAAATCTAGTTACTCAAATACTACCTGACATATAGTAGATACATTATAAACATTTGTGGAATGAGAGACCAAATGAAAAGATTCCTGATATAAAAAGAAAACCAATTAAACCAGTCATCTCTAAAGGAGCGGGATCAGATTGATGTTACTCTCATTATTAAAACTGTAAAGGACAATATCTTTAAAGTTCTAATGGAAAGTAAGTTTAAACCTGAAATTTTATTTCTAGAAAAAATAATCAACTGAGAGAACAAAGTAAAACCATTTTCAGCATAAAAGACTTGGAAATTTTAATTTTCATTTTTTTTGGGGGGGGAAACATCTGAGGATGTACTTTTAAAGTGGGAAACAAAAATGTATCCCAGAATGATAGAATGTAATTGATTCAGTCTGAACATGAAGTTAGAGGAATGCTTGAAAAATATCTTTAAGAAGAAAATAAATCTATCCCACAAACTGTATGTGTAAGAACTTTGAGGTTCTTAGTGATGAAATCGTAGCAAGTGCCTCTTCTGTCAGAGACAGGAAAGAAGAAAGGAAGGAAGGAAGGGGAGGGGGAGACGGAGGGGAAGAAAAGGCAATTAGAAATTCTGGCACAAAAAGCAAAAACAAAAACTGCACAAAAGAGCTATGTTTCAAATGATGAAGCAAACTAAATGTGGCATCTTTCTTTACAAAGTGTATTGTCTAATAAGTTTTTAAGTTCATATTACATACTTGACATTGGTCCTAGGTGCTCAGGGGATACATGACTGAACAAAAACAGAAAAAATATTCTGTCATAATGGAGCAAATATTCAGATAGTGGAAGATAAATAATGAACAAATAAATAAACAAGAAAATTTCAACTTCTTCTAAGTATTATGAAGAAAATAAAACTGGGTAGGTGGTAGAGCAGGTTATGAGTGACCAATGATGGGGCGGTATGTTCTATTTAAGATTGGGTGATCAGGCAAGGAGGTGATATTTGCACTCAGACCTGAATGACAGCAAAGAGCCAACCGTGGAAAGACCTGAAAGCAGAGTATTGCAGGCAGAGAAAACAGTTCATTCTAAGGCCTTAATGTAGAAAGCATCATGGTATGTGGCAGAAACAGCAAGGCCACTGTAGCTGAAAGACCACAGATGAGGGACATGAGTGATGGAACACATGATCAGAGAGGTTTGTTTGCAGCTGAATTATGCAGAGCCTTGCAGGCCATGCAAAAGGTTTTCTTCTTTCATTCTAAATACAACAGAACCATTGGAGGGTTTTAAGCAGGGGAGGAAATGATCAGACCCTGCTTTAAAATCTTTCTGGTTACCCTCTGGAGAATGGACTGTAGGTATGAGATCAAGAATAGAAACAGGGAGACCAGTTAGGTGACTATTGCTAGAATATGATTCAAGAGATTATAATGGCTTGAATGAGGTTGGTAATATTAGAGGGGTTAGAATTGATGAATTTAGGATATGTTTTGGAGGAAGAGACAATAGAAGATGTTATTGAAGGTAGAGTAGGGAGTGAAAAACAGGTAGGAATCTGAGACGATTCCCAGGTTTGGGGTTTGAGCAACTGATGGGTTGTGGTGTCTTTTACTAGAAACAGGCAGAGAGATAGTTTTTCGAGGTAGAAATTAATAAGATCAACAAAACCTTGATAGCACAACAGGGTGATTATTGTCAATAATAATTTAATTGTCCATTTTAAAATAAGAGTATAATGAGATTGTTTGTAACACAAAGGATAAATCCTTGAGGAGATGGATACCCCATTTCACATGATGTGATTAATACACACACACACACATACACACGCATATTTAAATATATGTTTATTTTAAAATAAAGTTCAGGGGTACATGCACAGGTTTGTTACACAGATAAATGTGTGTCATGGGGGTTTGTGGTACAGATTATTTCATCACCCAGGTATTAGGCCTAGTACACATTAGTTTCCCTGATCCACTCCCTCTTCCACTCTCCAACGTCCAATAGGCCCCAGTGTATGTTGTTCCTCTCTGTGTCCATGTATACTCATCATTTAGCTCCTGCTAAGTAAGAATATGCAATATTTGGTTTTCTGTTCCTGTGTTAGTTTGCTAAGCATAATGGCCTCCGGTTTCATCCATGTCCCTGCAAAGACATGATCCTGCTGTTTTTATGGCTGCATAGTATTCCATGGCATATGTGTACCACGTTTCTTTTTCCAGTCTATCATTGATGGGCATTTAGTTTGACTCCTGTGTTTGCTATTGTGAATAATGCTGCAATGAACATACCTGTGTGTGTGTCTTTATAACAGAATGATTTGTATTCATTTGGGTATATACCCAATAACACGATTGCTGAGTCAAATGGTAGTTCTGCTTTTAGCTCTTTGAGCAATTGCCATACTGCTTTCCACAATGGTTGAACTAATTTACACTCCCACCAACAGTGTGTAAGTGTTCCCTTTCTCCACAACCTTGCAAGTAGCTATTTTTTTGACTTTTTAATACTAGCCATTCTGACTGGTGCGAGATAACTCATTGCAGTTTGAATTTTCTCTGATAAGTGATGTTAAGTTTTTTTTTTATATGGTTGTTAGCCACATGTATGTCTTCTTTAGAGAAGTGTTCATATCCTTTGCCCACTTTTTAATGAGGTTGTTGTTTTTCCTCTTGTAATTTAAGTTCCTTATAGATGCTGGATATTAGACCTTTACCAGATGCATAGTCTGCAAAAATTTTCTCCCATTCTGTAGGTTGTCTGTCTAATCTGTTGATAGTTTATTTTTGCAGTACAGGGGCTGGTTAGTTTAATTAGATCACATTTGGCAATTAGTTCTATTGCAATTGCTTTTGGTGTCTTCATCATAAAATCTTTGCCAGATACAGGTGATGGGAAGGAAGGCAGCAAATCACACTGCCATGTGTGTACCTATGCAACAATCTTGCATGTCCTTCACATGTACCCCAAAACCTAAAGTGCAATTAAAAAAAAAATCTTTGCCAGTGCTTATATTCTGAATGGTATTTCCCAGGTTGTGTTCTGGGGTTTTTATAGTTTTTGGTTTTATATTTAAGTCTTTATTCCATCTTGAGTTGATTTTTGTGTATTTTGTAAGGAAGGTGTCCGGTTTCAATCTTCTGCACCATTTATTGAATAGGGAATCATTTCCTAATAGCTTGCATTTGTCAGGTTTGTCAAAGATCAGATAGGCGTAGGTGTGCAGTCATGTTTCTGGGTTCTCTGTTCTATTCCATTCGTGTATGTGTCTGTTCTTGTACCAGTACTATGCTCTTTGGTTACTGTAACTCTGTAGTATAGTCTGCAGTCAAGTAGCGTGATACCTCCAGCTTTGTTTTTGTTGCTTAGGATTGCCTTAGCTATTTGGGTTTTTTTGTTGTTGTTGTTCCATATGAATTCTAAAATAGTTTTTTCTAGTTCTGTGAATAACGTCAATGGTAGTTTAATGGGAATCACACTGAATCTATAAACTACTTTGGGCAGTAGGGCCATTTTCACAATATTGATTCTTCCTATCCATGAGCATGGAATGTTTTTCCATTTGTTTGTGCCATCTCTGATTTCTTCGAACAGTGGTTTGTAGTTCTCCTACTGGAGATCTTTCACCTGGCTAGTTAGCTGTATTCCTAGATATTTTATTCTTTTGTGACAGTTGTGAATGGGAGTTCATTTCTGATTTGACTCTCAGTTTGGTTGCTGGTAGTGTATAGCAATGTCAGTGATTTTTGCACATAGATTTTGTATTGTGAGACTTTGGTGAAGTTGCTTATTAGTTTAAGAGGCTTTGGGGCTGAGATGATGGGGTTTTCTAGATATAGGATCATGCCATCTGCAAACAGGCATAGTTTGACTTCCTGTCTTCCTATTTGAATGCCTTTATTTCTTTCTCTTGCCTGACTGCCCTGACAAGAACTTCCAATACTATGTTGAATAGGAGTGGTGTGGGCATTCTTGTCTTGTGCCAGTTTTCAGGGGAATGCTTCCAGCCTTTTCTCATTCAGTATGATATCGGCCGTGGGTTTGACATATATGGTTCTTATTTTTCTGAGGTAAGTTCCCTCAGTACCACGTTTATTGAGCGTTTCTAACATGAATGAATGTGAATTTTATTGAAGACCTTTCTGTATTTATTGATATAATCATGTTGTTATCGTCTTTAGTTCTTCCTATGTGATGAATCACATTTTTTGATTTGCATATGTTGAACCAACCTTGCATCCTGGGGATAATGTCTATTTGATCGTGGTGGATAAGCTTTTTGATGTGCTGCTGGATTCAGTTTGTCAGTATTTTATCGAGGATTTTGCACCAATGTTCATCAAGGATATTGGCCTAAAGTTTTCTTTTTATTGCTTTATCTCTGCCAAGTTTTGGTATCAGGATGATCCTGGCCTCATAGAATGAGTTAGAAAGAGTCCCTCCTTTTCAATTTTTTTTTTTGGAAGAGTTTCAGTAGGACTGGTACCAGCTCTTCTTTGTACATCTGGTAGAATTTGGCTGTGAATCCACCAGGTCCCAGGCTTTTTTTTTGGTTGGTAGACTATTACTGACTCAACTTCAGAACTCATTATTGATCTGTTCAGGGAATCAATTTCTTCTTTGTTGAGTCTTGGAAGGGTATATGTGTCCAGGAATTTATCCATTTCTTCTAGATTTTCTTAGTTTGTGTGCATAGAGGTGTTTGTAATATTCTCTGATGGTTGGTTGTATTTCTGTGGGGTCGGTGGTAATATCCCCCTTTCATTTCTGATTGTGTTTATTTGAATCTTCTGTCTTTTCTTTATTTTTCAAAAAATAATCTCTAGGATTCATTGATCTTTTGAATGGCTTTTCATGTCTCTATCCCCTTCAGTTCTGCTCTGATTTTGGTTATTTCTTGTCTTCTGCTAGCTTTGGGATTTTTTTTTGCTCTTGGTTCTTTAATTATTTTAGTCGTGATGTTAGGTTGTTATCTTGAGATCTTTTTGATGTGGGAATTTAGTGCTATACATTTCCCTCTTAACATTGCCTTCACTGTGTCTCAGAGATTCTGGTATGTTGTATTTTTCATCTCATTAGGTTCAAAAACTTCTTGACTTCTGCCTTAATTTCATTATTTACCAAAAGTCATTCAAGAGCAAGTTATTCAATTTCCACGTAATTGTGTGGTTTTGAGTGAATTGCTTAGTCTTGAGTTCTAATTTGGTTATACTGTAGTCCAAGAGACTGTTATTATTTCAGTTCTTTTGCAATTCCTGAGGAGGTTTTACTTCTAATTACATGGTCAATTTTAGAGCAAGTGCCATGTGGCAATGAGAAGAATACTTCTGTTGTTTTGGGGTGGACAGTTCTGAAGATATCCATCAGGTCCATTTGAACCAGAGTTGAGTTCAGGTCTCGATTATCTTTGTTAATTTTCTGTCTTGATGATCTAATATTGTCGAGGGTGTTAAAGTCTCCCACTATTATTGTGTAGAGTAGCTTAACTCTCTTTGAACATCTCTAATAACTTGCTTTATTAATCTGGGTGCTCTTGTATTTGGTACATATACACTTATGGTATTTAGCTCTTTTTGTTGAATTGAACCCTCTACCATTATGTAATGCCACTGTCTTTTTGATCGTGTTCGTTTAAAGTCTGTTTCATCAGAAACCAGGATTGCAACTCCAACTTTTTTCTGTTTTCCATTTGCTTGGTAGATTTTCCTCCATCTCTTTATTTAGACCCTATGTGTGTCACTGCATGTGAGATGGGCCTCTTGAAGACAGCATACTAATGGGTCTTGGTTCTTGATTCAGCTTGCCACTCTGTGTCTTTTAATTTGGGCATTTAGTCCATTGACATTTAAGGTTAGTATTGATATGTGTGGATTTGATCCTGTCATCATGCTGTTAGCTGGTTATTTTTCAGACTTGTTTATGTGGCTGCTTTACAGTGTCACTGGTCTATGTACTTCAGTGTGTTTTGTAGTGGCTGGTAGTGGTCTTTCCTTTCTATGTTTAGTGCTCCTTTCAAGATCTCTTTAAGGAAGGTCTGGTGGTGATAATGAATTCCCTCAGCATTTGCTTGTCTGAAAAGCATCTTATCTGTCCTTCACTTATTAGTTTGTCTGGATAAGAAATTCTGCGTTGAAATTTCTTTTCTTTAAGAATTTTGAACATTGGCCCCCAATCTTTTCTGACTTGAAGGGTTTCTGCTGAGAGGTCTGCTGTTAGTTTAATGGGTTTCCCTTTGTAGGTGACCTGGCTTTTCTCTCTAGATGCCCTTAACATTTTTCTTTCATTTCAACCTGAAAGAATCTGATAATTGTGTGTCTTTTGAATGATCTTCTCATGGAGTATCTTACGTGGGGTCCTCTGCATTTCCTGAATTTGAATGTTGGCCCTGTCTAGCTAGGTTGGGGAAGTTCTCCTGGATAATATCCTGAAATATGTTCTCCAAATTGGTTCCATTCTCCCTATCTCTTTCAGGCACACCAGTTAGTCATAGATCCTATCTCTTTACCTAATCCCATATTTCTTGGAGGTTTTGTTCATTCCTTTTCATTCTTTTTCTCTTTTCTTATCTGCCTGTCTTATTTCAAAAACACAGTCCTCAAGCTCTGAGATTCTTTCCTACACTGGATCTTTTCTCCTATTAATACGACTGCAGTATGAAATTCTTGTATTGTGTTTTTAGCTCCATCAGGTTGGTTACATTCTTCTCTATACTGGCTATTTTGTCTGTCACCTCCTGAAATATTTTATTAAGATTTTTAGCTTTCTTGCATTGGGTTACAGTGTGCTCCTTAAGCTCAGTGAAGATTATATTTATCCATATTCTGAATTCTACTTCTGTCATTTTCAGCTATCTCAGCCTCAGCCCAGTTCTGAGCCCTTGCTGGAGAGGTGATCTGGTCATTGGAGAAAGAGGGCACTCTGGCTTTTTGAGTTTTTGGCATTCTTGCACTGAGTCCTTCTCATCTTTGTGGGCTGATCTACCTTTAATCTTTGAGGTTGCTGACCTTCGGGTGGCTTTTGTTTTTCTTTAACAGTCTGGCCACTTTTCCATAGTGCTGATGCCATTTTCTGGGGATCCACTCCAGTCCCTAGTTGCCTTGGGTTTTCCAGTACCTGGAGGTATCACCAGTGAAGGCTACAAAACAAGAAATATGGAAGCCCACCCCTTCATCTGGGAACTCCAGCCCAGGGAGTCATGAACCTGCTGCCAGCCCAAATGCACCTGTCGGAGTGACTGTAGACCCTCATTGGGAGGTCTCGCCTAGTCAGGAGGAATGGGATCAGGGATCTGCTTAAAGCAGCAGTCTGGCCACGCCTTTATAGAACAGCTGCACTATGCTGGGGTATTGCCTCTGCCCCCCAGTTGGCTTTGGCTCTCCAAAATATGGAGGCTGGAACGGCTGAGTTCTCAAACAGCAAAGATGGTGGTCTGCCCCTCTCTCTGGGTGCTCTGTCCAAGAAGTTTTTGAAATCTCTGTCACCCAGAGAACACCAGTTGGGGTGGCTGGAGGCCCCAGTTGGGAGGTCCCACCCAGTGAGCAGAAATGGATTGGAGACAGGCTTAAAAAAGCAGTCTGACCATGTTTTAGTAAAGCAGCTGTGCTGGGATCGGGGATCCCTAGCAACCCTGATCAGTTTGGACTCTCCAAAGCCTGCAAACTGGAACATCTCAGTTGCCCTAACAGCAAAGGTAGTGGATAACCCCTCCCCCCAGAAACTCCATCCCAGGGAGAACACTGGCAGGGGTAGCTAGAGGCCCTGGTTAGGAGATCCTCTCAGTGAGCAGAAATGGGATCAGGGACCCTTTAAAGGAAGGCCACACTTTTGTACAGCAGCTGTGCTATGCTGGGATATTGCTTCTATCCTGGTTGGCTTTGGCTCTTCAAAGCCCACAGGCTGGAATGTCTAAGTTGCCCAAATAGCAAAGATGGCAGCCTTCCTACCCCTCTGTGAACTCCATCTCAGGAAGAATTCAAATCTCTGTCAGTCAGAGAACACCAATGGGGGTGACTGGAGGTCCCAGTTGGGAGGCCCTTCTCAGTGAGGAGGAACAGGTCAGGTACTCACTTAAAGAAGCAGTCTGGGCATGTTGAGGTAGAGCAGCTGTGCTGTGTTGTGAGATACCTTTGGTCTACAGTTGATTTGGACTCTCTAAAGCCCGCAGGGTAGAATGGCTGAGTTGCCCAAACAGCAAAGATGGCAGTGTGGCCCTCCCCTTCTGCCTGATTAGGAACGCCATCCCAGGTAGGTGCAATACTGTTGCTGGTGGCTGGCTGGAATTCTAAAGCAGTGGGTCTTATCTTGTGGGGCACAGTGGAAGTGGGGCCTGCAGACCATCACTGCTCCATCTCCTGGATTCAGTCCCTTATGTAGGGGTATGTATGGAGGTCCAACCTCCTACCTTGCCGAGAGTGGCAGTTGTTTTTGCCGGGAAGCCCAGAGCCAGAATAGGTAAAGCTCCTGGGCTTCCACACATGCTTGAGTGGCTGTTCTGCCAAGACTCCCATGCACCTCTGTGTGTCAGACTGAAGGTTCTAGAGCAGTAGGTTCTCCTAACCAAAGGGTTGCAAAGATCCATAGGAGAAGCATAGTTTCCCTGGATTGCACATTCACTCACTGCTTCTATGGGCAGGAGAAATTTCCTTGGTTTCATGTTACTCCCAGGTGGGCTGTCACCCTGCCTTGCTTTTCTCCATTCTCTGTGGGTTGAGCTCTTTCCCTGATCAGTCCCAATGTTGAGTCCCTAGGTGCTTCAGTTGAAGGTGCCATATTTACTCGCCCTTTCATTCCCCATCATGAGAGTCATACACTATAACTGCTTGTAGTCAGCCATCTTGGCCCCAGACCATGATTATTATACTTTATATGCCTGCATGAAAACATCTCATGTACCCATAAATATATATACCTACTACGTACCCACAAAATTATAAATAAAAAATTAAAGAGAAAGAGATGTTGGGACAAGTTAAGTTTGAAATAGCATTTTAGAATGCACAGGTAACAAGTAGCTAGTTAGATATTAGTCTGTACTACAGGGAAGAGGTTGAGACTGGGAATTTATTTATGAAAGTTATTAAATGCTATTTAAAACCATGGATGCTATGAAACTTTGTTGTCATGAGAAACATACATATATCTAATATTATGAATGTCTATTGGCTTTCAATATTGAGAATCAAGCTATAGGCAAGCACAGAAAATATAATTGTATTAGTATACTGCAATTTTACTGAATTTATCAGTTCTAATAGTTTTTTGGTGGAGTCTTTAGGGTTTTCCAAATATAAGATTATATCATCTGCAAACATGGAATGGACCACATAAAATTGCTAATATTTGACTATTTTTGACCAACATAAATGACAATTTCGTATGGTTAAAATCAGTAGTTACAGAATGCGTTGTAAATGTTACAAACCTTGACAACATAAGAGTAATGATACAGGAGATGACAGGAGGCAGAGGGAGACAAGGAGAGGTAGGATATGTGTGTATGTGTTAATTTCTTTTGTTTACAAAGTAGTTAATAAATAAATAGTATCAAAATTTGATGAAACAAGAAATAGAGCTGGATATACATTATTCAAGTTTGAAAATGAAATCACAGGTGGTTTTAAAAATAATACAACAAATAAAATCAGGAAGTTGAAATGAAATGAGGATAACAGTGTGTGTAGTTTGGTAAATTCCTCATCTGTAAGAGCAACAGAAAATACTGTCGATTTATACTATCTAACAATGAAAAATCAAGAAATATCACTATATTTTAGCATTATGATCTTCTAGAATCATTAAAAAAGTTAAAAGTAGCTTCTCTAGGAAATGGGACTGGAGTTGAGGGGGAGAGAGAATAAAACTTTACTTTTAATTTTATACCATTTATTATATTTTTATGTGTATTATTTTATAACAATGACAACGATAATAATAATAAAGACAATAACAGCTTGCACTGGCTATTTTTACCCTTTCCAAAATTACAGTAGGTTGCTGGCTGTGCTCTCTTTGGCTGGCTGTACTAACAATCAACCAATCCCGTGTAGCCTCTTATTTTGTCTATTCAGATGCACCAAATCACCAAATGTACATTTTAATATGGATGCTCTTATTTAAAGAACTAGACCACGAAATTCTCCTGAAGCTGAGATGTCTCTTACATCAGTAAGAATAGATAAGAATCTGAAGTTTCCTGTGGGAGTTATCAGTCCCCGCCTCAAAACAGATGGCCACAGAGTTGGAAGAGCTGTGGTAAAAGGTGAAATTGGTAAAAACCAAAAGGAAGTTTGTCCTCATGATTTCTAAACACACTTATTACACATTTGAAAGTTGCCAACTCTTTAAACCAAACTTAACGGAAGACTTAGTTTAGTTTCCCAATATTGGTTTTGTGACACCTCAGAATGCCTCCAATGATCTTAAGGAGCACTGTAAAATACTATTACCCCTCATTACAAATAATTTTATCCTCACTTTAATCTGAAACATAACAAACAAATGTCATTCACTACTTGTATTCAGAGGAATGGGGCTGGGACATAAGATTGTTAAGTAAGAGAGCATCTCCGCTAAAGGAGAGTTGGGGAGTCCCTAGCTCATATTCTGGATTGGATTTACATGAACACGTAAGTGTCCTGACAATCCAGAAAACTGTTTATTTGTGCTACCAGTTCCTCTTTCTGTTAAGATTCGCATCACACTTCCTCACATTTATTTTGCTCAGGAGCTGCTTTATTAAATTATATGGATTACTGAAGATATATCTTTACCCTTCACATCGAGACTTGCTATAGACGAAACAGAAGCCTGCATAGATTCTTTGATGCTTTTCATATTTGTGGTATACTCCATCTCACAGAAGGAAATGAAAATTGGGCTTCCTTCCTTCTCTTGATAGTGAATGGGGATTACCCAGTCCTCTTGACAACAATGGTGTCTGTCTTGATGTTTCCTGTCTATCCTTCAACAAGAACATAACAACCCATAGTCAAGTGGAAAGTCTGATTATAATCAATGTCTCACCCCAAGAGTAACAGTTTCTAAGGGGACTCAAGCTATGAAGGATAAAGAGGAAGCACCAACATCCAACTCTCCCTTTAGGGTTATCAAGGTCAGCTTCTCAGTTGTTAGCATCTCACTTTTTCTGATGAGTCAATGTTTCTACCACTTGCTATCATGTAGCTCAGCTGTTTAAAGGTGGAGCAAAATCAAAGTGAATGTAAGTATTAATAAATTTGCTTAGTTCTAAGCAAATTTTCCTCCTAACTCCTCATTTTTTAATCCCATAATATTCTGAAACTCATTTTAATAGGTTCCCAAGGCTGTAAATTCTAGCTCCCAGAATGCTAGGAAAGATTGGAAAGAAACCAGAGGAAGGAGGCATTACGCTCATCAGGCTTGGAAATAGATTTGCTTCTCCTACCCTCTCTGGGTTTCATGCACATGTTTAGTCAGTATATAATGCTTCCAGTTTTACAGGGAACAGTTCTGATAACTCATCTCTGTGGCTCTCAATAGCAACCTTAAATCTGCACACTGTGATAACCAAATCCATCCACAGCATTCAAGTCAAGGGTAATCCGTCTGAAGTCTTAATCACTAAAGTAAGGCTCCTTTGGGCCAATCAGGTTTCAGACTCAATGGGCCTGAGGTGGGAGCAGGCTTTTAACTGGAGCCTCCTGTTAGAAACGGAACTAAGCCAGTGCATTAGTGAACTGCAAGTGCCAGGCCCCTGGTGAGACACACTGAGCTCTTGAAACACAGTGTCACTGTGTAAATGGCTTTAAAAATGCATGTTTGGAAAAGTACCACAATGTTTTAGTCACCTGATTATGGCAGACTAAGTCATTTTATAGCCCTAATGGAGGAGATGAAGCAGCAAGACGCAAAACAAGGATCCACTCAGGACATAGAAGCAGGCAGAAAGCAAATACCACTATTAGGTGCTGGCAATGGGCTCTCATGCAATGACAGCCATCAGCCCCTACTCCTTCACAATGAGGAGCATTTTATGTATTGTTTAGAGCCCTAGACTGTTTCTACCGTGATTACTCCCTGAATAAAATGCTTATGCGATTTACCATTTTGCCTATTAACAAGGGTTCTTCAGTATTCACAAGAGGGATGGCCAACCAAACCTCAAGAGCTTTAGAGAGATATATAGGTAAAAATATACATTTTAGGGCAAAAGTTGCAGCATATACTTAGGGGTGGCGGTTGGGGGAGGGATAGAAGAAAACAGCATAGCTCTATTTTATTCCTTCCTAAGATAGAATTTCAGTACACTCTATGTTCTCTAACTACAACTTTCAACAAGGACAAACTATTTTTGCAGTAAAATGACATTCTGACTGTTTGCTAGTCCAGAGTTTAGTAACATACAATTGCGGCAGTCAATAGCAAGAAAAATCAATCTCCTGAAATTTAAGCATGCATACCCACATGCCCCCCTCCCCACACACACTGCAATAGAGCCTTATCCATTATATGAGCTCAAACATTTTAATCTAAATTAAATACAATTAGAGGTAATCATAGTGGATCATATTAAACTAATTCTGAGACAGGGGAAGATTATAATTTTAAATGGCTCCATAAAGCACTAATGAAAAAAAATCATTTATTTTAATTAAGTAGGCCAATAACCAATACCTAAAGGTTAGTGAAAAACTGCCAGAATGGCTATTTCTGTCTTCTGCCTGAACCACAGCTGAGCCATAAGAGCCCAGGGTTCTGAAGCAAGATCTGCCTGTGATAGGATTCGAGTGCGAAGCCATCCATCATGCTAGACTGAGTGATTGCAGAGCTTAGTGATGACAGGAGCGATTACCTCTCAGGATGGATGTAATACCACATTTCAGGACTTAGGTGCATAACTACTTTTCTATTATTACATATCCCTTTTGTACTTGATGTATTCTAGTCAATGGTTCTATAATTTCCCAAGCAACTTCTGCTTCTGTAAGAAGCCCTCCTAATGACTGTGCCTAGCCTCTTCCTTCCTCCATGGAATTGAGAGCTACTAAGCACTAGACAAAAGTTGTTTTGCCTTTTACTCTTAAGCCATCTATTTAATGGGAGGAAAATTAATGTAACTTTCTCTTTTGTGTTATTTCTAAAAATTGCCAAAAAGTGATAGTTTGAGAGGCCTGATGAGTTAAGCCACCTTTTACCATCCAGTGGGTGGCTGTAAACATCTTGACTTTAGCCCAACTAAGTATTTTGACTAAATACTTCTAAAGCACTTAGAATACCTAAATACTACCTCTGCCTTGTTGGTTATGTGACCTTGTCCAAGTCATTTTATTACCTCTGAGATTTGTTTTATCATTTGTGAAATTTATGGGTTTTCTAATCACACCTACTAGTCTAGGGATCCTCTAATGTGCCTTAGGGGTGGCTGCTGCAGAGATAATGGGGGCAGCTGGTGGTAGAGCTCCCTCCCCACTCTTACCCAAGCAACTCTGCTTTCATCCATAGTTATAATGGAGTTTCACATAAGTTTTCATTTAAAAAATAATTCTGCTGCTTAAATTTTTAAACTACTGGACTTCTAAGGTCTAATAACCTATGAGTCGATGAATCTATAACCTCTACTCCAATAGAAGAATCAAACCAGGTAAATCTCCTTAAAAAAAATCAATAAACCTACATGTGCATGTGTTTTTATAGTAGAATGATTTATAATCCTTTGGGCATATACCCAGTAATCGGATTGCTGAGTCAAATGGTAGTTCTGTTTCTAGATCCTTGAGAAATTCCCACACTGTCTTCCACAAGGATTGAACTAATACACACTCCCACCAAGCATGTAAAAGCATTCCTATGTCTTCAAAGCCTCGCCAGCATCTATTGTTTCCTGACTTTTTAATAACTGCCATTCTGACTGGCGTGAGATGGTATCTCATTGTGGTTTTGATTTGCATTTCTCTAATGATCAGTGATGATAAACTTTTTTTCATATATTCATTGGCCACATAAATGTCTTCTTTTGAGAAGTGTCTGTTCATATCCTTTGCCCACTTTTTGATGTGGTTGTTTTCTTTTTCTTGTAAATTTGCACTATTTACAATAGAAAAGACTTGGGAATCAACCCAAATGGCCATCAAATGGTAGACTGGATAAAGAAAATGTGACACATCTACACCATGGAATACTATGCAGCCATAAAGAAGAATGAGATCACATCCTTTGCAGGGACGTGGATGAAGCTAGAAGCTATCATTCTACAGAAAACTAATACAGAAACAGAAAACCAAACACCACATGTCTCACTCATAGTGGGAGTTGAACAAGGAGAACACATAGACACAGCGAGGGGAATAACACACACCGGGGGCCTGTCAGGGGTTGGGTGCCAAGGGGAAGGAGAGTATTAAGACAAATACCTAATGCATGTGGGGCTTAAAACCTAGGTACAGCACTGCATGTTCTCACTCATATGTGGGAGTTGAACAATGAGAACACATGGACACAGGGGAGGGAAACATCACACACTGGGGCCTGTCAGGGGGTGGGGGGCAAGGGGAGGGACTGCATTAGGAGAAATACCTAATATAGATGATGGGGTGATGGGATGCAGCAAACCACCATGGCACATGTATACCTATGTAACAAACCTGCACCTTCTGCACATGTACCCCAGAACTTAAAGTATAATAAAAAAATTAAAAAAAAGAAACCTAGGTGCAGCAAACCACCATGGCACATGTATAACTCTGTTAACAAACCTGCACATTCTGCACATGTATCCTGGAATTAAAAGGGAAAACAAAATCAACTTGCAAATTAAAAAAGCCTCCCATATTCTATGGAGAAACTTAATATTTTAAACAATGAAAGTCTGTTTTTTTTCTCCATATACTATTATCAGGTGACTTTTAGTCAGTTTGTATACACAATATGGATATTTTTCACTGAATAAGCTGAAGCTGTGGTGATACCTCCTCAGCCATATCTTTAGCTCTTCATCAGTTGGTCTGCTATTTTTACCTCTTGTTTCACTCATTTCTAAGGAGGCCATATGTACAAGCTATTTTTTAAATATTTATTTATTTATTTATTTTTGAGATGGAGTCTTGCTCTGTCACTCAGGCTGGAGTGCAAGTGGCACGATCTTAGCTCACTGCAACCTCCACCTCCCCAGTTCAAGCGATTCTCCTGCCTCAGCCTCCTGAGTAGCTGGGACTACAGGTGCGTGCCACCACGCTCGGCTAATTTTTCTATTTTTAGTAGAGACAGGGTTTCACCCTGTTGCCCAGGCTGGTCTTGAACTCCTGACCTCAAGTGATCCGCCTGCCTCAGCCTCCCAAAGTACTAGGATTACAAGTGTGAGCCACCGCGCCCAGCCTGTACATGCTATTTTGTAAATACACGAGTCTCTTTTCTCAGTCTGGTTTATGAGCTGAGAAAAGGTAGATAAAAAACAGTGATGATTGCCATTGGGTAGTATCCATACTGGTGCTGAGAAAGAGCTTGAAGGAGAAAGTTTCTATTTGACTTAGACATTGCAGATGAGCCATTTAATTGCTTGGAGAGCCTCCATTAAATTGCAAGAAAAATTAAAGTAAATTCACCTTTAAAAAGTCTACTTCACTAGTATCTTACACTCTGAATGAATCGGGATATTCACAAAGGCATTGTATCTTATTCATCTCTAAATTCAGACACAAACATTTAAAGATGTACTTATACTTCCTACTTCTGCATATGATTCCTTTAAATAACCTAACACATAACTCTTGTACAGAAAAGGACTGATTAAAGCTTTTCCTTTTCAGTGTAACTGTTAAATCAGCAGCTTATCCAGTGATCTGATGCAGAATGTAACAAGTTCCTGATAGAGCTGTGTTCTCTTCAAGAACAAGTGTTTTCATCACCCTCTTAGTCACCTAATTTGTCTGAAATCTAAGATCTTAATGCATCAGTCTTGTTAATTCTCTGGCCAGTACGTAGGAAATTGAAGCAATAAACCACAACTTGTTTGTAGTGGTGTTAACATTATTAAGTACTCAGCTAGCTGACAAGAGCTCCATTTTTCCATTAAACTTCAATAGCAGCTTCATGCATATTTAGCTCTTTGCCACTTTTCTTATTTTCCCCCTGATGACTTGTTTGAAAAGTTGACCTCAAATTCACTACACTCCACTTCACTTTTTGCATAATCCAAGTTATGACATATTGGCTTAGTAAATTGCTATTGTATTTCGTTACCATTTTTTTAAACACCATTCAACTGCCTGTTCTCTGCAAGGACATATATACCATTATTTTTTCAGTATACTAGTTAATGAAACTGGACCTTGAATTGCAGTACTGAATTTCAAAAGATAGTATTTCAATAGTTTGATATTTCAAAAATTCTGTATGATTTCTCATTATTATTGAGTTGCTGTGGAAGTCACTTACACTTTCATTTGATTCATTTGTTCCATGCTGTGGTTTTGAATGTGTCCCCCAGAATTCGTATGTTGGAAATTTAATTCTCAATGCAACAATGTTGGGAGGTAAGGCTTAATGGGAGGTGTTTAGGTCTTTAGGGCTCCACTTTCATGAATGGATTAATGCTGATGTAAAAAGTACTTCTAGGAATGGGTTCATTTCTTGTGCTTTTGCCCTCTGCCTTCAGCCATGTGATAATGCAACAAGAAGGCTCTTGCCAAGGCCCTTAAGAAGGATCTTGACCCAGGAATTCCCAACCTCCAGAACTGTGTGCCAATAAATTACTGTCCATTATTAATTACCCAGTCTCAGTTATTCTAAAAGCACAAACAGACGAAGACACTCCACATTCAAAAAGCTTCCATCTTAAAAGGCGTAGTGGAATTTCAGCCTATTGATGTGTGTGGAAAATAACATGGCCTTGGCATCAGACCATTTCTATAACTGATGGATTGAACATAACCACTATGTAGTGTAACAACACAGAAAATTAGTTGTCTATAATCTCTTAGACACTTAGTCTATTGGAAATTAGTTGAAAATTTTGGACAAGTGTATTTGTATTTTTAAAGTCCATACTCATAATTTTTCTCCCCCCAAATTAGTTTCCTGCTAGACTCCCCCTATTTCTGCCAACAGTTCTTTTCTATTATCCTCTTAAAACCTTAAAATAATCCTTGTTTCCACCATTTGCCTTGCCCATTAACCTATACCAGTCATTAAGTGCTACCCACTTCTTCCTTGCAAGCATTTCCTCATTTTATTTCCAATATTCTCTCTATAGCCCAGACCTTCATTACTTTACTCAACAACAGCCAAACTTTTTTTTTTTTCATTTGACTCTAGTCTGCCACCCAATACTTGCTGTTAACCACAGTCAGAGTTATCTTTCTAAGGCAGCACTTTGCATGTAGGCTGTTGGTGAGTATACATTTATTGAGTACATGCTGTATGATAAAAACTGAGCTAGGCTCTGGATTGACAGTGTCAAACATGGGAGGCACAGTTCCTGGATTCTTTGAGCTTATATTATAGCAGAGAAGTTAGACATTTTCATTCATGCCTTCTTAGAAACCCTCAATGCCCTTTTTTATTCGTTAGTACATTGAATAAATTGTAAAACCTCTTACTGTAGTATTCAGGGTTCTTTACAACATGACTCTAAACTACCTCTTCAACTTTATTTCCTACTCCTGTCCGACAAGAATTCTGTCTTCTTGTTATTCCCTAAATATTGTAAATATTCCTTCTCACCAATTTCATCTTAAGCCCATTGAGGTCATATACCTCTTGACTACACAGAATTCAGCATGAAACCCTCCTTGTGATAGAAACTGAGCCAATGAATGCCATTGATTAAAATGCCTTTTACATTCTAGTCCATCATTCTAAGTAAGATGTCTCTACTATGTGCTCTACTGCCAGCATGTAGCCATTTCTGCCCTTGTATGTATTGTATAATTTTATTATTATCTGTAGACTTCACTGGAGCATTATTAGCTCAAAGAAAATAAAGCCTCTTCTTCCCTTTTTGTTTTTATTTATCCAGAAGCTAGTACAATACTTGATACACAACAGATTCTCAATAAAATAGTGAATGAGGGAAAGAATGAATGAGTATTGAAATAACTTTCCACAGTAAAGTGTATGTTCTTGGAAATGAATAATCAGCCAAGTAACTAAAGATGTCAATTTACATGAAACTAAGAATGGTTTCATTGGGCACTTGCTCAGTACTAAGATGTCATTTGACTAGTAAAAGGTAAGTTTGAGAAGGGACAGAGCAAGATGATGGAGTAGTACTCTTTAGTAATTGCCCCCCCTGCAGGAACACCAATTTAAGCAACTATTCAAACACAAAAAATACCTTCACAAGAGGTAAGGAAACCAGGTGAGATATCAGAGTACCTGGTTTTACCACAATAATTAGAAAAGACACATTGAAGAGGATAGGGAGGACAGTTTTAGCTTAGCCCATGTCACCCTCCCCCCAGTGCCAGGCAGCACAATATAAAGAGACATACCCTTTACTTGGGATAAAGAGAGGTCAGTGAGTTCAGGACTTTATCTGGGACCCCAAAAGTGGGACTGCTGCTGTGGAACCCTGCACTGGGCAGATATTCATGGCTCCATATGCCAGGCCAATACCCACAAACTGAGCCTCTAGACCTGCCCCAGTGCCAGACAGTGCCACACAGCTCCTACAGACATCAGCCTTGCATGGCAAACTCAATCTCTAGCCTATTCCACTGCTGGGCCATCATCAACAGGCCTCAGCTGCAGGAAGCCTTTGGCAGTAGGCAGGCCTCACTGGCTGCTGGCTTCATTTGTGTCCCAGTCTAATGCTGGCTGCATCTTCCTTGGGCTTCTGGTCCAACCCAGTGCTGAGCCTTCCAAGGGTACCCCAAGTTTCTGGCAGTGCCATGTTGGTTGCAGCTGCCCCAGGCTTCTGATACACCTCAGTGACATATTTGCAACTGGACTTTTCCAGACAAAGCCAGTCTGTGAAGACTGGAATAAGTACTTTCTTCTTCCAATTCACAGACATCAATGAAAAACCACAAGGATCAAGAAAATATGATGTCAGAAAATGGATCAAAAAAAAGGGGGGCCAGTGACTGACTCTCATGAAATTGAGATGTATGAAGTGCTGAAAAAGCATTGAAAACAACAGTTTTAAGGAAGCTCAACAAACTTCCAGAAAATAAAGAGAAACAATTCAACAAAAGGGAAGCAATAAGTGACCAGAACAAAAGATTTAACAAACTGAAACAATAAAAAACATCAAACAGAAATCCTGGTAATGAAAAACACAATGAACAAAATGAAAAATGGTATTGACAGCATCAACTGCAAAACTGATGAAATAGAAGAATGAATTTATGAATTCAGAGACAGTTTATTTGAAAATAAAGGAAAAAAGTAGAAAGTAATAAAGAAAGGGTAAAGGCTTAATGAGAGAGCATCAAAAGAACAAATATTTGAGTCATAGGTGTCATAAAAAAGAGAAGAGAAAAATAAGGAATAGAAAGCTTATTTGAAGTAATAATAGAAAAAATACTTTCCAAATATGAATAAAAATATAAATATTGAGGTAAACAATAGTCAAAGGTCTCCAAATAAGATTCAATCTAAATAAGACTAACTCATGACATTGTAACTAAAATGTCAAAGATCAAAGACAAAGAAAGGATCCTAAAAGCAGCAAGAGAAAAGAAGCCAAAGACATAAGGGATATCCAATATGTCTAACAGTAGACTTCTCAGTAGAAACCTTACAGGCCATTAAAGAGTAGGATGATATATTGAGAGTGCTGAAGGGAAGAAAAACTTGCCAATCAAGAATACAGTATTCAGCAAAGCTGTTCTTAAGAATTGAGAGATAAATATTTTCCTAGATGAACAAAAGCTAAAGGAGTTCATTACCACCAGACCTGTCTTACAAAAAAATGCTAAAGGAAGTTCTTCAAGCTACAGGAAAAATAAAACAAATGTGTAAGATAACATCTAAAAGTATAAAACTCACTGGTAAAAGTAAGCACACAGTCAATTCAGAATACTCTAATACTGTAATAGTGGTCTTTAAATCATTGATATTGTTAGTATAAAGATTAAAAGAATAAACTATTAAACATAACAATAATAGCTACAATAATTTGTTACAATATATGAAATATAAAAAGATGTAAATATTGACATTAAAAGTCCAAAATGTGGAGAGGGAGTGCACTAAAAGTGTAAAGGTGGGTTTTCTTTTGCAGTCAATGTTAACTTGTCACAAGCTTAATTAAAATGATCAGTCATAAAAAGATGTTTTCTATAAGCCCCATGGTAATGACAAAGTAAAAACCTATAGTAGATACACAAGGAATCAAAACATACTACTAGAGAATATCACTGAGCCACAAAGGAATACAGCAACATAGAAAGAAAGAAACAGAATCTACAAAACAACTAGAAAACAATTAACAAAATAGGAGCTGTAATTCCTTACCTGTCAATAATTACCTTGAATATAAATTACTATGAATATAAATTACCTTGATGAAATTCTCCAATCAAAAGCCACAGAGTGGTTAAATAGATTTTTAAAAATATGACCCAACTATATGTTGCCTACAAGAAACTCATTTCACCTATATGGATACACATAGACAAAAAGTAAAGGGATAAGAAAATATATTGCATCATTGGACGCATACATATTTAAAACTGCAAGAGCAGATCTAGTTAAACAGGTTGAATATATCTTTTCCAAAATGTTTGGGACCACTTTTGGAGTATTTGCATTATACTTATTGGTTGTGTATCTTCAATCTGAAAATTGAAATTTTAAATGCAACCATGAGCATTTCCTTCAAGTATAATGTTAGTGTGAAGACAGTTTTAGGTTTGGGAGCACTTTGGATTTAGAATTTTTGGATTTGGGATGCCAAACCTGTATCAGATAAAACAGACTTTAGGTAAAAAGCTGTAAAAAGGGACAAAGAAGACCATTATATAATTGTAAAGGCACCAACTCAGCAAGAGAATATTACAATTGTAAATATGTACACATGCAACATTGGGCACCTAAATATACAAAGCAAACAATAGATCTAAAGGAGCACAGACTGCAATACAACAATATTAAGGGAATTCAACTCTCCTCTTTCAGCAAGGAACAAATCATTCAAATAGACAATTAATAAGAAAACATTGGGCTTACATTATACTCTAGATTGAATGAACTTCACAGATATATACAAAACATTCACTCCAATAGCAGCAGAATACACATTCTTCTCAATTGTACATGGAACATTCCCCAGGATAGGTAATATGTTAGTCCACAAAACAAGTCTTAATCACTTTGAGAATACTGAAATCATATCAAGTATCTTTTCTGAAGACAATGGTATAAAACTAGAAATCAATAACAGGAGGAATATTGGAATATTCACAAATACGTGAAAATTAAACAATATACACCTGATTAATGAATGGGTCAAGAAAAAAATTAAAATGAAAATTTAAAAAATTTCTTGAGACAACTGAGAATGGAAATACAACATATCAAGACCTATAGGATACAGCAAAATCAGTTTTAAAAGGATAGTTTATAGCAATAAACACCTACATCAAAAAAGAAGAAAGATCTTAAATAAACAACTTAATGTTGCACCCCAAGAAACTAATAAAACTAGAAAAACAAGAATAAGACAAGGATGCCCTCTCTCACCACTCCTATTCAACATAGTATTGGAAGTTCTGGTCAGGGCAATCAGGCAAGTGAAAGAAGTAAAGGGTATTCAAATAGGAACAGAGGAAGTCAAATTGTCTCTATTTGCAGATGACATGATTGTATATTTAGAAAACCCAATCATCTCAGCCCAAACTCTCCTTAAGCTGATAAGCAACTTCAGCAAAGTCTCAGGATACAAAATCAATGTGCAGAAAATCACAAGCATTCCTATACACCAATAATAGGCAAACAGCCAAATCATGAGTGAGCTCCCATTCACAATTGCTACAAAGAGAATAGAATACCTAGGAATACAACTTACAAGGGATGTGAAGGATCTCTTCAAGGTAAACTACAAACCACTGCTCAAGGAAATAAGAGAGGACATAAACATATGGGAAAACATTCCATGCTCATGGATAGGAAGAATCAATATCGTGAAAATGGTCATACTGTCCAAAGTAATTTATAGATTAAATGCTACCCCCATCAAGCTACCATTTACTTTCTTCAAAGAATTAGAAAAAACTTCTTTAAATTTCATATGAAACCAAAAAAGAGCCCATATAGCCAAGACAATCCTATGCAAGAAGAACAAAGCTGGAGGCATCACGCTACCTGACATCAAACTATACTACAAGGCTACAAGAAGTAAAACAGCATGGTACTGATACCAAAACAGATATATAGACCAATGGAACAGAACAGAGGCCTCAGAAATAACACCAGACATCTACAACCATCTGATATTTGACAAACCTGACAAAAACAAGCAATGGGGAAAGGATTCCATGTTTAAGAAATAGTGCTGGGAAAACTGGCTAGGCATATGCAGAAAACTGAAACTGGACCCCTTACATCTTACACAAAAATTAACTCAAGATGGATTAAGGACTGAAATGTAAGACCTAAAACTATAAAAACCTTAGAAGAAAACTTAGGCAATATCATTCAGGACATAGGTATGAGCAAAGACTTCTTAACTAAAACATCGAAAGCAATGGCAACAAAAGCCAATATTGACCAATGGGATCTAATTAAACTAAAGAGCTTTTGCATGGTGAAAGAAACTGTCATCAGAGTAAACAGGCAACCTACAGAATGAGAGAAAGTTTTTGCAATCTGTCCATCTGACAAAGGGTTAATATCCAGAATCTACAAGGAACTTAAACAAATTTACAAGAAAAAACAAACAAAAAAACAAAAAACAGCTCTATCAAAAACTGGGAAAAGGATATAAACAGACACTTCTCAAAAGAAGACGTTTGTGCAGCCAACAAACATATGAATAAAGCTCATCATCACAGGTCATTAGAGAAATGCAAATCAAAACCATAATGAGATACCATCTCATGACAGAATGGCGATCATTAAAAACTCAGGAATCAAAAGACGCTGGAGAGGATGTGGAGAAATAGGAACACTTTTACACTGTTGGTGGGAGTACAAATTAGTTCAACCATTGTGGAAGACAGTGTGGCCATTCCTCAAGGATCTAGAACCAGAAACACATTTTGACCTAGCAATCCCATTACTGGATATATACCCAAAGGATTATATATTATTCTATTATAAAGGTACATGCCTATGTATGTTTATTGCAGCACTATTCACAATAGCAAAGACTGGAACCAACCCCAAATGTCTATCAATGATAGACTTGATAAAGAAAATGTGGCACATATACACCATGGAATACTATGCAGCCATAAAAAGATGAGTTCATGTCCTTTGCAGGGGCCTGGATGAAGCTGGAAACCATCATTATCAGCAAAGTAACACAGGAACAGAAAACCAAACACTGCATATTCTCACTTATAAGTGGGAGTTAAACAATGAAATCCCATGGACACCTGGGAGGGGAACATCACACACACAGGCCTGTCAGGGAGTGGAGGGCTAGGGGGAGGGATAGCGTTAGGAGAAATATTGACTGTAGATGATGGGTTGATGGGTGAAGCAAACCACCATGGCATGTGTATATCTATGTAACAAATCTGCACATTTTGCACATGTATCCCAGAATTTAGTATAATAAGAAAAAAAGAAAAAAGAGACATTACAGCTGATACCATGAAAATACAAAGGATCGTTAGAGATGATTTTGAAGAACTATCTACCAATGAATGGGATAACATAGTAAAAAATAAGTGGATAAATTCCTTGATGCATACAACCTACCAAGACTTAATTGTGAAGAAATATAAAATCTTAACATACCACTGGGGAAAGCGATTGAATCAATAATACAAAGTCTCCCATCAAAGTGAAGCCCAAGAAATGACGACTTCACTGCTGAATCCTACCAATTTTTTTTTAAATATCAATTTTCCCAAATTATCTAAAAGCATCAAATAGTAGGGAATGCTTCCAAAATCATTTTACAAGGCCAGCATCACCCTGATACCAATGTCAAATGAAGACACTGCAAACAAAAACAAAACAAAACAAAAAAAACAAACCTACAGACCAATATCCCTAAGAAACATAGATGCAAAAATATTCTGCAAAATACTATTATAGCAAACTGAATTCAATAGCACATTAAAAAGATCATTCACCATAATTAAGTGGGATTCATACCAGGGATGCAAAATGGTTCAACATATGCAAATAAATAGATGTGATGCATCATACTAACTGAATGAAGGAAAAAACATATCATTTCATTAGATTTAGAAAATGTACTTGAAAAAAATTCAACATCCTTTTATAGTAAAAACTCAACAAATTAGATATAAAAGCAGTATACCTCAATATAATAAAAGTCATATATGATATGTTAACATCACACTCATAGGGGGAAAAGTTGAAAGCTTTTCCCCTGAGATTCAAAATAAGAAAATGTATTAGTTCTTTTCATGCTGTCATGAATGCCCACGACTGGGTAATTTATAAAGAAAAAAGGTTTGGCTGGGCACGGTGGCTCACGCCTATAATCCCAGTACTTTGGGAGGCTGAGGTGGGTGGATCAGGAGGTCAAGAGATTGAGACCATCCTGGTCAACATGGTGAAATCCTGTCTCTACTAAAAATACAAAGATTTGCTGTGCACCTGTAGCCCCAGCTACTTGGGAGGCTGAGGCAGGAGAATTGCTTGAACCCAGGAGGCGGAGGTTGCAGTGAGCTGAGATCATGCCATTGCACTCCAGCCTGGGCAACAAGAGCAAAACTCTGTCTCAAAAAAAAAAAAAAAAAAAAAGAAAGAAAGAAAGATAAAAGAAAAAGAAAAAAGTTTAATTGATTCACAGTTCCACATGGTTGGGAGGCCTTAGGAAACTTACAATCATGGCGGAAGGGGAAGCAAACACATACTTCTTCATATGGCAGCAGGAGAGAGACATGCCAGCAGGGGAAATGCCAAACACTTAGGAAACCATCATATTTCATGAGAACTCACTCACTATCATGAGAACAGCATGGGGGAAACCATCTCCATGATTCAATTACCTCCTACCAGGTTCCTCCCAGGACACGTGGGGATTGTGGGGATTGTGGGGATTATAATTCAAGATGAGATTTGGGTGGGGACACAGACAAACCATATCATTTTGCCCTTGGCCCCTACCAAATCTGATGTCCTTACATTTCAAAACACAATCAGGCCTTTCCAACAGTCCCCCAAAGTCTTAATCCCTTCCAGCATTAACCCAAAATCCAAGTCCAAAGTTTCATCTGAGACTAGGCAAGTTCCTTCCACCCTATGAGCCCATAAAATCAAAAGCAGGTTCATTACTTCATAGACACAATGGGAGTACAAGCATTGGGTAAGTATACCCATTCCAAATGGGAGAAATTGGCAAACACAAAGGGGCTACAGATTCCATGCAAGTCCAAAGTCCAATAGAGCAGTTATTAAATCTTAAAGTTCCAAAATGATCTCCTTTGACTCCATGTCTCACATCCAGATGACCCTGATGCAAGAGGTGGGCTCTCATGGCCTTGGGCAGCTCTGCCTCTGTGGGGATTGTGGGGATTGTAGCTTTGCAGGGTAAAGCCCCCCTCCCAGCTGCTTTCATGGGTTGGCATTGAGTGTCTGCTGCTTTTCCAGGTGCATGGTGTAAGCTGTTAGAGGATCTACCATTCTGGGGTCTGGAGGATGGTAGCCCACTTCTCATAGTTCCACTCAGGCAGTGCTCCAGTGTGGACACTGTGTAGGGGCTTCAACCCCACATTTCCCTTCTGCATTGCCCTAGCAGAGGTTCTCCATGAGGACTCCACCCCTGTAGCAATCTCCTGCATGGATATCCAAGCATTTACAGACATCCTTTGAAATCTAGGTGAAGATTCCCAAACCTCAATTCTTTACTTCTGTGCACCCAGAAGCTCAACATCACATGGAAGCCACCAAGGCTTGGGGCTTGTACCCTCTGAAGCAATGACTCAAGCTGTACCTTTGCCCCTTTTACCCACTACTGGAGCTGAAGCAGCTGGGATGCAAGGTACCATGTCCTTAGGGTTCACAGAGAAGGGGAGCCCTGGGCCTGGCCTATGAAACCATTTTTCCCTCATAGGCCTCTGGGCTTTGATGAGAGGGACTGCTATGAAAGTCTATGATGCGCCCTGGAGACATTTTCCCCATTGTTTTGGTGATTAACATTCATCTCTTCATTTTGTTTGCAAATTTCTGCAGCCAGCTTGAATTTTTCCTCAGAAAATGGGTTTTTCTTTTCTGTTGCATGGTTGGACTGCAAATATTTCTAACTTTTATGCTCTACTTCCTTTTTGAACATTTCACCGCTTAGAAATTTCTTCTGCCAGATACCTTAAATCATCTCTCTCAAGTTTAAAGTTCCACAGATCTCTAGGGCAGGGGCAAAATGCCTCCAATCTCTTAAAATATAGCAAGAGTGACCTTTAGTCCAGTTCCCAACAAGTTCCTCATCTCCATCTGAGACCACCTCATCCTGGACTTCATTGTCCACATCAATATCAGCATTTTGGTCTAAGCCATCCAACAAGCCTCTAGGAACTTCCAAACTTTTCCGCATCTTTCTGTCTTCTGAGCCCTCTAAGTCCCTAAGAAGTTCCAAACTTTCCCACATTTTGCTGTCTTCTTTTGAGCCCTCCAAAGTGTTCCAACTACTGCCTGTTACCCAGTTTCAATGTCGCTTCCACATTTTTAGATATCCTTATAGTAGCACCCCACTACCTTGATACCAATTTATCGTATTAGTTTGTTCTCATGCTGCTTTGAAGAAATACCTGAAATTGGGTAATTTATAAAGAAAAGAGGTTTCATTGACTCATAGTTCCACGTGGCTGGGGAGGCTTCATGAAACTTACAGTCATGGGGGAAGTGGAAGCAAACATATCCTCATTCACATGGTGGCAGCAGAAAGAAGTGCCAGCAGGGGAATTGCCAGACACGTATAAAACTATCAGATATCATGAGAACTCACTATCATGAGAACAGCATGTGGGAAACCACTCCCATGATTCAATTACTTCCCACCAGTTTCCTCCCAGGACATGTGAAGATTGTGGAAATTATAATTGAAGATGAGATTTGGGTAGGGACACAGCAAAATCATAGCAAAAAAAGGAAGCCCAATCTTGCCATTTTTATTCAACCTAGTAACAGAGGTCTGAGGCCAGAGCAATAAAACAAGAAAAAGAAATATAAGCTTTCAAATTAGATAGGAAATATTTAAATTGTCTGTTTGCAGATGATATGACCTTATATATAGAAACCCCTAAAGACCGTGCCAAAAAAACTGTTATAGCTAATAAATTTAGTAAAGTTACAGGATACAAAATAACATACAAAGGTCAGTAGCATTTACATACACTATCAGCAAACATTATGAAAAATAAATCAAGAAAACAATCCCATTTCCAATAGCTCCAAAAATACTTAGGAAGAAATTTAACCAAGGAGGTAAGACATCTGTACACTGAAAGCAATAAAATATTGACGAAAGAAATAAAAGACACAAATAAATGCAAAGATATCACCTGTACACAAATTGGAAGAAATAATATTTTAAAAACATTTTTACTACCCAAAGTCATCTGCAGATTCAACAATTCAACACTGCCCCTATCAACATAACAATGATATTCTTTACAGAAATACAAAGAACTATCCTTAAATTTGCAGGGAGATGCAAAGGCCCTGATTAGCCATAGAAATCTTCACTATAAAGAGCAAAATTAGAGGCATCACACTACCTGACTTCAAAATATATGACAAAGCTATTGTAACCAAAACAGCATAGGAGTGGCATAAAAACAGACACATGGAACAGAATAGACAACCCAGAAATAAATCCATCCATTTATAGCCAATTGATTTTCCACAAAGGTATCAAGAACATGAAACAAGGAAGGGCAGTCCCTTCCATAAATGCTGTTGGGAAAACTGGATATTCACATGCAGAAGAATGAAATTAGGCCCTATCTCACCCCATATACAAACATTAACTCAACCTGCATTAAAGACTTAAATGAAAGACCCAAAACTATCAAACTACTGGAAGAAACCACAGGAGGAACTCTCCATGACATTGTTCTGGGCAATAATTTTTGGATATGATCTCAAAAGTACAGGTGACAAAACCAAAAATAGACAAATGGCATTGCATCAAATTAAAAAGCTTCTGCACAGCAAAGGAAAAAAATCAGTAGAGTGAAGAGACAATCTATAGAATGGGAGAAAATATTTGCAAACTATGTATCTGATGAGAGGTTAATATACAAAATATAAGAGAAACTCAACCCAATAGAAAAAAAAAAGTAACCCAATTTAGAAATGGGCAAAGGATCTGAGTAGGTACTCCTTAAAGGAAGACATAGAACTGGCCAAGAGGTATTTGAAAAATTGCTCAGCATCATTAATGATGAGGAAAATGAAAATTAAAACCACAATGAGATATCCCCTTACACCTGTTAGAATGGCTATAATAAAAACGAAAAAAGATAGCAAGTGTTGGAAAGGATGGGAGAAAAGGACATACCTGCACACTGTTGGTAGAATTGTAAATTAGTAGAGCCATTATGGAAAATGGTATGGAGGTTCCTCAAAAAATTAAAAATAAAACTATCATATGATCTAGAAATTCTACTATTGGGTATATATCCAAAGGAAATGAAATCAGTATGTCAAAGGGATACCTACACTCCCATATTCACTGCAGCATTATTCACAATAGCCAAGATACAGAATCAACCTAAGTGTCTGTCAATGAATGACTCTATAAAGAAAACGTGGCATATACACAAACAAATACTATTCAGCCATAAAAGAAAAAAAGGAATCATGTAACTTGCAACAACACGGATGAACCTAGAGGACATTACCTTAAGTGAAATAAGCCAGACACAGAAAGACAAATACCACACAATTCCCCTCATATGTGGAAGCTAAAAATGTTGATCTCATAGAAGTATAGTAGAATGATAATTACCAGGAGCTGTGGTGGCTACAGCATGGCTGGGGAAACATTGGTCAAAGGATATAAAGCTTCTGTTAGATAGGAGAAATAAGTTCAAGAGATCTATTGTACATGGTGACTATAGTTAATAACATATTCTTGAAAAATGTGGAGAGTGGATGCAAAATGTTTTCAGCACACAAATGATAACTATGTGAGTTAATAAATATGTTAAATTGCTAGATTTAGTCATTCCACAATGTAGGTATACTCCAAAACATCATGTTTCATATGTCAAATATGTACAATTGTATCTATTAATTTTAAAAAAATCAAAAAGGAAAGTGTGACATTTTTCTTGAAAATATGCATTATTTATATATGCGTTTCACAGTTACAGTTACATCTGTAACTGCATATATACACATTTATATTTGAAAGGCTTTATTAATAGTCCAACTAATTGCTGCTCTGACTAACAGTCCTTTAGAATAGAATACGGGATCTATTCTTTTAAAAGAAAAGAATATGAACAAAAACCATAAGCTTTACAGAGTTCCAAAGGGAGTTCCAAGGTTGGAGCTAGATGCTATTACCAGCCACTATATATCATTCAAATACAACTTTTAAGGAGGAAGTCATAACCCACAGGGATAAAGTAGAAGGAATTTGCAATTCATCATCTGTATTTTGGAGTCTGGAAATCCAGTCTGTCCAACCCCATTAAATGCTCCCTCTATCATAAACATGCAGGCATTTCAGATAGTTAGAAACATGTACAGCATCTGATTTTTAAATGGATAGTTGAACTACATACTCTTTGAGCATTGCATAACTGTATTTCCTAAGTATTTAGCAGTTTCCGAGAGTTATTAGGCAAAAGATTTTCTTCCTTTTCTAAAAGCCTGGACATTTATCTTAAGAATTTCATAAAATGAATAAAACAGCATGTACGTATCTAACTACTTCTTTACCAGGTGGCATAATTTAGTTTCATCAACTTCTCCCTAGAATTTGAACCATCATCACCTGTACCATTTTTCCCTTCTATGAACTTCTTTTCAAAACACATGAACTGCTTCTATATTGCCTGAGTTTTTATAGAGTGTATTACTCTTGTGATTGAAAAAAAGTCTTCATTTTGAAAGAAATAAAATTAACGATCAAAATTTAATGCAGTGTTTTAATTGAGTTATTAGCAGAACC
Source organism: Ateles fusciceps (assembly GCA_036589455.1). Lineage (NCBI taxonomy): Eukaryota > Metazoa > Chordata > Mammalia > Primates > Atelidae > Ateles > Ateles fusciceps. Next base: position 68,886 of record JAZHEH010000633.1, read on the forward strand.
ACATAAGGTGCTACATTTACTAAGAGACATGGTAAAGAGACATGGAAAGTACAAGAAAACATCAAGAACACAGAAAGGAAAAATGAGTTTTTTGCATCTTTTAATTTAAAAATCAGAATCAACATAAAGTACTACAATTTATAGAAAAGGATTGTGAACATAGTTACAAAATATGGAAGACCTATCCAGGTTATGGCTAATGCAGTAAATGCATGCTGGTGCTTTTAAAGATATGCTAAAAAAATTCACAGAATTCAACATTTATATTGTTTAAATGCATATGTCTATCCTCCAGGAAGACAATGAGATTAGTGAGGTCACCAGAAATTCTCCCAAATTGTCTTTAATACAGGTATGAGACGATCAGAAAAAAAATGAGGTTTCTCTGCAATGAAAGTGAAACTAAAGGAGCAAACACATTCCATGATCATTTAGGAATGTATACAATCTCCCATCCCAGATTCCCATGATGCAACCAAACAAAATCATGCAATAATCGAGATGAAAGAATAAATCAAAAGAAGTAGACTTGACACAACAGAAAGCTGAATCATTGAAACAGAGAAATATATGGAAAAACATCTTTAAAATGCTTGGTAGGGATTAGAGAACAAAATAATCATTGTGACAAGTAGGTGACATATTCTACCTCAGCACGAGTTGCTTTTGAGGAAATAAATGGAGCAAATGGATTAGAAACAGCAATCAAACATAATCGAAGAAAACTTTTAGTTCAGAAAAAATTGTCTGAAATTGGATTGGGAGAGGATTGCAATTTTCCATATTTCAGACAAAATTGCCAAACTAAGATTAATATATAATCCAGATATGTCCTGATAAATTATTATTAAAAAGATTCCTGCTAGCATTCAAGCAGCAAACAAAGATTCAAATCAAGTTATCTATGATTTGTTCATTTCAACAACAACAAAAAACACCAAATGACAAAGGAGCAATGTTTATAAGGTTTTGAGGGAGAATGCCAGTGGCCTAAGTATTTAGACCCAGCAAAGCTGTCTTTCACATGTAAAAGCAACAGAAGAGTAGCCTGAGAACACCCATTACAGAAGTCACCTAGATTACTAAACATGAAAGAAGAAGATGAGGCAAGAGATGAAATCAGAAGGGTAGTGTTGGCCCTCTCTTAAGGACAATGAAGAAATAAAACCTTTAAAGGGTGTTAAATGGTAGTGGATTAAGATAGTGAGCAGGTAGACCAGTGGGGATAACCCAGGAGAGGAAGGCTAATGGATAGAAGTAAAGCTACTAAGATGGCAGTTTGCTTTGGCTTGGTTTTACTTGATTTGTAAAAACCCATGCAGATATATGTATATGAGGTGTGTAATCAGGCTGACAGAAAGGATCTAGCAAGAGAAAGAAAGTATTAAATGAGTGGTTTTCTTATGAGAATCACAACTGTCTTGAGGGCAGCACCATGAGACTAGACTGAAAACTCTGGAAAGTCAGGCCAGGCCTTGCTCTCCACTCTGTCTCCAGGGCCTACCCAGTGTCTGGCACAAATACTTATGGCATAAATGAATGAAGAGAGGAGGAACAAAATGATTTGACCAATTGGGACAACACTGGAATGAGTATATTTTCACTGATGAGATTAGTCTGAAGGATAATACTCTTTTAGAAAGAAAATAATTCTGGTACATTTGTTTAAAATTAAAAAGAAAAAGAGGGTAGAGAAAAGCAAGATGGCTGAATAGTATAGCTCTGAATTGCAGTTCCCAGCGGAGAGCTATGCAGAGGGTGAGTGATCTCTGCACTTTCAAATGAAGTACCAGGTGCATCTCAATGGGACTGGTTGCACAGTGGGTGTATGTAGCCTAAGAAGAGTGAGCCAAGGCAGGGTGGGGCGCTGCCTTACCCAGGAAGTGCAATCCCCAAAGGACCACCCCTCCCTACCCAACAGAGGCCATTGGGGGCTTTTCTAGCCACTCCAGCACTCTGGTTCAGATACTGCACTTCTCCCATGGTTTTTACCGCCCACAGAACAGGAGATTCCAGGGCCAAAAGCGCCATGAGTTTCCAGTATTGCTATTTCAGCTGGCACCGCAGGTTTCTGCACAAAACTCATACAAAGCTGGGCAGCCAATTCAACTGGCACCTCAAATGCTTGGGGGACAGAGCTGCCCATTCAACTGAAAAAGAGGGGGCTGAGAGCATCGAGCCAGGTGATCTGGCTTGGCAGGTCCCACCCCCACAAAGATGAGCAATCTGAAATGCTCTGGCTTGAGAGTTTTGCAGCAAGTGCAACAAGTTGAGCTTGACCCAGGATGGTTGAGCTCTGTGAGGGGAGGGCATCCACCACTGCCAAGGCTGTCTGCCATTACTGAGGCAGCCCACCATTACCAAGGCAGTCCACCATTACCGAGGCAGCTTCACCATTACTGAGGCAGTCCGCCGTTACCGAGGCAGTCTGCCATTACTGAGGCAGACTGCCATTACTAAGGCACTTCTTCTTTTTTTTTTTAGAATGGTGATTTTTTTTTAATTGCATTTTAGGTTTTGGGGTACATGTGAAGAACATGCAAGATTGTTGCATAGGTACACACATGGCAGTGTGATTTGCTGCCTTCCTCCCCATCACCTATATCTGGCATTTCTCCCCATGCTATCTCTCCCCCAACACTTCTAACTGTAGGTCCATAAACAAAACCACAAGGAAGTTTACACAGCAGCTGGGCAGAGCCCATGGCAGCTCAGCAGTGCCTCTGCTGGTAGACTGTGACTAGACTCCCTCCTTGTTGGGCAGGGCATCTCTGAAAAAAGGCAGCAGCACGTCAGGGGACCTATAAATAAAGCCCCACCTTCCCAGGACAGAGCGTCTCTGAAAAAAGGCAGCAGCACATCAGGGACCTATAAATAAAGCCCCACCTTCCCAGGACAGAGCGCCTGGGAAAAGGGGGCAGTTATGAGTTCCGCTGCAGCAGACTTAAACATACCTGCATAGCAGCTCTGAATCAAACAATGGAGCTCCCAGCACAGCACTTGAGCTCTGATAAGGGGCAGACTGTCTCGTCAAGCAGCTCCTTGACCCACCTATATCCAAAGAGGCACTTCATAAAGGAGAGCTCTGCCTGACATCTGGCAGGTACCCTTCTGGGATGACGATAACAGAAGAAACTGGCAGCAACTGTGTACTGTTCTGCAGCCCCTGTTGGTGATTCCCAGGCAAGCAGGGCCTGGAGTGGACCCTCTAGCAGTCCTGCAGCAGGGGGGCCTGACTGTTAGAAGGAAAACTAAAACACAGAAAGAAATAGCTTCAAATCAACAAAAAGGATGTCCACTCAGAGCCCCACCCAAAAGTCACCAACTTCAAAGACCACAGGTAGACAAATCCATGAAGATGGGAAGAAACCAGTGCAAAAAGATGAAAACACCAAAAGCCAGAATGTCTCTCCTCCTTCAAGGGATCACAACTCCTCACCAGCAAGGGAACAAAGCCGGATGGAGAATGAGTCTGATGAACTGACAGAAGCAGCCTTCAGAAGGTGGGTAATAACAAACTTCTCTGAGCTAAAAGAACCTCTTCTAACCCAATGCAAAGAAACTAAGAATCTTGAAAAAAGGTTAGATGAAATGCTAACAAGAATAACCAGTTTAGAGAAGAACATAAATGACTTGATGGAGCTGAAAGACACAGCATGATAACTATGTGAAGCAAACACAAGTTTCGATAGCTGAATCGACTAAGCAGAAGAAAGGATATCACAGATGGAAGATCAACTCAATGAAATAAAACGAGAAGGCAAGATTAGAGTAAAAGAGTGAAAAGGAATAAATGAAGCCTTCAAGAATATGGGATTATGTGAAAAGACCTAATCTACACTTGATAGGTGTACCTGAACGTGATGGGGAGGATGAATCCAAGCTGGAAAACACTCTTCAGGATATTATCCAGGAGAACTTCCCCAACCTAGCAAGGAAGGCCAACATTCAAGTCCAGGAAATACAGAGAACACCACAAAGACACTCCTCAAGAAGAGCAATCCCAAGGCACATAATGGTCAGATTCACCAGGGTTGAAATGAAGGAAAAAATGCTAAGGGCAGACAGAGAGAAAGGTCAGGTTACCCACAAAGGGAAGCCCATCAGACTCACAGCAGATCTCTCAGCAGGAAACCCTACAAGCCAGAAGAGAGTGGGGGACCAATATTCAACATCCTTAAAGAAAAGAACTTTCAACCTAGAATTGCATATCCAGCCAAACTAAGCTTCATAAGTGAAGGAGAAATAAAATCTTTTATGGACAAGCAATTGCTGAGAGATTTTGTCACCACCAGGCCTGCCTTACAAGAACTGCTGAAGGAAGCACTAAACATGGAAAGGAACAAACAGTACCAGCCACTCCAAAAATATAACACATGGTAAAGAGCATTGACACAATGAAGAAACTGCGCCAACTAATGGGCAAAACAGCCAGCTAGCATCAAAATGGCAGGATCAAATTAACACATAACAATATTAACCTTAAATATAAATGGACTAAATGCCCCAATCAAAAGATACAGACTGGCAAATTGGATAAAAAGTCAAAACCCATCAGTGTTCTCTATTCAGGAAATCCATCTCACATGCAAGGGTACATATAGGCTCAAAATAAAGGGATGGAGGAAGACTTACCAAGCAAATGGAGAGAAAAAAAAAAAAAAGCAGGAGTTGCAATCCTAGTGTCTGATAAAATGGACTTTAAACCACCAAGGATCAAAAGAGACAAAGAAGGGCATTATATAATGGTAAAAGGATCAATGCAATAAGAAGAGCTAATGATCCTAAATATATACGCACCAAATACAGGAGCACCCAGATACATAAAGCAAGTTCTTAATGACCTACAAAGAGACTTTGACTCCCACACAATAATAGTGAGAGACTTTAATACTCCACTGTCAATATTAGTCAGATCAACAAGACAGAAATTTAACAAGGATATCTAGGACTTAAACTCAGATCTGGACCAAGCGGACCTAATAGACAGCTACAGAACTTTCCACCCCCAAATCAACAGAATATACATCCTTCTCAGCACCACATCATACCTACTCTAAAATTGACCACATAATCACTCCTCAGCAAATGCAAAAGAATGGAAATCATAACAAACAGTATCTCAGACCACAGTGCAATCAAATTAGAACTCAGGATTAAGAAACTAACTCAGAACTGCACACTTTCATGGAAACTGAACGATTGTCTCCTGAATGTCGACTGGATATACAATGAAATGAAAGGCAGAAATAAAGGTGTTTTTCGAAACCAATGAGAAGAAAGACACAACGTACCAGAATCTCTGGGACACATTTAAAGCAGTGTCTAGAGGGAAATTTATAGCAATAAACAATCACATGAGAAGTGAGGAAAGACCTAAAATTGATACCCTATCATCAAAACTGAAAGAGCTAGAGGAGCAAGATCAAAAAAAAACTCAAAAGCTAGCAGAAGACAAGAAAAAACTAAGATCAGAGCAGAACAGAAGGAGATAGAGAAACAAAAAAACCCTTCAAAAAAATCAATAAATCCAGGAGCTGGTTTTTGGAAAAAATCAACAAAATAGACAGACCACTAGCCAGATTGATAAAAAAGAAGAGAGAGAATCAAATAGATGCAATAAAAAATGATAAAGGGGATATTTCCTCAGAAATACAAACTACCATCAGAGATTACTACAAACAACTCTAGGCACTTAAACCAATACATCTGGAAGAAGTGGATACATTCCTGGGCACTTGCACCCACCCCAAGCCTAAACCAGGAAGAAGTTGAAACCCTGAATAGAACAATAATAAGGGCTGAAGTTGAGGCAGCAATTAATAGCCTATTAACCAAAAAAAGTCCAGGTCCAGAAGGGTTCACAGCTGAATTTTACCAGACATATAGAGAGGAGCTGGTGCCACTCCTTCTGAAACTATTCCAAACAATACAAAAGAGGGGGATCCTTCCCAAATCATTTATGAGACCAACATCATCCTGATACTAATATCTGGCAGAGACTGAACAAAAAAAGAAAACTTCAGGCCAATATCCATGATGAACACAGACGAAAAAACCTTCAATAAAATACTGGTAAACAGATTGCAACAGCACATCAAAAACCTTTTCCATTATGATTGAGTAGGCTTCATCCTGAGGATGCAAGGCTGGTTCAACATATGCAAGTCTATAAACTTAATCCACCACATAAACAGAACCAAGACAAAAACCACACGATTATCTCAATAGATGCATAGAAGGCCTTTGACAACATTCAACAGCACTTTATGCTAAAAAACTCTCAATAAATTAGGTATCAATGGAACGTATCTCAAAATAATAAAAGCTATTTATGACAAACCCACAGCCAATATCATGCTGAATGGGCAAAAACTGGAAGCATTCCCTTTGAAATCTGGCAGTAGACAAGGATGCCCTCTCGCACCACTCCTATTCAATAGTATTGCTCTAGCTAGAGCAATCAGGCAAGAAAAAGAAATAAAGGGTATTCAATTAGGAAAGGAGGAAGTCAAATTGTCTCTATTTGCAGACGACATGATTGTATATTTAGAAGACCCCATAAGTCTCAGCCCCAAACCTCCCTAAACTGATAAGCAACTTTGGCGAAGTCCCCAGGATAAAAAATCAATGTGCAAAAATCACAAACATTCCTATACACCAATAACAGACTAACAGAGAGCAAAATCAAGAGTGAACTCCCATTCACAATTGCTACAAAGAGGATAAAATACCTAGGAATACAACTAACAAAGGATGTAAAAGACCTCTTGAGGAGAACTACAAACCACTGCTCAAGGAAATAAGAGAGGACACAAATAGATGGAAAAACATTCCATGCTCATGGTTAGAAAGAATCAATATCATGAAAATGGCCATACTGCCCAAAGTAATTTATAGATTCAACACTGTCTCCATCAAGCTACCAATGGCTGTCTTCACAGAACTGGAAAAAACCACCTTAAACTTCATATGGAACCAAAAGAGAGCCCGCATAGCCAAGACAATCCTAAGCAACAAGAACAAAGCTGGAGGCATCATGCTACCTGATTTCAAACTATACTACAAGGCTACAGTAATCAAAACAGCATGGTACTGGTACCAAAACAGAGATATAGACCAATGGAACAGAAAGAGGCCTCAGAGACAACACCACACATCTACAACCATCTGATCTTTGACAAACCTGACAAAAACAAGCAATGGGGAAAGGATTCGCTATTTAATAAATGGTGTTGGGATAATTGGCTAACCATGTGCAGAAAGCAGAAACTGGACCCCTTTCTGACAGCTTACACTAAAATTAACTCCAGATGGATTAAAGTCTTAAACATAAGACCTAACACCATAAAGACCCTAGAAGAAAACCTAGGCAAAACCATCTAGGACATAGGCATAGGCAAGGACTTCACGACTAAAACACCAAAAGCATTGGCAACAAAAGCCAAAATAGACAAATGGGATCTAATTAAACTCCAGAGCTTCTGTACAGCAAAAGAAACAATCATTAGAGTGAACCAGCAACTAACAGAATGGGAAAAAATTTTTGCAATCTACCCATCTGACAAAGGGCTAATATCCAGAATCTACAAAGAACTAAAACAGATTTACAAGAAAAAAACCAACAAACCCATTCAAAAGTGGGCAAAGGATATGTACAGACACTTTTCAAAAGATGACACATATGAGGCCAACAGACATATGAAAAAATGCTGATCATCACTGGTCATTAGAGAAATGCATATCAAAACCACATTGAGATATCACCTCACGCCAGTTAGAATGGCCATCATTAAAAAATCTGCAGACAACAGATGCTGGAGAGGATGTGGAGAAATAGGAACACTTTTACACTGTGGGAGTGTAAATTAGTTCAACCATTGTGGAAGACAGTATGGCAATTCCTCAAGGATCTAGAAATAGAAATTCCATTTGCCCCAGCAATCCCATTACTGGGTATACACCCAAAGGATTATAAATCGTTTTATTATAAGGACACATGCACACGTATGTTCATTGTGGCACTGTGTACAATAGCAAAGAGCTGGAACCAATCCAAATCCCCATCGATGATAGACTGAACAAGGAAAACGTGGCACATGTACACCATGGAATACTATGCAGCCATCAAAAACGATGAGTTCGCGTCCTTTGTAGGGACATGGATGCATCTGGAAACCATCCTCAGCAAACTGATACAAGAACAGAAAATCAAACACCACATGTTCTCACTGATAGGCGGGTGTTGAACAATCAGAACATATGGACAAGGGAGGGGAGTATCACACATCGGGGTCTGTTTTGGAGGTTAGATGAGGGACAGCAGGGGGGTGGGGAGGTTGGGGGAGGGGATAACATGGGGAGAACGGCAGATATAGGTGACAGGGGGATAGAGGCAGCAAACCACCTTGCTGTGTATGTACATATGCAACAATCCTGCATGATCTGCACAGAACCCCAGAACCTAAAGTATAAAAAATAATAATAAAATAAAATAAAAAGAAAATAGCCATTTCAGTTTGCAGTAAAAAATTGGAATTGATAACTTTACAATAAAAGTACCAAATGTCAAATATTAGCCACAGCAGGAAATGCTCAAATTAATTTTTTGAATTAAGTCACAGTGTTTGTGAGTATAATCCTAGTCCAAAGTCAATCACTGTTTAATTATATTCTTCTGCCTTATAAAATGTCTTAAACCAAAGAAAAATGGGATGATCCTGGCATGATTATGAATGCCTGACTTGTGATTATCAAACTTACTTAGGAAATAAAGCAGTTATCATTAAGAGGCTGTCCTCAGCACAGGCTCTCACTTGCACAGGATAGAAATTTATCACTCTGCCTAATGTAGGAAGACAAAACCAAATAGTGCATGTTCTCACTTATAAGTGGGAGCTCAACAATGAGGACACACAGAAACATGGGGGCAAACAACACACACTGGGGTTCACACAAGGCCTGCAGGAAGGTGGGTGCAGAGGAGGGAGAGCATCAGGAAGAATAGCTAATGGATGCTTGGCTTAATACCTACGTGATGGGTTGATCTGTGCAGCAAACCACCATGGCACATGTCAAACTACATAATGAACCTGAACATCCTGCACATGTACCCTGGGACTTAAAAGTTGAAGAAAGAAAATAAAGTATTACTCTGCTACTTATTATTCCTTTATTTTGTCTTAGCTAGGATGCAAATTTTTAAAACTTTAAAAATATTCCAATTTCTGTAACATAGGTAATAAACACATTTCTATGAATAGCTTCATGTGTTCTTCAAAGATTGAGTGCCCCTATATGCACTAGGTGGTTTTTAAAAAATAAGACAACAGCGCTGCCAGGAAACACACATTACGGTGGGCTATTTTGAAGCCCCTGCCTGGTCAGAAAAATTATCTCTGGTATTTGGGGCTTACCCATAGTAATTTCTTCAAATATATGGTATTTCATTGGAAACACACTAAATTGAGCCTTTGATTTCAGCTGTGGGTTGCATCAAAAAATGTTCTTTCAAAAAAAAAAAAAAACACATAGCACTAAGGAAGAGTATATAATTAAGTCTAAATTATGAAGGGTCACTGAAGAAGGTCTTGAGACTTCTCGTAGTTCAGCTGTGCCATCACTGAACAGCATTTGCTGTGCAGTATTGAGAGAAAGAGGAACTCTTTTTGCTTGTAGGCAACTTGAATCCCCTGAGAGCTAAGAATACCAGCTGATATTGTTTGGCTGTGTCCCACCCAAATCTCATCTTGAATTCCCATGTGTCATGGGAAGGACCCAGTGGGAGGTAATTGAATCATGGGGGCACGTCTTTCCCATGCTATTCTCGTGAAAGTGAATGAGTCTCACTATATATGATGATTTGATAAAGGGGAATTTTCCTGCACAAGTTATCTTCTCTTGTCTGCTGTCATGTGAGACGTGCCTTTCACCTTCCGCCATGATTGTGAGGCCTCCCCAGCTGCATGGAACTGTGAGTCCATTAAAGCTCTTTCTTTTGTAAATTGCCCAGTCCCGAATATATCTTTATCAGCAGTGTGAAAACGGACTAATAAACCGGCATATTTTCCAGAGTAGTTATTGTCTAACAGGGAGAGTCCATACAGATATCCAGCACTGAACTTGTACAACTGACTTCTCCCTATTTCGTATCTTCTCTTAGCCATGCCCAGTGTCATACATTTTATAGAAAATTGTAGAGCCTGCACATCATTTTCAGTACAGACTTTGAGCTTTTCTATAATTCCCTTCTCCCATTACTAGTTAGCTTTGGATTTTGTGATGGTAGTATTTAGTGCCTGTTGCATAGCAGCTGTGCATGTATTACATGGTTGTCACAGTGTGAATTCAAAACAGCAGTATGCCACAGCTCTTTTCTTAGGAGAGGTAAGAACCCATATTCAAAGGTCTCAGAAACATCTAATTGAGAGGTATTGATCTTGATCATAAAGCCAAAGCATTTTAGATCTTCTTTAGGCTCTGTCCCTGAGTGTTGAAAACTAAAAAAAAAAATGGAAAAGAATAAAAACCACTAGAAGCCTGTGTTGGGGGAGAGTGGGAATAAAGATGAGATCTAATATTTCCCATGGATAATTAGCAAATTGGAAAATCAAGTATGACATGCATATGAGATTGCAAAGAAGAGAGTAAGTGGAAAGGGGGAATACAAGCACACGTTTTCATCGTATAGTTGTGGAAGAGGAATTGCTACTGGCATTTAGAAAGTTAAACCAATTCTGAGCAAATTAATGAAGCAAAAACTAAATTAATGAAGTAAGCATCACAAAATTAATGAAGCAGGGACTACTGGAGCTAATTTTCAAAGACTAACTCTGTACATGCAAATTTGGAGCCTCGCCTCCATGTACCTTTGAGAGCCTGTCTACTGTTTCCCAAGATGGGACTGGATAATATACTATCAATGACACTTCCTTTCAAATAATATCAATAAGCAACATATCTCCAGATCTCTAACCCATGGCTATTTTCATCCTGTTAGAAAGATTGGCATAAAATTGAATCAGACCAAAAGATTGAACAATAATGAAAGAGGGGGAGCAGGTGAGAGAAATACCAATTAAGATAATGACAGTGCCACTTTAAGGGGTTTGCCTCACATTGTTTACACCATTTGAGAGATTTTAAACACAGGTGGCCTTCCCATGTTTCGAAAGTATGGAGAGAACTCAAAATGAGGCTTGGGTAACAGCTCAGCCTCATGTTGAGAACCCCTTTGACTTAATGCTCCTTGTTCTCATCTCAACTGCACTCCCATTTCCTAGCTACACATTCTGGCCCTCTGGTAGATGCTCCTGGCTGGCTTTCTTTCTGGCTTCAGCAATTTTCTAAAGTTTACTATTTCTTCTGCCATACTCCAGGAACGCTGCTAAGCTGCTGCCTCCCCCACCAGGTAGCAAAAGCACACATGGCTTTTAACCATACCGTTCCATTCATTGAGTTCTTCCTAATAGCCATGTGAGTTATATTTGCCATTACACCTTCCTCATGACATTCCTCACAACAACCCTATCAAGTTGATTTTCATATTCTATTTTATGCAGGAGGAAACAGAGGCCAAGTGAGATGTGGTGATCTTGCCCCATGTTCATAGAGCTAGTAAGTGGCAGAGGCAGGATCTAAACCTAGGTGAATCTGACTCCAGAAGCTGGATGTGGGCTTTGTTGTTGTTGTTTTAAATAAACATTTCTACTTCAGAATATTTTCAGATTTACAGAAAAGTCCCAAGGATAGCGTGAAGAGTTCCTGTGTATACCCACCCTCAATACCCACTTTGCCAATACATTGCTATGATTCATTTGTCACAATTAATGCGACTAGTAAAAACACAACATTATTATTAATTTAATTAAGTGTGATTTCCTTAGATTTTTCCTAAAAGCTCTTTTTTCACCTTTAGGATCCCATCTCAAAATACCACATAAAATTTAGTGGTCATGTCTCCTGAGGACCTTCTTGGCTGTGACAGTTCTCTAGCGTTCTTTTTTATTTTTTTAATTACCTCTGATATTTTTGAGAGTACTGATCCTGCATTCTGAGGGTGTCTCTCAATGGGCATTTGCCAGATGCTCTTCTCACGCCAGTAGCACTGGGGTTTATGGGTTTTTGGAGGAAGACCACAGAGGAAAAGTGCCACTTCTTACCACATCATATCAGGGAATATATTATTAAGATGATTTAGCAACTGTCTGATGCTAACCCTTGATGACCTGGCTAATGGAGCATATATCAAGTTTTTCTACTGTATGGCCACTCCTTACCCACTGCGGGAGTGGAGTCATGCTCCACCTTCTGGAGAACAGAGTATCTAAGATACCTTCCCCATGGGAGATTTGCCTCTCCCCTAATTTATTTATTTATATAATCTTTTATTCTTTATTTGGCCTTATATATATTTACTTTACCCTTTCCGAGTCATACCAATATTATTTTATTGGCTATATTGTTCTCGGCCCTTAGCTAATAGGAGTGTCTTTCATTGCGCCCCTGTGCCCCTTTGAAATAGACCTATCAGATTTGTTTAAATATTTCTTTGTCACTGCAAAATGTCCCAGGTTCACCTTAGATATTCTGTCCCAGTTCTAAGAATTAGTATGGTCTCTCCAAGGAGTTTGGTTTCTTTTTTATTGGAGGGTGGTAATTAGAAACTGAAATATGAAGTACTTAGTATGCTCATTGCTACTGGCACTCTAGCCAACAGAGAAAAGGGGTTATATTTCTCTACTAACACCATAGGAATGTAAATATATACCTACTCTACATAGAGCTCTGTGATTTATAGTCTATCTACATAGAAGTTCTATATGTAACCATTTGTATCTAAATTAAGCTAAACATGAGTTCATACCATGTCTCCAACTCCATTTCATTATCAGATGGATCATTCTAGCTTCTTCCCTTTGCTTATCTGTAAGGCTCCCATTGCAATAGCGAAATCCTGGGTTCCCATCATCTACCATAAATTTACTTAGTTGTTCAAGTGTACATGTATAGCAGTGTCATAAGTGTTCATCTACACTTCTATGGGGAATGTCTTTATTAACTGGAAGTTAATGCTTAAATGCAGTTTATTTTGCCTTTAGCCTTAAAGACTCTATTTCATTGTTACTTAGGGCAGCACCTTTTCCCCCATTCCCTTCAGTGAGGATATTTCATACATTTGTAATACAGTTGGGTTCTTCTGTCATGTTCTGTATTCCATTCAGGGATTCCCTGGTCTCCAGAATTATTTTTAATATTTGTATACATTAAAGTTTACTATTCATGCCATAAAATTCTGTGGGTTTTGACAAATGCATAGAGTGTCAATGTACCAATACAGTATCATACACATTAATTTTCCCAGCCTAAGAAAATCTCTTGCATTTCTCTATCTTAACCCTCCCTACTTCTCCAACCCCTGGAAGACAAGAATCTGTTTTCCTTTTCTAAAATTTTACCTTTTCCAGAGTATAATATAAATGGAATTATGCCTGTTCAGACTGATTTCATAATATGACATTGTATGGGTGGACCATATTTGTTTATTCATTCTGTTCAGACTCATTTAATAGTATGTCATTGTTTGGGTAGACCGTATTTGTTTATTCATTCACCAAATGACGGACACCTTCGTTGCTTCCAGTTTTTAGTGACTATGAATGAAACTGCTATGAACATCCATGAGTTTTTCTGTGGATATGTGTTTTCAACTCACATGGATTATATCTTGAAGTGTGATTGCTGAAGTAACACTAAAATGACTAAAGTTTAGCTTTATAAGAAACTGCCAAACTGCTTTCCAATGTGGCGACACCATTTTGCATTCCCACCAGCAATGAATGAAAGTTCCTGCTGCTCTGCGTCCTTATCCGAATCTGGTGTTGTCCGAGTGGGATTTTAGCCAATGTAATAGGTATGCATGGTATTTCATAGTGATTTTGATTCACATTTCTATAATAATAAATGATGTTGGGCATATTTTTATGGGCTTATATGCCATCTACATATGGTATTTGCTGAGGTGTCTGTTTAAATATTTGGCCCTCTTAATTTTTTGTTTATTGTTGAGTTTCTTTGTGTGTTGCTGTACCAGCTCTTTGTCAAATATGTGACATGCAAATCTATTCTCCTAGTCTTTGTTTGCCTTTTCATCGTCTGAACAGTGTCTTTTATAGAGCAACTTAAAAAATTACAAAGCCTTTGGGTTTTATCCCATTTTTTTATATATGTTCCCCTTAACTGTCACGCTTGATCTCTAGAGTCCTCCATCTCTCACCCACTGAGGGCCTCAGAGGGTGCCACTGACAGCAATGAAAAGTGGGTTTTGGCCAAAGGTTCTTCCTCTTGACAGCATTCTCATCTACCTGAATAATGCCTGGGGGACATATCGCACCAGCCTCTTTACTGTTTCTCTAACATGCCAGTCAAGCTTCTGTCTCAAAACCTTGGTACCTACTGGTCCTCTCTGTCTCAGATAACTTCTTCACTCCCTTCCTTACTTGTTGTAAGTCTTTTCTCAAATGTCACCTGCTCTATGAGACCTAATTTCCACAGCTCTGGAGAACACTGGATGTCCCAGCATTCAGTCAGGAACGATTTTAGAGTATATCCATCACTCCTTGTAGTATACCCAAGGGTGATGAGCAACTCAGGACCAGTAGGCCACGGTGGGCTTGTGTCCCTACTATGATGTGTTCTCCCATCTCAGGAGAAAATATTAGAACACTGCCTCCTAGTGTGCTATTTCTCAAAATATGACCAGATATTAATTTCAGTGACTAAAAGTAATGCCAATTTTCTCACTGAAGTTCTTCAATAAAGTAGGTAATCTAAGTTGTAAGTATTTGCATTTTTGCCATGAGACTATATGACTATATAGCAATTTTCATTTTAATGGGGAAAGAGGTTAATGGATGTTCGTTATTTCTCAAAATAATTCTTCCCTATGCACAAAAGTTTGCTCATCATTAGAAGAAGGCATGTGCTTGCCAAGTCCAAGATACAGTAGATCAGGTTCTCCCAGGCACATAACAAGGAATTCAAATAAAAAGTCAGATGCAAGTCACAGCCCACTACCTCTGCCACCAAGAAGGTCCCCAGGCCCACTCATTCAAACTGATTTCAACCCATGGCCTCTAATTCTCTTCTCCCCTGTTCTATTTTTCTCTATCTCCACAGTAATATCTCAACCTTTCTCCTCTTTTGATGACCTGTTTACTCCCTTTGGTGTACTGACCCCAGCTACCATTCCTTTAACTCCCTAGTCCCAGATACTCAGGGCATGACACATTCCTCCCACTAACCTCAACCTTGCAGAGGCCCCTGCAGCTATAGCCAGACTAGGCTCTCTCCTGACTGCTAGGATATATGCATATTATAAAAGAAATTTCTTTTTCATAGCAATGAGGCATTTGACTTAGGGATATACAAGATACGGGTTAAGAGGAAACAGTGAGGAGAGATTTCATGGCAATAGATCAGAACAGCTTGCTTTAGCAAAGATTTGGAGTTTTGTTTCCCTGACCGTCAGAATCTATAGCTAGGCAGCAGTTTCCAGTTTAGTGCACACTTTCCCTTTCCCGAGGGACATTTACTTCTCTAGTGAAGACTGGCAGAAATGCTAACTATGGTAATCCCTAAAATTAACAGTGAAAAGGCAAGAGATGGTTGCAAGGTATGTTGACTGAAGAAGCCAAAACTCAATCGGCTCTCAGGAATAAATGATGTCATTCGTCAGTCTCTTCAGATAGAGAATGGGATTTTTAAATGTTTAAGAACTTGGGGAGTCTTCACTGATTTAGCAATGTCATCTGAAAAGTCATAAACAGTGAAAAATGCAAAAGATCATAATTAAGGTTATGAGAAATTTGTAGCTGTAAGCTCACATCATGGGCTGCCTGAGTTTGATGGTATTCTCTGCTTTTATTTCATTGAAAATGAACACAATCCTGGAACTGATATTATGTCTTTCCATAAGGTTTACCATGGGTAACAACAACAAACACCAAAGGAATCAGGCAAAGAAAATCTAATTCCTGAGAGACACATCTGAATTCAAACAAATGAGACAAACACATCTATAGGAATGTAAACAGAAATTCAAGGCCAACAAGAATAATGTTGTTCCCTGAGCAGCAAACACCTGAGTGCTGGAAATTAGGATTTCTAGATTTTTCTCATAGTCAAAGGTTAGAGGCTTTAGGAAATACGCAATTAGTTTCCCTCACTGATACACTGTGCAGGCAGAAAACAGCCCAGCTATCCTATTTCTGGAGGCAGCTTCTCAAACCGTCATTGAGGAAATTTAGTTTATGGGAAAGCTTTGGAAAGCACATGAGATTCTCGGTGGATATTGATGACATAGCACTGTCACTGTTGCCTCTGTGCTGATGTTGAGTCTGCTAGGCCGCTCAGCCTGCCTCATTCAAGTTTCAGGACAGCAGCAGCCATTGTCTCAACCAGCACCTTTAGGTATGGGGTTAGGAATTGGCTTGGCTAAAAAAGCTAAGGTAAGAATATCTATTTGGAGAAGCCCATAGCAGGTGACTCTGCAACCAACTGGACATATCTCGATTCCATGCTTTGGGAAAGGACACAATTGAGAGGCATAAGCAGCATCCTTGGGAGAAGGGCCCTAGGATTTTTAATATTTATTTGAACAAAGATGACAGCATTTTGTCTTTAAGCTACTCTCGAAAGACCCTCTCTAACAGAGAGAATCAACTGGTCACTTACCATTGAAGAATAAAAGGTTCTGTTGACACAGCTCATCTTAAAATTTGTGGTTTATGGGCCTTAGGCATCTCTAAACCAGCTTTATCTAGAAAAGGGACAGAAAAACCACTGTGAATGGATAAACTATCCCCCAAAGTAAATTCTAATTCTTTCACCTGATAATTCAGGCTTTACAGTGTTCAGAAACATAAAATGGGGTGATGGATCATTAAGCCAAAATAAATATTGGATATGCTGGGGCACAGAACAAGCAACTACTGAAAATTCACCAAGCAAATGAACAGCATCTGTGTGGCCAATGCATAAGGCAGAGAGCGGTAGCAAAGAATTGCCCATTGTCCATCTTCCGTGGAGAAGAAGCTACTGAGAATAGGCAGTGCAAGGATTTTAATGGGACTAAGGAAAACAACTGGAAAATGTGACACTCTACAGTTTACAGATGATTCCATCCTCTATAATTTCACTTGATCCTCACAAAATTTTATTCATCTTACTCATATTTATATTCATTCATTCATTCATTTCTAACCAATACGTATATAGTACCTCCTATGTGTCAGGCACCATTCTAGATGTCTGGAAAAGCCATGACAATAAGACAATTAAGGTCCCTGTTCTCATACAGCCTATAGTCTGAGCAGAAGCCAGCAATAAACATGAAAATCACACAAATAAAAATACGTACAAAGGATAAGTCCTATGAATATAACTGACATTAGGGTGATGCCATCGATTGTCAGGGACAGGTGTTCCTTTCAATAGAGGGTATACGGATGAGGGTTATATTTGAGTTGAGGACTAGAGGACCAGTCATGCCAAGATGGGAGGTGGGCTGATGTAGGGACAAGAGTGTTTTAGGTGAAGGGAATAGCCAGGCAAATGCTTTGATATAGGGAAGAGTCCCTTGTGTTCTTGCAACTGGAAGAATGTTACGAGGGTGGCTGGAACTTAGCGAGCCAGATGGAAGTGTTCATAGAGACGAAACCAGAGAGACAGGCAGGAACTGATTGGTGAGGGCCCTGAAACTAGTGGAAAAGTGTGTGGAGTATGGATTGTACTCTAAGTGCAATAGCAAGCCACTGGAGGATTCTAAATCAATCTGAATTCTTAGAAGGTTACTCTGAGAAATAGATTGGAGTGGGGATAAGAGTGGGTGACTGGAGAACAGTTAAGGTGAAAGACCTGGTGAGAGATGTCCAGGGACTGGATGCCGTATGGCTGGAGGAGATTTAAAAAAGTAGGTAAACGTTTATCTACAATAATTTTTAAAAAATTTTTATTGTTGTGGATACATAGTAGGTATATATATTTATGGGACACATGAGATGTCTTGATACACACATGCAACTCATAATAAGCACATTATGGAGACTGGAGTATCCTTCTCAAGCACTTATCCTCTGTGTTAAAAACAATCCAGTTACGCTCTTTTACTTATTTTAAAATATACAATAAAGTTATTATTGATCATAGTCACCCTTTTGTGCTATCAAATATTAGGTTTTATTCACTCTATTATTTTGTACCCATTAACTACGCCCACCTCCACCTCTGAACACTACTACCTTCCCCAGCCTCTCCACAACCATCCTTCTACTCTTTATCTCCATGAGTTCAGTGTATTAATTTTTAGCACCTCCAAATAAGTGAGAACATGTGAAGTTTGTCTTTCTGTGCTTGGCTTATTTGATGCAATATAATGTTCTCCAGTTTCATCTGTGTTATTCCAAATGACTAGATTTGTTCTTCTATAGGCTGAATAGTACTCCATTGTGTATAAGTATCACATTTTCTTTCTCCACTCATCTGTTGATGGACACTTAGGTTGCTTCTATATCTTAGCTATTGTGAACAGTGCTGCAACAGACATGGGAGTGCAGATATCCCTTTGCTATGTTGATTTCATTTCTCTTGGGTGTATACCCAGCAGTGGGATGGCTGGATCATATGGTAGCCCTATTTTCAGTTTTTTGAGGAACTTCCAAACTGTTCTCCATAGTGGTTGCATTAATTTACATTCCTACCAACAAGGTAAAAGGGCTACCTTGTCTTCACATCCTCGCCAACATTTGCTCTTGCCTTTCCTTTGGGTAGAAGGCATTTAACCCTTCTCATTGTAGTTTTGATTTGCATTTCTCTGATGATCAATTATGTTGAGCACCTTTTCACATGCCTGTTTGTCTTCAGTATGTCTTCTTTTTGAGAAATGTCTATTCAATCATTTTGTCAATTTTTAAATCAGATTATTAGGTTTCCTATAGTTGTTTGAGCTCCTCATATATTGTTGCTATTAATTCCTTGTCAGATGGGTAGTTGGCAAAATATTTTCTCCCATTCTGTGGTTTGTCTCTTCATTTTGTTGATTGTTTCCTTTGCAGTGTGGAAGCTTTCTAACTTGAAGTAAACCCATTTTTCCATTTTTGCTTTGGCTGCCTGTGCTTGAGAGCTATTGCTCAAGTTGCCTAGCCAATGTCCTGGAGTTCCCCCAGTGTTTCCTTCTAGTAGTATCATAATCATAGATTTATGTATTAATCCATTTTATTTTTGTACATGGCAAGACATGGGGTCTAATTTCATTCTTCTGCAGATAGATATCCAGTTTTCCCAGCACCATTGATAGAATAGGCTGTCTTTCCCAGTATATGCTCTTGACATATCTGTCAGAAATGAGTTCACCATAGATGTGTGTATTTGCTTGTGGGTTCTCTATTCTGTTCCTTTAGTCTATATGTCTGTTTTTATGCTAGTACCATGCTGTTTTGGTTACTATAGCACTCCAGTATTATTTAAAGTCAGGCAATGTGATGTTCAGTTTTGTTCTTTTTTAGGATAGTTTTGGCTATTCTGGGTCTTTTGTGTGTGGTTCCACATAAATTTTAGGATTTTTATTTCAATTTCTGTGGAGCATGTCATTAGTATTTTTATAGGGATTTCACTGAATCTACAGATTGCTTCGGGTAGTAAAGACATTTTACAATATTGATTCTTCCAACCCATGAACATGAAATCTTCTCCATTTTTTGATGTCCTCTTCAATTTCTTTCATCAGTGTTTTACAGTTTTCATTATATAGATCTTTCACGAGAAGTAGGTTAACTTGGGTTATGCTTTGGAGGGTGGGATTTTCAGGACTTGCTGATGAATTTGATGTGGGTGAGGGGGACAAGAAAGGAATAAATAGTTTGGGGGACTGGGCAACTTATTGGACAGTAGTGCCATTTTCTGAGATGGGAAGCCATGAGGCACTGAGGGAAGAATAAGTGTGGGATGGGATGGGGGTATGTAAGAACACTGTGAGAAAATGTCATATCCTTGTTTTATTGATAAGAAAACTGATTCTCTGGTCACACTATCAGAATTCCAATACTGGCTTGCCTGGCTCCCATCTTTGAAATGTCCAGGATCAAGAACAAACATCCCTTTAGAGGCCCTCTTTTGCTCCCAACTCCTGCTCAGGAGAAAATTTCCACTAACAGTGCTTGATGCCAAGCTCCTCTTTTCTTCTCGTTGCTCCCTGGTTATTACCCTTGGACTAACACAAGCCAGTTCAAGGTCTGGCTTTAGGATATACTAAAGATTACTTGGCGACTATCTCCATTGTTTAATGTAACATTGGAAAAGGTAAACTTTCATACAGTACTTATAATTCAAGGACAGAATTTCAGAGACATCCCTTTAGCCCCAGTTAGAACCATGGTCCTACACAGTGGAGAATTATTTTATATCCAATTTCATTATTAAGAAGTCCTAGACATTGTCCAAGTGCTTTTGCTGTCCCCAGAGCAATCACATCAACTGCTACTTGAAATAAGTGTGCCATTGATTAGGCTTGGGAATACTGTCATATAGAGATTTCCATTGCAATGGGTGCTCTACTCTGAGAATCAGAGGTGTAAAGCTTGCATTCTGAATTATAAACAGTGACAACAGGCACAAATCTTTCTTCAGGGAAAGAGAATATTATCACTGGGTCAACTGTGAAAATAATGGACAAAATGTTTTCTTGAATTGTCCATGGAAGCTAGCAGGTAGCTACCAAAGCCAGCTCAACACAAATGGAAGACAAGGCGTTTTGTGCTTGGGATTCTGGTAATCAAAGACCGCTCTTTTTTCCAGCTGAGGCTTTCTGGGCCTCTCCAGGCAATAGCCCCAAGGTGATCAGGTCAGGAGGATAGAAAACAATGTGGAGTGAGGTCTTGGGGTCAGTTTTGGAAAAAACAAAACACAAAGAGGAAAAGGTTATTGCCTACTACAGAAGAGACTGACATTTGGAAACACATCTTTTCCTGAAGAGTTCAGGGGAAAATGAGGTTCAAATATTGCCCATTGCCTGTGAGCTCTGAAAGTCAGAGACCACAACTGAGAAATAGTAATTACCCCAAATCACTCCATTCTGGTGCCGCGGTTCACAGCTTTTTGTCTGAAGCTGACCCTTTTTGGCACCAAATGAATGTATCAGAGGTCCTCTTTCTAAAATTTCATTCTTAAATTTCTTTTCCCTTATGCCCCTTAGCATCTGTCTTCACCATTTCCTTCCACCTTTGGGGTTCTTCATTCCATCATCAACACAAGAGTTTCAGGTCCCCATTATGTCTCACCAAAACTGTCACCAATAGTTCCCCAATTGTTCTACCTGCACCCATTATTATCTTTCCTCCAATTTATTTCCCAGAGTAATCTTCTATAAATGACTAATTATCTAAGGAAAACTATGTCCAGGGCCAGCAGATCATTCTCATAGCTTTTTCCCAGTATCACCTCCAAAAGGTTGCCTGAGAGAAATAAAGCAATTATGTATTGCCTCCTGAGCAGCATGCATGCATACCCAATGCCTCTGATCACACCACAGGCCCTCACCACCCACAGCACACCGTATCCAATCTGTTCTTCTCCAGTTCTTATCCACTATACCTCTAGAACACCCACTCTGATCTCTCCCATTACTTCTTCTGAATACCTTCAGGTATCCCTGTTCCCACCCACCCCAGCGTTTTCATAGACCCCCTCCAACTGAAAAGAAGCATTGCCACATACTCTTCTCACCTCCCAGGGTGAATGTAAATTCCATATACAAACACCTGCAAGTTTAATCACAACCACCTTAAATTGGTGTCAGCAGCAGCCTTATCTCCATTATATTTCAAGATGGAAAACTACAGGGGAGCTGCCTTTTCTAAGAAATCTCAGAATTGAGGTGTTGAACTTGGTGTTTGAGGGTTGGGTGGCTGATGTGCCAACTTCAAGTCTGCTGGAGTCTAACTATGACTTTTCTAAACTACTACTTTGCAAAAGTTTCAGGTACTTTTTGAAACAACTGAGAATCCTGGGTTTTCAATAAAGAATGGAAAGACATAATAATTGGGGCTGGGCGTGGCTTACACCTATGATCCCAGTGCTTTGAGAGGCCAAGGCAGGAGGATTGCTTGAGGCCAGGAGTTCAAGATTGGCTGAGCAAAAAAGACCTCATCTCTCTGAAAAAATTAAAAATTAGCTGGTTGTGGTAGCATGCCTGTAGTCCTCACTACTCGAGAGGCTGAGGTGGGAGGGTTGCTTTAGCTCAGGAGTGTGAGGCTGCCAGCTATGATGGTGCCACTGCACTCCAGCCTGCGAGAGAGAGAAAAGAGACCCTGTCTCTAAATGATCCTTCCTAGATAGAAACATTTCATACTTGATGCAGTTCTCCCTCTCAGACTATGGTGAGGAAACCAAATTGCTCTCCTGGAATTCCATGTCTCCACAGCAAAATTTCATGAGTATTGCTAATGAAAAAAATATATTGATTTAATTTTCACAGATAATGAGAGAGGGAGAGAGAGAAGGGGAGTGGGGGAGAGGAGGAGATAGGGAAGAGAGAGACAGAGGGGAGAGGAGGGGAGAGAGAGAGAAGGAGAGAGAGACAGAGACAGAGAGACAGAGAGACAGAGATTTTCGCTGGCCTCAGTTTAATCTTTTTCCATACTAATTTTCTAAAGGTCAAGCTACCAAACCATTGTCATAGAAGCTGCCTACTACATTAGCTATTGGCTCCTATAATTAGATTAGCCACATAAAACATTTAAAATATTGTCATTTATCCTCCCAAATGCACATTGAAGATATCAGGCACATTTTTAGGGAAGTTGAATCAGAAGATAACTGGTGAAGCACTTGTCAATTGTTGCCATTGAAAGCATGAATTTTACATCTACCTATATATTTTTCTTTATAACATGGCTAAGAGACCACTCAGTTAACAGTAGAAAGTTATACAAAAGCTGGCATTAGAAACATTCAAAGCTAGAATCAATATTTTAGCCAAGATTTGTGAAATATACATTCAACATGTCTCTTGCATCAGGAGCCTCCTTCTCCCTGAGTCAGAATCCCACTTTAGGTCTTCGTTAGCTCCACAGTATGGAGGCAGTGACCTCCTAATCAGCCTCCTGCTTCTGGCCCGGCTGCATGCTCCTGGTATAGTAACATTCCAAAACACAGCTCTCAAGATGTTATGCTTCCACTCTAAAATTTCCCCCTGGTCCCTATTTCCCTCTGAATTTTGTTAAAGCTCCTAACTGTGGCTTTTAAACCCTCTATATTTAGTCTTTGACTGACTTGCTCATCCTGATTTTCATTACTGCCTTACACAGGTCATGTATGTCAGCCAGTTATATTCCTGGCTATTGCTCAAGTACGTCCAGTGCTTTATCCCTGCCGTGACCTTACTCATTATTTTCTGTTTCAAGGATAGCATACCTATCAATCTCTGCCTGATAAAATCTGATTCATCCTTCAAGGTCTTTCTCAAATATCATCACCATTTTGAAGCATCTTCCCAACACAAACAGAGAACTTGCTTGAACTTCTATATTGCACCCAGTCATTAATGACACATTCCCTCCCTGCCCAATCCAGGAGTGACACTGTAAATACTGAACAACTGACTCTCTGGAAAAAAGTCCTGATTTATAGTGTTTGCTGATTTCAATGGTGTAAATACTCCTAGCATGATGCCATGGTCAATTTCAAATTACCAGTATGATGCCACTGAATGTAGAGTTGTGAGGATTGCACAGTAGTTGATGATTATATACTGTTTCCACTACACCAACAGATGTAAGTAATCTCAATTACACAAATAATAAAATATCATAAAATAATTAGAAATTAATGAATTACCTTTGTTTTAAATAAAATTCATTTCATGTTTATATGAGTTAATTTTTAATAGTGATTGTGTTTAACAACCAGCTTTCAAAATTCTTAAAAATGTGATGATCAGCTCTTGTAATGTCTTTAAAGGCAGTTCCAGCATGCTACTGTCTCCACTCTCCACATGACCATGTAAACTCCCTGAAGGAAGCTACTGTGCCCTCAATTATCTCTGTGCACTCAACTCAGGACTTTGCACAAGGTCAGTCCTAACCCCAACACAGACACTTAAATCCATATCCTGGAGTGAAGCTCTAAAGAAGCTACCATTGAAGCCCCAGAATTCTGAAGTCCTGTTCTTGGCAGGATGAAGGGAAGGGGCAGGGTGAATTAAATGCCAGGGGAACAAACTTGCAACTTGGTCTCGATGCCTGATGTTATTGTCTCAGGGATTCTTTGGGCTATTTTGCCCTATTCGTTGGAATGTTCCCATGTGTGAGTCAAGGAATGGGGGATAGCAAGGGATGAGACAAGATTATACAATGAAACTGCCATGGGCTGTATCAAAATGCCACTTACAGCAGTAAAGGTGGGACAAAGAGACAGAGGATGACATTGTAGCCCTTCATTGCTCACATGGCACTGAAAACTGCTTAGACTCCAACATTCTGACTTCTCTTTCTATCAGTAAAATGAGGCTGCAAAATGAAGAAACTATCTTTCTTTGGAAGTATTTCAAACACGACCTAGAAGAACCTACTGATGGCGTTAAAAGTTATTTTCAAACAGAGCTGCCATTTTCTAACCATGTTTACTTTTCTCCTCTCATAAAAAGGACAGACTAAGCATCCAATTTAGATTCAAACTATTTGAATCCTTACCCAAGTTCTGCTGGCATTCAAATATCACACAGTTCAGCTTCATTGTTTTGTATTTTAATCAGACAAACTTGCCACTTTCCTCCATGGGATAATGGGAAGGTTATTGGAAAAAAAAGTAAATACTCCTTATAAAAAGTACATTAGGAAAGATTAAAACTATTAAGGATGTCTAAAGCCTACAGACAGTGTAGGCTCAGATATGGGTGGGGTCAAGGGTTCTGATGTATAAAACTTCCAGATAGTTTAGATTCCCAGAGTTGGAGTTCTGTGCTACAAAAGAAAAATTGCAATGCATGGGTGGCGACGGGTAAATGGATTATTGGTGTGCTAGGCCACTTCTGAACAGGGAAGGCAGTGAAGTCAGAGAGGGATAACTGGACTAGAGATCAAATTGAGATCATAAAAGCAGGAAGAGGTAAGTGAGGACATGAGAAACCAGAATAGTTTGGTATTGTGGCAAGAGAATGAGATATTGAAGTTTCCAGTTTCAAAGGAGAAGTTAATCATGAAGATGGAAGCCTCTGGAGTAGAGAGGTCATGGGAACAAAAGGGGCCTGAGAGCTGTGAGACCAGGGTGATGGGTGGGCTTTCTGCAAGAACACTGAAGCCACCCAGGAAGGATGCTGGCAGACCTTATAATGGAGAGGAAGACCCCAAACAATGAACTATGAGGGCATGAGAAGGGGACCACAGTGACTGCAGTCAGCAGGTGGTCCTTTACTAAGGTGAGGACATCTTCGACAAAGGAGGAGAGGAGGGTCGGAAGGATTCTGGGAAGCTGAGAATGGATCCCAAAGACATATCTACATCTGAATCCACAGAATTTCTGAACGTGACTTTATTTGGCAAAACTGGATTTTGCAGATGTGATTAAGGATTGTGAGATGAGGAGATAATCCTGGATTATCCAGACGGGCCCCAAATGTCATCGCAAATGTCTTTATAAGAGAGAGGCAGAGGGAGAGACAAAGAAGATGAGCAGGCAATGTGTCCACTCAGGCAGAGGTTGGGGTGATGTGGCCACAAGCCAAGGAATGCCGGTAGCTACCAGAAGCTGGAAGGGGCAAGGAAGGATTTTTCTTGAAAGCCTCCAGAGGGAGTCCAGCCCTGCTGACACCTTGACTTTGGCCCAGTAAAACCTATTTCAAACTTCTCGTCTCCAGAACTGTGGAAGAATAAATGTCTTTTGTTATAAGCTTTAAATTTGTACGACTTAGTTACAGCTGCCATAGGAAACAAGTGTCAGTGGCGGTCTGAGGAAAGTGCTCCTATCCTTATGGAAAACCAGCAGCCTGCACTGGAGACAGATCTGAAGCAAGACAGGCATTGGGCAGAACATTCTGTGAAGGATGTTAGTTAAGGATGTTGGATAAGAAAAATAGTTAAGCTCAGGACGAGGCTTCTAAAGGTCCTAAGGAAGAAACATTGGAAGGAAAGTCACCATAGAATGATAAGCAGGGAAGGGAACACAGAGCAGGATTGCTGAGAAAAGAGGGCCGACAACCTCTGGCCAGAGAGGCTTGCAATTTGGGCCCTGGCAGGGATAGTGAGGTGACATGGGAAGCACCTGGCCTCAGGTCACCACATGGCACTCTGGCCTCTTCACCCTCACGGGGATGAATTTGTTACACGCCTCTCTTTAGCATCTGACAGTTGCTGAGAATCCATGGAACTCCTTGGTTTATAGATAGATGTATTACTCGAATCTCTGCTGCTGTCTTCACATGGCCTTCATCTCTGTGTGCCTGTGTCTTCTCCTCTTTTATGAGAACACCAACCATGGAATGCTAGGCCTATCCTAAATCCAGGATGATTTCCTCCTGAGGTCCTTAGCTAGTTACATCAGAAACACTCTATTTTCAAAGAAGATCACATCCTGAGGTTCTAGGTGGACTTGATTTTTCTGAGGGATACTATGCATTACAAAGAGAACTTACATAGGACTTCTCATGTGCCAGGCATGTTTCTAAGCATTTTTTTTGTATTAAATCACTTCATCCTTACAACTTCTCTATGAGACAGATACTATTATTATTATCCCCAGTTTACAGATGAGGAAAGTAAGGTACAATGAGGTTTAAGTAACTTGTTTGAGGTCACATAT
The DNA here is from genome assembly GCA_036589455.1 of Ateles fusciceps. Lineage (NCBI taxonomy): Eukaryota > Metazoa > Chordata > Mammalia > Primates > Atelidae > Ateles > Ateles fusciceps. The sequence continues at coordinate 95,733 of JAZHEH010000633.1, forward strand.
CATTTGATTCAAACCAAGACAGCTTGGCTCTAAAAACTGTGCTCCAGACTGTGCTCTACTATGAATAACTTTAAAAGGTAAACTTTATTTCAATTTCTCATGCAGAAAATCTAACTCAGCCAATGCTACTTATACTCATACTTCTGATAAGCCAGAATCTAATACTAAAACTATTAGCTTGTTTGCTAGAGTATAAATGGGAGAATGAATCATGAATTTGTTCATTGCTCTTCCCCTGTTACGGAAGCCAGCTGTGTGATTATGGGCAAGTCAACAGTTTCTCTGGATCAACCTGTCAATTTATGTTTATTGAGAACTTACTATGTGCCAGGAAATACACCAGGTACAAGGATATGGTGAAGCACAAGGTAAACAAAACCTCCTGCCTTATTACAGTTATAATGCTAACTCAGGAAACGAACAACTAAAGAGTCACTCAGATACTTTAATACTTATGTGTCTGCAAAGGACCAGGAATGAATATGGAGCATGAGCTTTCTGGAAGCAGATAGAGGACAGGTCTAACTCCACCTGAGGAACCAGAGAAGGGCTTTGACAATGGTCATTTTAAATGGAAATTTAAAGGATCTCTGCAAGATGGGAACAGTCTTCCAGGCAGAGGAAACCACAGGTCCAAAGCTAAGAACTGAAAATGAACAGAGTACATTGAAGAACTGAGAATTCTGAAGCAGTTGAAGAGGGGGAAAGGCTAGAACGAGAGTGACAGGGATAAATTTGATCAGGGCACAAGCCACAGTATCCCTCCCTCCAAAAGGGGCTCTAGTCTCAGTTGCTTCATCTATAAAACTGGAGCTAAGGATACTGATCACCGACAGTTTGTTAGGAAGATCAATTAAGCAAACGTGAGGTAAAAATGCCTAGCGTGATACCGGGGGACAGGAAGGTACTAAATAAGTATACCCTAATTCTGAATTTACTGAGAATTTCTCTTGAACCATAACCTAAGAAAATACAATAGCCTTAAATTCTCAGCCCTCTTCTTCTTGAGGGCTTGGTAAAGCTCACATTCATAACCGAAAGCACTAAGAGAGTGGAACAGATGATAAGATTTGTCATTTTTCCATGTTATCCGACAAGGCCATCTTAATGAAACAAAGAAAGCTGCCTATATCTGAATTTCAATAGTTCTTGGCCTTGTTTCATTCACAAGCATAATGTTTTCCAATGACTGTGCTACATATGACATCAGTCACATTAAAATCATTGATCCCTTTAAACAATGATTGCATAGTCACTGTAATTATTACATTAAGGGCAGACTCAATCTGAATCTAGAGAAAGTGGCCCTACTCCACATTTTTTATAGCATCCTGAAATTTAAATTACAACATAGGCACTTTTCAGCATAACGTGTACTGTATATTTTTGCATTTAAATAAATCCATTTTCCCCCTACACACAACACTTGGTAATTCAGAGAAATGTCTTCATGGCTCCCAACTGCTGTTTCCTCAAGTTGGCTCATGGTTAGCACTTTTCCTTTTTAAGTCAAGTGAAAACTATGAGTTCTCTGAGAGTAAGAATAAACCTGATTGTCTTTGAGAAAAAGGAATTTATTTCCTTTCCCTTCTCGCAAAATCATATCACATGCTGCGGAGACATCAGCTGTATTTATTTGTAATAAAGTGACCATGGGAAGAAACCATATGAATAATTTCAGTGAAAATTGCCATATGCAGTTAGCTTTGTACTGTGCCAATGAGACATCTTTCTACACATCCTATTTTTCCCCAGAACAAGGAGAAAGACTCATTCCAAATACAAACTCTGCTGACAAACAGACCTAGGTTCCATCCTCGCTTAATTACTTACAAGCTCTGTGGCAGAAGTGATGCTGCAAGACTTCCAATACTAAGTCACAGAATGTCATGTAGCTTCTGCCCATTCACTGGGGCATTTGCATTAGGAGTCCTGAATTTCCATGGAAGGAGACTGAATTTCCACTGTGTCTGCCATGCTGTAAGGAAGCCCAAGCCACAAGGACAGGCCACGTGAAAGTCCTCCGCTGGTAGTCCTGATCTTTGAGTCATCCCCAGGTACCCACCAGATATGGGAATAAAGGTATCTTAAATTCTTCATACTAGCCCATATACCAGTTGAATATTACCGAGTGACATTAGGTGATGCCACAGGGAGCAAATGAGTCTAATAAAATGGTTGTTATTTTAAGTCACCATGTTTTGGTGTCATTTATTATGCAACAATAATAGGAATAAGAAGCAACCCACATAAGCATCGTTTCTCTGTGTCAACAGGCCCTTGGAAAGACCCCGGCTACAAGACAAGAGGACAATAGTAATAACAGCAACAATGAGCTTGTAGCTCGGACTTACACTGTTCCAGGTACTGTTCCTACTATCTTATGTATATGGACTCGTTTAATTCTCATAATGGCCCTGTGAGGTAGGGGCTATTATTAGTGACTTCACAGATGAGGAGACTGAGGCACAGACAGATTAAGTCACTTGTCCAACATCCCATAGTGGGTAAGTGGTAAAGCAGGGTTAAATGCAGGTGGTCTTGTGTGAGGGTTCCTACCTTTAGTCACTGCACTATACAACCTCACTCATACCAAATATGTAAGAGAAACCTCACTAATGTGGCTGGACCTCCTGAATCATTGGTTTGCAGGGAGGGAGCCCTTATGATGGCTGCAGAGCTGGCTTTCTGGTCCTGTTCATGCCCACTAAATCCATCTGGAGTGCTGCTTCCAGACAGTGTAGTCATGGGCTGTTCTGCCCTTGGGTCAGCCTGATTCTGAGTCATGCATGCCTTTCCAAATGTCAGTCTCTAAGCTGAGAGGATGCTTAGTTTCTGCAATTATTTCTGAAGACTCTCACCACTTTCTGGGACTCAATGACAACTCATACACCACAGAACGCATTATTAATGTCACGTTCACCTAGGCTTTATCAGTAATATTCTAGGTGCTCCAGGAGAGGCTAATAATAATAGCAGCTAAAATCTACCCAGCACTGTGTGCTAGACAAGTCTTATGCACAGTATGTCACATGTAATATTTCCTTTAATCTTCACAATAACAGTGACTCACTATATATCTACTATTGTTTTCACTGCTGTTCCACAGAAAAGAAAACCAACGTTCATGGAGATTAACTGACTTACCAAAGGTCACACAGTGATTAAGTCGCACAGCCAGAATTTGAACCCACATCGGTGTGACTTTAAAGCCACTATGCTCAACTAGATCAGTGTGACTGAATTCATTGCCTTTCTCATGAAAGAGAGATATATGATCTTAGCAGTTATGTTCCCTCTCCTGTAAAATGAGGACAATATATATACTCTCTCTTCCATGCCTAGGTCTACACCCAAAACAAATAAAGACATATGTTTACACAAATATGTGTATAAGAATGTTTATAGCAGTATTGTTGATAATAGCTCCAAACTAGAAAAAATCCAAATGTCCTTCAATGGATGGGTAGATAAACAATATAAAGTCTACCCACACAATGGAATATTATTGACCCTGTAATCCCAGCACTTTGGGAAGCCAAGGCGGGTGGATCACGAGGTCAAGAGATCGAGACCATCCAGGCCAACATGATGAAATCCCGTCTCTACCAAAAAAATACAAAAAATTAGCTGGGTGTGGTGGCGCCTGCCTGTAGTTCCAGCTACTCAGGAGGCTGAGGCAGGAGAATTGCTTGAACCCAGGAGGCGGAGGTTACAGTAAGCCAAGATCGCGCCACTGCACTCCAGCCTGGCACCTGGTGACAGAGTGAGACTCTGTCTCAAAAAAAAAAAAAAAAAAACCACAAAAAACAAAAAAAACAATGAAGTACTGATCCATGCTACAATATGGATAACCTCTAAAACATGATGCTAAGTAAAAGAAGCCACTCAGAAATAGCCATATATTATATGATTCCATGTATACGAAATGCCAAGAATAGGCAAATCCATAAAGATGGAAAATAGACCAGAGATTTCCAGGGACTGAGGGGAGAAGGAATAGGGAATGACTGCTAATGGGTATGGGGTTTCTTTTTGGAGTGATGGATTACTTTAAAACTCATTGTGGTGATTGTTACACACATCTGTAGATACACTAGAAACCACTGAATTGTAGACTTTAAATGGGTGGATCTTATGGTATGTGAATTATACTTCAATAAATCTGTTTTTAAAATACTGTCTCAGGCCATAAAAAGAACTAGATCCTGTCTTTTGGAGGAACATGGATGAATATGGAGGATATTATCTTTAGCAAACTAACACAGGAACAGAAAACCAAATACCGCATGTTCTCACTTATAAGTGGGAACTAAATGATGAGAACTCAGGGACACATAGAGTGGAACGATGTACACTAGGGTCTACTTGAGGGTGAAGGGTGGAGGAGGGAGAGGAGCAGAAAACTATTGAGTACTCATCTTAATACCTGAGTGATGAAATAATATGTACCACAAACCCCCGTGACTCGAATTTACCTATGTAACAAACCTTCACATGTACCCCCGAACCTAAAATAAAAGTTTGTAAAAAATAAAAAAAATACTGCCTCACCACATGAAGTGGTTGTGTGGCATAAATTAATTAAATGCAAAGTACTGTGCCTGGTACATGGTCAGCACAAATACAAGTTAGCTATTTTTATGTTTTAAAAAGAAAGAAATGTACCAGAATGGACTAAGGATATTGGTTTTTAGTTGAGCACCACAAGAAATCATATTCAATTTTCATTCTGATTTTATTGTATTTTCCCAAAGGCCATTAAGTCCTCTGCACCCTGTCATCTGAAACACAGACTGAGACATGTCAAATTGCATTGGAAAAAATAAGAGAAAAAAGCTAAATAAAACCAATATTTTGGTGGGAAATACCACCTGTGGTGGGAAAATACAGAATTCCATCTGCATTTGGAGGACTGATCAATCATCAGGAAGATATTTCTGCTCATGTCTTTTCTGTGCTGCCCCTCCTCTATGTGCTGCCTTCCCTCTCCCTTAAAAAGTCTACCTTCTTCAAACAAACACTTACCTTTAAGGTCGCACAGTAGAAGCATAAATATAGGATAGCTTTGGTCAGGCTGTGGCAACTTACAGCAGTGAATTTTCCTAGTGCCTAGTCCAAGGGGGAGGCACTGAAGAATCCCCAATACCCAGCTGTTTATGAGCTGAGGAACGGCTATAGCCCTAGGATAAAGGACAGCTTTGGGGTCTCCTCTCAACACACATCGCTGAGCCTCTACACCAACCATGGCCGCAAAAGAGAAAGAGAAATGTAAAAGTACTTCAAGGAGGTGGGGAATGAAACTGCTTCCCACCTTTCCCAAATGTCTCATTTAACGTTAATTATGAAAATTAGATTGTTTCCAGCTGTTCTCAAGTTAGGTTTCCTTCTCCTTAACCTTGTATCCTTCTAGGCGCTTCCCCCCAAATAGCACCAGCATATCACAGAGGGCAGGGATTTGACAACTTCTCTTCCTCGGGTTTTATAGGCAGAAGCTTAGAGAAGGGCTGTGTTGCAGAATTCAGTAGTAAGTCAATCCCTTCCATGGTGAGCCTACCAGTCGAGCTCACAAATGGTTAATTAATACACCTGTGACTTAAATATGGCTATTTTCAACAGCAGGATCCTGATTCTTCCCCCCAAAACACTTGGTGCCTAATGTTTCAAAAATCAGAATTGTTTAGGTCTTAGAAATGTAATACAATGTACGTAATTGTATGAGATGTAACACCACTAGTGGAGTCAGGAGTAGTACCCTGGAATGGAGACAGTAATTTTCTGGCGTGAAGCAGGTTAAGACTCAGATTAAGTAGAATAAATAGGCTGCAAATAGCTACACAGTCAATTCGGAGGGAGTTCGGACACCAAAGAAGTTTGCTGGAAGCTTGCAAAAAAAATTCAGTTTCTAATCCATATTGGATTTCATAATTACAGACAAGAGATTGTGAACCTATACTTTCAGGTGCATATCAGTTGTGTAGTCCCAGGCAACTTCCCAATCTCATTGAGCCTCATTTTCTTCACCTGTAAAATTGAAGCAACAACTGTTACCTCGTATTAAAGCGCCAATGCATGGAAAGCTTTGAGCAGCAGCTGACATGGTAAGAGCTCAAGAAATGTTATCTCCATAGCTGCTGCTGCTCAGGTCATCATTAGTATCATTTTTACCGTCTGCAACAGTAGAAACTAGAAGGGACTACGTGGTGGCAGAGAATCCTAGATATCTGGACTTGTTAATTCTCCATATTTGTCCAAAAATTGCATTGTCTTTAGCTAAATCACTTTTCAGGTATTCTGGATCAGCAAACAAAAAACAGTTGCCATTCTGCGGAATGTCAACTGCCCATTCACTATTACATACTGCTTATTTATATGTATGAAGGGGCTGGGGAGTCAGGGCTTATAAATCATACTGGGGGTATATCAATATTAGTTACCCTTTGTTGAGCCCCTAAATGTGCCCAGCACTGCACTGCACTTAGGCACTTAAAAGGTGTTATCTTAGTGATCATGGCCACAGCCCTATATAGAAGGCATTATTATCATGACTTAGAGCACTTTGCCCAAGATCATGGGGCAGCTAGGGAATGGCAGCTCCAGGATTGACTCCTGTTCTGACTCCCAAGCCCATTTGCTTTCCCCACACTGCCTCCGTTGAGAGGTCTCAATTTGACCACTTGGTCAACACAAAATGAGGGTGAATCTAACAGGGATAAAGAGAATCACCCTAAAACTGCACACATACATGCACACACACCCACACATACATGCACACACACCCACACACACACACCACTATGCTGAAGTACATGGAAGAACAAACAACCCACAGTAATTCTCCTAGTTTTAAGAAATATTAAATATAGGTGTATGTGTGTGTGTGTGTGTCTGTGTGTGTGTGTGTGTGGTCTTTGGGAATGGGGGTAGGGAGGCTGATTATTCTTATGAAATTTCATTATGGTTTAATTATTTTTTTCATGTAGATAAGCCCAGAAGACCTTTGTTTCAAATATTATTTTCTAATTATTCATGGCTTATGAATGCAATCACAAGTAAAGGTGAGAAGGTAGGTTTATTATTTAATCAACTGCATAAAAATGATGTACTATTCAAATGTAAAAGGAAAAAAGTCATCTAATTAAAGCCCTAGTCATATAATGAGGTCTCTTTGGCTACATCTGTTCTCCAGTTGCTCAAACTTTTGAAGAATAATGTAACTTCCAGAGTCACAACCTGACATGGTTAGGGTAGACACTGGGGTCCAATCAGGGGACTTCTGAGAGCTCTGCCCCTCAGGACGGAAATTCGAGGTCAGATAGCTCAAACTCCTGACCTTTGCAGTGAGCCTGATATGGTTCGGCTCTGTGTCCCCACCCAAATCTCATCTCGAATTGTAATCCCACAGATCTAATCCAGATCTGTGTTGGGGAGGGGGAGCCTGGTGCGAGGTGATTGAATCACAGGATTGGAATTTCCCCTTGCTGTTCTCATGATAGTAAATGAGTTCTCAGGGAGATCTGATGGTATTAAACTGTGGCACTCCCCACCCACCTCACATCACCAACCCCTCACCCCCCAATCCCGTCCTGCTCCAACATGTGAAGATGTGCTTGCTTTCCCTTCGCCTTCCCCCATGATTGGAATTTTCCTGAGGCCTGCCTCCCCAGCCATGCAGAACTGTGAGTCAAGTAAACCTCTTTTCTTTATAAATTTTCCAGTCTCAGGTATTTCTTTATAGCAGTGTGAGAATGGACTAATATAGAGCTTTTTGAAACCCAGCAAGCAGACCAGCACTTGGCTTCTGCATGTACACTTTACACTTTGATGGATGGGGAACTCACTACTCTGTCAGAGAGATTGTTCCCTTACTGGACAGCCCAATAGGTCAGAAAGCACAAACTTGGGCTGAACTGAAAAGCTGAAATCAAATTCATCTGTGGCTTTCATCCTTTAGCCCTAGCTGTATCCTCTGCAACAGTCAGACTCAGTCTACTCATCTGCCATCAAATATAAGAACACAGAGACCTTATATACACACATGCACACACATACTTCTCTTAATCTGGGCTAAATAACCTGGGTTGTTTACAGCTGTCTCTTATGTGGAATGATTTCTAAACCTCTTTCCACCCCTCTATTCACCTACTTCTGGGTGCTTTCTCTAAAGCAGTGCTTCTTATACGTGGTTGTATAATAAAAATCACCCTGAGAGCTTTTCAAATCATGATGCCTAGCTCAGACTCCATATCAATTAAATCAGAATCTCAGAAGGTGGGCCCAAGGCATGAGTACTTTTTTAATCTCTCCAGGGGATTCAAATGTGTAGCCATGTTTGAGAACCAGAGTTCTAATCCCTTCCTACTCAAAAAGTGGTCTGCAGACCAATAGCATGGCATGATCTGGAAGCTTAGTTAGAAATGCATGATCTTAGGCTTGCCTAGTCTTACAGAATGGCAATTTGTATTTTACAAGTACACTGGGATTATCATGCATATTACACTGTGAGTAGTCAGGCTATAAGGTACATTCATTCTCTCTCAGTCCTGTTTAAATATATTATTTTCTTACGTCTTATGCTCAGTTACTTCATCCTCAAATAAGGCAAGGTCTAATCTGACTAAAGGTTTACTACAGAATGTTGGGACTTCCCTTAACCCACTTCCTTTTTTTAATTTATTTTTTATTACACTTTTAAGCTCTGGGATACATATGAGGAGTGTGCAGGTTTGTTACATAGGTATACACGTGCCATGGTGGTTTGCTGCATCCATCATCCCATCATCTACATTAGGTATTTCTCCTAATGCTATCTCTCCCCTAGCCCTCCATCCCCCCAACAGGCCCTGGTGTGTAATTTACCTGTGTCCATGTGTTCTCATTATTCAACACCCACTTATGAGGGAGAACATGCAGTGTTTGGTTTTCTATTCTTGTGTTAGTTTGCTGAGAATGATGGTTTGCAGCTTCATCCATGTCCCTGCAAAGGACGTGAACTCATCCTTTTTTATGACTGCATAGTATTCCATGGTATATATGTGCCACACTTTCTTTATCCAGTCTATCACTGATGGGCATTTGGGTTGGTTCCAAGTATTTGCTATTGTGAACAGTGCTGCAATAAACGTATGTGTCCATGTGCCTTTATAAATAGAATGATTTATAATTCTTTGGGTATATACCCAGTAATGGGACTGCTATGTCAAATGGTGTTCTCCGTTCTAGATCCTTGAGGAATCACCACACTGTCTTCCACAATGGTTGAACTAATTTACACTCCCACCAACAGTGTAAAAATGTTCCCTTAACCCACTTCTAATCCATTTCAGGGTGACTAAATCCACTTTTCAGTCCTACAGCTAGATATTGGTCACCCAACTTTCCTGGGCCTAGTAAGTTTAAGGCTCTTTCTTAAACTAAACTCTAGTGTTACATTCTCAAGATTCTGTAGTTCCATAAGAATGTTGTAAGTGTAGATTTTAACTTTGATAGAAGATCTAAAATATTAATATCAATGTAAGAATTTTAGAAACCATCTGGATGACCCCCTATAGCTGGGCACTGCTTTGTGATTTTAGTGCCCATATTGGCTTTTATGTTTATGGCCACACTGTTGCCAGTTAGAAATATTTTAAGTATCTCAGGCTAATGAGAAAATAACAGAAACCAGTCTAGGATGTGGAGCCAGGATTTAAATCCAGATCTGTAAGTCTGCAGCCTGTGCTTTTTTTTTTTTTTTTTTTTTTTTTTTGGCAGCCTATGCTCTTAAGCACAGTGCCACACCAGACACCAACCTGAAGGACCTGTAGTCCACTAGCCACCTTACTAGCTTCTTTACACTCTTCCCTGGGATCAAGCCTGTCCACCAGAATGGTGCCCACTTGAACCACGTTGCCTTTGCTCCGTCAAAGTCACTTTTGGTGTGCTCATGTCATGAGAAAGAACTATATAACAGCAGCCTTGTTTCTGCTGTTTTTCACTGGAAAGCCACAGGATAAACTTAACATTTCCCCCCAGAAAATACTTTATTTCCTTTGAATAAATAGCATCTTTCATTAGAAAGATATCAATCGTGTAACTTGATGTTTCTCAAACTGGAACCAAATGACAAATGTTCAGGGATCTAGAAGTTTTATAAAAATTATTTTGTTTTATATTTTCATTTATTATTATAAAAGAATCACTTTGTAACTAAATGGCCACCTTGTAACTAAATGCTAATATAACTTTCAGAATGTGCATTTTTATACAAGAGCTTTGGTACCAAGTAAAGGGCAAATGCTATCATGAAAGACCAACAGAAAAGAGCATAATTCAAAGAGAGGAAGAGAGATGACATGTGGCCTTTGTTCTATAGACATGGCAAGTTCTCAAGAGCCTGCGACACAGTGGACAGACCAACTCATATTGCAAAAATATGTACCTACCAAGTCATTAAATTAATGGTAGTTTAAATATGTAAAGATGAGTTTCTCTTTAAATAGTGTTTTCTTTTCCTTTCTTTTCTTTCTTTCTTTCTTTCTTTCTTTTTTTTTTTTTTTTTTTTCAGAATCTCGCTCTGTTGCCAGGCTGGAGTGCTATGGTGCGATCTTGGCTCACTGCAACCTCCAACTCTCTGGTTCAAGCAATTCTCCTGCCTCAGCCTCCCGAGTAGCTGGGATTACAGGCACATGCCACCATGCCCAGTTAATTTTTGTATTTTTAGTAGAGACAGGGTTTCACCATATTTGGCCAGAATGGTCTCAATCTCCTGACTTTGTGATCCGCCCACCTCGGCCACCTAGAGTGCTGGGAATACAGGCGTGAGCCACTGTGCCTGGCCTAAATGGTATTTTTATCTTTCAATGTTGTATTTAGGGATATGAAATTTACTGTTTCGTAAAATAAATCAATGATCACCTAAGATCCAGTTCCCCGTCAAAAATGAAAAATAGTGACAATAGATGACCAGGACCCAAATGATAGTGTGTTATGCTCAAAACAAAACAAAAAAAGACATGAAGGAAGGAAGGGGATTATAGAACATAAAATTGATCTTCCCTACTATTAAACAATAAAATTTGAATTTTAGCAAAAACTGTCTACCACGTCACGGTTAAGATTATCAGCTCTTGATGCAGTTTTTATCTTAAAATACCTATAAAGACACTCAAGAAAAATGAAACTCACAGAACACTAGGGCTGATGACAAAACTATTGCCAAAATAATAGGGAATTTCTTTCAAGTTTAACCACAAAGCCACTGACACATCAGTGGACGATATATTCCATGCTCCAGTCTATGCTATACAACTAGACATAGAACTTGCCTTCCTGCTATCTGCCCATCAGTTCAGCTTTGTGAGATTTCCCTAATGAAAAAACTGGGTGCTTGTCCCTTCACTCTATGGGTCAACTTTCTAATATAGCCAGAATTCTATTATCCCCACAGCAGATTCATAAGGCTCTTCTTTCAGTTAGAGAGTACAACTACCAGAGAATATCTAGACAGGGGGTATACATATGTGTATAGGTGGGTTGGGTGATAAATATAAGTGATACCTTGCATTCTGGGAGGACTAGATTTCACTAATGCATTGTTCTAGATAACTTTTTCAAGCTGAGGGCTGGGACCTGTTATTGAGATGTAAAATTTGTTTGGTTGTCATGTGCTATTTAAAAAGATTAAAATTAGAAAAAGAAAAGATAGATACAACTTGTAGTAAAAGTGAATACTGCTATATAAATCTTGTCTATGAGTGTGCGTGTGTGTGTGTGTGTGTGTGTGTGTGTGTGTGTGTGTGTTCATGTTCTAGATCACCATGGAAAAATGTGTCTTCAATGAATCCTGCTTCTATCAGCTAACATATTATCGTTTATGGCAGCTTTATCTGAAAATTTGGTGACCATGTATGTGTTCTACATTGAGAATGTGGTATAATGATTGTGAGGACAGTCTCTGGAACCAGGTCACCATCATGCTAGCCTTGTGACCAGGCAGGGCACTTTATTTTGCATCTTAGTGTTTCTGTAGCTTTATCAGTAATGATTATAACAGCACTTAATCATAAAGCTGTTGTGTGAATTAAATGAAGGAATATGTGTAAAACAATCAGAACTGTGCTTGGCTTGCAGTAAACGCTAGGTAAGTATTAGCTATTATTAATATAATCATGATTATTTACCCAAGTCAGGAATTGCATATGATGGTACAACCAAGTGAAGAACTCCATGATAGGCCACTTGAATACCTTGCTTCATTGTTGCATTGATCCATTAATCATCACGTCAGATGTAATGGCTTCATCAACCAGGAATTCACTTCTATTCGGTTTTCATTTCTCCATCTTCAAGATGCCAGAAGAGAACATGGCATCCCATTCTGCTCCCAGTAAACCCCAAGGTCTTCACTATGACTCAGTAACATTATGTGTCCCTTCCTCTCATCTCCTGCCATTGCTCTCTTTCTCCTCTCTCCTTCCCTCTCCTCCCGGCACAAGCAGCTGTAGTCATGCTGGCCCCCTCGCCACATTTCAAACACTAACTTTTTAATCCCAGGACCTCTGCGCTTGCTGTCTCCTTCCACCTGGGATACTCTAACCAGATAGCCACATGACTTTCTCCCTTCCTTCCTTCAAGTCTCTGCTCATAGTCACTTTATTAGGGAGGTCTGCCCTGATTATCTTATATTAAATAATATCCCCCATCCCATCTCAGCCCCAGTGGCCAAGTGTTCTCTAACCCCCAGCACTGACATCAGCAGACACACTATATTATTTACTTGATTGTTTTCTCTCTTTCCCGTTAGAATGTCAGCTCCAAGAAACCTGGGTTTGTAACTGTCTTGTCCATTACTGTTTACCCAGTGCCTAGAGAACTGCCTGGCATGGAGTAGCAGATAGCAGCTATTTGATAAATATTTGTTGAATGAGTAAATATCAAACACTGCAGAAAACCAGATGTTTCACATCCATAACACTCTTGTGATCAAAGGAGTCTAGTAATAGACTTTGAAAACTCTTTTTAAATAGATGTTTAAAGCATTAAGTTTAGTTTAGCATGACTTGCTCTTGGTGTACAAAGAATTTTACACATAATAAAACAAGTATTTGTTATTTTGTACAACAAAGTATATGAAGCCCTATTAAACACTACCCTGCTGCATTTGTAGATTTTGCTTGCCTCTGGCTCTGTCACCAGAAATGAGCTCTGGACAAATGGACTTGCATCATCATAGATAGGCGTCTCTTAGTTCTGCTTCAGCAGGTTCTCACCAGCACCCCAGATGAAATAAAGGTAGGAATTTCCAGTTCTTCGACCATGAGTGAAGCAAGGGCATATCTTAGTCCTGCTTCTATTCAACCTTTACCTTAATGACACACTGAATCTGGAAGTCTGATTATAGGGTATTTCATTATTTCTGTACAAATTCTAAATCGCCGTTGTGTGCAAGTAATAAACGTTAAGTTTTGGGCCTGCTATTCTTCTTCTGTCTATTTCATGTATTGGCTGTCCCTAGTGACTTTTCTCCTTGTATACTTGTGTTCTCTTCCCATTCTCTGTCATTTTTAAAAAGGAGTAATGCTGGGCTCTGCCCTGTCCTACTGAGGTATTATTGGATAATATTTCAGCTTGTTACTTGATAACAGAGTCCTAGAAATACATGTAATAAATACTGCTGATAATCTTGGTTTATATTTTTAACATAAAAATCAATAAAGTACAGAATAAGCAGTCATGAAACTTTTTCCTTCATAGTAAATATTTTATAAAGTGCATGCCTTACTTTTATTCTATAAGATCCAAGATAACAATCTAATATCCAAATTTCAAAAGCTCTCTTGTGCAGTGTTTTTCCTCCCTTGAGTGACCCTAGAAACCTCTATCCCTGTGGTTGCTAATATTTTATAAAACTTTGTAACTGTTATAACCCTGCAATTTTTTCTTAATTTTTATGTAATTTTTTTGTCCTCCTAGAAGTTGCCTTAACTCCTTTGTGAAATGAGGTATAATATAAATACATACAAAGATACTCACCTAGGAGCCTAAATATATACTGCCTAGAATAATTCACTTAAAGAATCATCATGAAATATTAATTATCCAAAAAGTTGATGATTGGGAGAGGGACAAATGGCAATTTGATGGGCTCCATATTGTCAGTCAATTGATTTGATACTGGGTATTTAAATAGCTAGGTATTTATCTTAACTAAGCACTTTCCTGGAAATGACATGCTAACACAGTAAAGGCCAAAGTTACTAAAGCTATAGGAGCCAGACTGAAGTTCTCTTGCACCAAAGGGGGCCACTTAATCGATCTTCCTCTAAAATTCTTCCATACTGTAAATCGGTGACCCAAATTCTATCCGAATAAAGGAATGGGGCTGGGATAATAGAGTGGAAACCTGGAAACATTACAAAAGAGTTTTCTAAAAGCACTCTTATATTTACCCCCCATGCTCACCCTCCAGTATATTGGAAGCACTAATGTGGTCATTTTGGACTCACATCAGAATCTGTATTTGTGAGATCATAATAAAAGACCTAAAGAAACTGTCATTTTTTTCCCTTGAGAACTAGATATCAAATTTATGTTGGGCTCGACTTCATAATAGGATGAACAAATTTTCTTAATAATTTGTATTGTGTTGATTTTATTCCTTTTGATGTACTGGGTTGAAGTAGGCACTGGCCTACTGGTTTAATCATTTTATTGAATCTTTATCAGATACATAGTGACCCAGGCACTAGGGATACAAGATGAATATGATTTGGTCCCTGACCTCAAAGAGATAACAATCCATCTGAAGTAGAGTGAGGTAGAGAACAAACACTTAAGCAATTTTGATTAGTCTACAATGTGATCAGTGCTAGAACAAAGATTGAACAGTGTACCCTGGGGATCCCAGAAGACAAGATGAATTATTGCTGGGCAGAGAAGGAGGAAAAGGCACTTAGGGAGAAAGCAGTGTGAACAAACTCAAAGGATGTGAGCCCATGGAGTAACATGCAAAAGGGACATGGTAAAGGATGGAGCATAAAAGTCAGTTGGGATCAGATCTC
The DNA here is from genome assembly GCA_036589455.1 of Ateles fusciceps. NCBI lineage: Eukaryota > Metazoa > Chordata > Mammalia > Primates > Atelidae > Ateles > Ateles fusciceps. The sequence continues at coordinate 110,774 of JAZHEH010000633.1, forward strand.
CAAGGACCACCAATGCCTTCCAAAGGACTCTGGACTTTACCATAGAGGTCTTAGGGAACAACTAAGGGTTTAAACAGGAATTTCATAAGATTACGTCAGCAGGTAGCAGATTTCACATGTTTAGAGGCAGGAAGTTGTTAGGAGAAGTTCATAAGATGCAGAGATCCTTACCTCTGGCCACATATTATAAAGCAGGGGTTTACTTTTTAAGAGTCCATAGGCTGACCCACGCCAGAACATTTGAAACCAGCATCTGAAGGTGATCTCAGACATCAGGATGTTTTCAAAGTTCTCCAGATGATTCTACTGAGCAGCCAGCATTGAAATGTCCTGGGACTCTGGCAGGCAATAAGGGATGAGAGGTCCTTATATTAAAGTAGTGATGATGGTGATGGAGAAAAAAGGAGAAGAGGAGGGAGGAGGCAGATTAAAGAGAAACTTGTAACATAGGATTTAAAGGGCTATACCTGAGTGGCTGTGGGGAAGGGAGAGGAGAAGGAAGATGAGTTAGCTGTCTGGTTAGATGGGTGTCTATTCACTGCCAATATAGAGAGAACCGAGGAAGAGAAACAGGTTTTGTGAAAGACAAGCACAAGTCCAGGCGTAGGTGTATGGAAAGCGAGGTCCTCATGGGACATGTAAGGAATGTCCATTGGACAACTGGATATATAGACCTGGAGTTGAGGTGAGAAGTGGAGGCAAAAAAAATCTATGGAAAACTATATTTTATCAGACACTCCATTTAATGGCCTGGCTATTTTAAAGGCATGTTTCTTCCAGATTCAGATTCATATTGAACACACATTGACTGAGTACTTATTGCATGCCCAAAACTGTTATTATTCCCACATACAATTTCCCAGATAGTGTGGGATAGTAAAAAGGAATCACTTGGAAAAACTTAGCTTCCAGAAAAGCCTTTACAGTGCCGTTCTTAACTTTAGCTGCTTATTCAGCTGCAGGACTTTTAAAAACCCCAAATGCCCAAGCCACATGCCAGGTCAAGTGAGTAGAATCCTGGGGTAGTGGGACCTTTGCAACAGTAGCTTCTAAAGCTCTCCCAGGTGTTTTGAATGTGCAGCCAAGGTGGAGAACCAGTGCTTCTCGGCACTCTTTTTCCAAGGCATGATGACTTTAATGATTACAGAGAGAACCAGCCAGAATCTCCTAGTTTGGGAAATGTGTACATGTGGGCTAAGTCCATGGTTATACAAAAAGTCATCTGTTTCTGAATATAGCTCAAAAGTTTGGGGGCTAATTTTAACCACGTATGGCATTTTGCAGACATATATTTCAAGTGTCTATTTACATTGAATTATTCAAATACTGAAGCATAAGCTATTGTAGACCCTAGTTCAAACAGCAAAGAATGATTATTCCTTTTAGGAAAAATGCTATAATGTTGCCAATTCTTAACACTTAGAGACTTATTCTAACTTAGTTCTGTTCTGATGTTTACAATGTCTTCTCTTTTTTTTCTTTTTTTTTTTTGAGACAGAGTCTTACTCAGTCACCAGGCGCCAGGCTGGAGTGCAGTGGCACGACCTTGGCTCACTGCAACCTCCGCTGCCCGGGTTCAAGCATTCTCCTGCCTCAGCCTCCCGAGTAGCTGGGACTACAGGCGCGCGCCACCACGCCCAGCTAATTTTTTTGTATTTTTAGTAGAGACGGGGTTTCACCATGTTGACCAGGACGGTCTCGATCTCTTGACCTCGTGATCCGCCCGCCTCGGCCTCCCAAAGTGCTGGGATTACAGGCGTGAGCCACCGCGCCCGGCCTACAATGTCTTCTAAAAATCACACTGTATCTACCCTTTGCTCTATAAGTCTTGCAATGGCTTTTGGCCAAAAGCAATACAGTTCTGACCTGAAGATATATAATAAGGAATGCTTTGCTGTTCTTTCCCCAGAAATCTAATAAAAGCCATAGCACTGTGAGCAAAAGTCTTTATACTCTTTTCATAATGCCAAATCAGTGGCATTTCCTCAGGTTGATGGCAGTGGTTTTTAAAATGTAGAAAAACAAGCAACGATAAGGAATTTTCTCTCTCTGTGTCCCCCTCAGAAATAGTCTGTGCCTAGGTCCTCCTAAGTCTGCAGAAGGAAGGCATTTCTAGATGTTTTCAATAAGCCTTGTCCAAGCTATTTACCAAATTCACAGGCATTAGGCCAGTAATGCTGGGTCCCAAGGACACCTGATACAAGCTACAGTTAATATTGGCTAAGCCCCCTTATAAGATGTTACAGCTGAAATGGTCTTGTAAGATAATAAAGTCTAACCTTCTCCTTGCACACATGTCCAAATTAGGTCCAGAAAAGGGCAAGGATTTGTCCAAAGTCACACAAGATTAGAACCCAACCTTCCTGGTGCTTCACTCCTTTTGTTTCCATTTGGCTCTAGGTAAAACCCAGACATCCAGGAAGATGAGGCCTAGCTCTAGAAAAGAAGTAATCTTCAAAACCTGAAATCTCTTCCATTCCTGTGATGATGATGATGATGATAATGGTCACTGCTGAGTGTGAAGCAAAGGATTCTGGGGTAGGTCCTTAGGTTAGGCTTCCAGCCATAAATCTAGCGCTGGTTCCTTTAAAGCTTGGACAGAAACTCAGGTGTCACCATGTGAAGTAACCTACTTCCTAGATGGCCCCAAACTGATGCTCAGGCCGTCTGTATTAAGCTGATTTCACACTGCTGATAAAGACATACCGGAGGCTAGACAATTTACAAAAGAAAGGTTGCACCTGCAGGCTCAACACCACGTGAAAGCTGCCAAGGCTTGGGGTTTCCACCCTCTGAAGCAACAGCCCAAACTGTACCTTGGCTCCTATTAGTCACAGCTGGAGCAGCTTGGATGCAGGGCACACAGCAAAGGGACTCTGGGCACAGCCCAGGAAACCACTTTTTCTTCCTAAACCTCCAGGCCTGTGATGGGAGGGGCTTGAGCAAAGGTCTCTGACACGCCCTGGAGACATTTTCCACATTGTCTTGTGGATTAACATTCAGCTCCTTGTTACTTATGCAAATTTCTGCAGCTGGCTTGAATTTCTTCTCAGAAAATGGGATTCTCTTTTCTATTGCATTGTCAGGCTGCAAATTCTCAGAACTTTTATGCTCTGGCTCCCTTATAAAACTGAATGCCTTTAACAACACCCAAGTCACCTCTTCAATGCTTTTCTGCTTAGAAATTTCTCCACCAGATACCCTAAATCACCTCTCTCAAGTTCAAAGTTCCACAAATCTCTAGGGCAGGGGCAAAATGCCACTAGTCTCTTTGTTAAAACATAACAAGAGTCACCTTTGCTGCAGTTCCCAGCAGGTTCCTCATTTCCATCTGAGGCCACCTCAGCCTGGACCTTATTGTCCATATTACTATCAGTATTTTGGACAAAGCCAACAAAATTTCAACAAGTCTTTAGGGAATTCCAAACACTCCCACATTTTCCTGTCTTCTTCTGAGCCCTCCATACTGTTCCTAGCTCTGCCTGTTACCCAGTTCCAAAGTCACTTCCACGTTATTGGGCATCTTTGCAGCAATGCCCCACTTTACTGGTACCAATTTACTGTATTAGTCTGTTTTCATGCTGCTCTTAAAGACATACTCGAGACTGGGCAATTTACAAAAGAAAAGTTTGATTGGACTTACAGTTCCACGTGGTTGGGGAAGCTTCACAATCATGGCAAAAGGCGAAAGGCATGTCTCTCATGGCGGCAGAGAAGAGAAGAGAGCTTGCACAGGGAAATTCCTGCTTTAAAAACCATCAGATCTCACAAGACCCGTTCATTATCACGAGAACCTGCCCCCATGATTCAATTATCTCTCACTGGGTCCCTCCCATAAAATGTGGGAAATTATGGGAGCTACAAGATGAGATTTGGGTGGGGACACAGAGCCAAACCATATCACCCACTCTGCTGTTCTCATCACCTAATAGGCTGGAGACACCAGAAGAGAAGGAACTGGGACCTCCGCCACCTATTACTCATAGGATCCTGGGTGAGTCACTACCTCTCAGTGCCTCAGGTTCCCCATCTGTGTAATGAGAAGAATGATAGCACCTGACACATAGGATGTGAGGCTCACACTAAAGCAGTGGGTCTCAACTGATGGCAAATACACTCCTCACCAGGGACCTGGAGCAGTATCTATAGGTGTTTTTGGTTGTTATTACTGCGGGGAGGGTGGTGCTACTGTCGTCCAGTGAGTGAAGGCCAGGGATGATGGTAAGCATCTTAAAAGGCACACCACAGCCTCTCACAATAGAGTTTTCCAGTCCCAAATGTCAATAATTCTTGAGGTTGGGAAACCTTGCCCTAGTCAGATATGTATGTGGCATTGATCTGAAAGCCTGGAGCATGACAAAAATACAATAAAGAATCGTTTATTTTCTTTGGTAACTACAGACAAGCTCTTGGTGTTTGCAGAGCTTGCTTCCAGAAGCCAAACTCTGGTTTGCCCTACAGAAATTTTGTTTCTCAGTCTCAGTTTTGCTTTTCCAAACAGGTGAAGATTAAAGTAGCTTTCCAAAACAAGGGTTGTAAAATACACTAACAAGCCGTGTGTCCTAAAAAGCTATTTTGCCCCCCAAGAAGAACCTAATTTCAGTCCAAAGAAATACCTTTGGTGTATACTAGTTTGCAATCAGGTAATTCTTCTGCTTTGCCACCCAGTTTCTCAGTCCAAACATGGCTTTTCCTCCAGATTTAGATGCAACCCTCTGAAAACCTAGCTACAAAAAGAAAGAGGACCTAGAAACTGGGGAGAGATGGGCAGAGGAAATCTTTTTCTACATAAAACATACTTGGAAAGCTGACTGCACAGAGTTTCACTATATGAAGTTCTTCCCCTACTATCTCAGATGAAACACTGCAGTTTAGAAACTTCTGTTCGACATGTCGTGAGCCACTGGTATCAATTTTGTATTTCTGTCTATGAGGGGGGGTGCGTGTATGAGTGCATGTGCACACGTGTGCGAGCACATGACAAAAGCAACAGGTCTTAATAATTCTAGTGTGAAGGCTATTGTTTAGAAGTGGCAAGCAGTGCTCATCTTCACTGTCCTCTACGGTAGGGAATTTTTCCAGGTATGCGGGAGGCAGGCTGCTTGGAGCCATTATAATGCTTGTTCTCGGCATGATTTCCTTCATTAAATAATCTTTTAATGCAACATTAATAGCAATTACAAGATTATAGTTCAAAATATTTGATAACAGCCCACTATGGAGCTGAAATGTTATCTGTTCTTCTCTCCAAAGAAGCCAGTGGGAAGCAGGCCTCCTGCTCAGTGCCCCCAATAGAGTACCCAGATGCAGAGGAATGTAAACTGTTTGCCATCCCTATTGAAAAAAATAGACTACTTAAGCTCTAGGAAGTATAATCTATGGATGGGGCAGTAGCCGAGCCACCAGGTCTGTTTCAAGAAAACAGTCACACCCATGAACTCATGGACATAAGTAATTCTCTCCCTTTTCCCTATCTCCATGCCCACTCAACTTAAACCTTTATATTTAAAAATAGATTTTAAATTTATTAAAGGAAGTTATTCCATACCACCGTACTGACTTTCTCTTCAAAAGGCACAATTTTTGAGGAAATTAGCATAACTCAGTGAACTCAGTGCAGATCTATGTATTCCGTAACTTCTTTGTTAGTGGTTTATGCATTTGTGAGAAAAATCAAATGAACAGTTGATCATTTAATTTTACTGAAAATGCACTAGAAGAGGAAGAACTTCACCACACTACTAGCAGTTTGATTTCTCCTCTCTTCTTGCACTGCAAGCATTGTTGTACTTAAGGCCCTGGGCTGCACCTGGAGCTTGCCAACCCCTTGGAGTGGCCAGCTGCTTGCGTGACCACTGCCAAGACCTTGCTCTCAAAGACGGATTCACTCTACATCCATCCTCATGTCCATTTCTGGAAGGAAAACACTGTATCTTTTTATTCCCTTCTGGTCTGTTCTTGTCCAGAGGCATTTCTTAGCCTCACTTTAGGAGTGTAAAGATGAATCTTTCCTCAGGTATCAAATGGATGGAAATTCAGTGGGTCCTGCCTACACTGAATAAGGGATCAGGGAAGCAAAAAATCTGGTACCCAATAAGGGAACTCCTCTACTATAAAGTGATGGGGGAGCAGCTACTTAGGAATGACTGGCCCTGGCACAGCTGGGTAAAAAAGAAAAATACTGTGCCAACCATCATTTTGCCAGAATCTAACAGTCTCCATCAGTGCCTCTCTTTTTGGAGAGATTTGAATCCACTCAGGGAACTTCAAGTGAGCAATATCCTGGATGCTGCCTATGATCCTTGCCAGTTTCCCTGTCAGAATGCAAACCTTTCATTTCACACTGTCAACACAAGTCGTGTGGCTGCTGAAGGACACCCGAACTCTGACAGTGGCTAGTGTTTCCCAGATGCATTGCCATAAACAATTCTAACGCCATTCAAGTATAATTAATCAACTGGACCATTTTAATGTTTCCTCTGTATCTTAAAGTTTTTTACACATGAAGATACAGTTTCCCAAATGAGGGCTCATTATATTGAGCAGTCCAAACCCCACAAACAGAAGTCATAGATAGTAGGCTTTATTCATTTCATTGAACTGTGTTCAAAGAAACAGGATCAGGTTGGGTGCAGTGGCTCACGCCTGTAATCCCAGCACTTCGGGAGTCCAAGGTGGTGGATCATTTGAGGTCAGGAGTTCAAGACCAGCCTGACCAAGATGGTGAAACCCCATCTCTACTAAATAAAAAAGAGAGAGAGAGACAATAGCCAGATGTGGTAGTGCATGCCTATAATCCCAGCTACTTGGGAGGATGAGGCAGGAGAATCACTGGAACCCAGGAGGGATAGGTTGCAGTGAGCCGAGGTTGTGTATCACTGCACTCCAGCCTGGGTAACAGAGGGAAGCTCCACTTCAGAAAAAGAAAGAAAGAGAGAGAGAGAAAGAGAAAGAGAGAGAGAGAGAGAGAGAGAGAAAGAGAAAGAAAGAAAGAGTATCTTTATTGGGCTCATTAATATATTTTGTTCTCGATGTTCACAAGTTGATCTCGATTTAATATAGGTTAAAAGTAAAGAGCTATCATAGACATGAATGCTCTGGATCCAAGAAGAATTGAAACTCCCAAAAATGACTCCAGACGTAAATTTCAAGATAACCACGACAGTGAGGTTGAAGCGTTTGTGTGTGCAGGTATGTGTGTGTATCACTAATCTACTCCTACACCCTCTAGACTCAGACATTCAAAAAGTGCCTTATTTCTCTACAGTTTATCAAAACATCCGCATGAGCTTGGCAACCCCCCACGCTCTTGGATATCAGGAAAAATGTCTTGCAGTTGAGTATACTCAGTCCAATTCAGTGTCTTCTGCTTTTAATGGTCTTTTTAAAATTCAGTCTCAGTCGGGCATATGTTTTCTTTTTCAGAGTCTCTCCTCCCTCCTTCTCTTTTTCAAGGTGGTCTGCAGGTATAAGGGGGCTGAGGCTTATGTGACCTTGGGTATATTTGTTTTCTATGCTGCATAACAAATTATCACAACCATTGTGGCTTAAAACAACACATATGTATTAAAGTTTCTGTGGGTCACAGATCAGGGCACAGTTTAACTGGGCCTTCTGCTCAGGGTCTCACAAGGCTGCAATTGAGGTTATTGAGCAAGAGTGGGTTTTAACCTGTAGGTTCCACTGGGGAAAGATCCACTTTTAAGGTCACTCAGGTTGTTGACATAATTCATTTCTCTGTGGCAGTAGGATTCATGACAGCTTGCTTCTTCAAAGCCAGCAACAGAAAATAAGAGACTCTTGAGACAGTTTGCTAGCAAGACAGTGTTGTATAATATAACATCATCACAGGAGTGATATCCCTTCGTATTTGACATATGACATTATGTAATCACGGGAGTAACACCTTATCACCTTTGGCACATTCTATTGGTTGGAAGCAAGTCACAGGTACTGCCCACAATCAAGTAGAGGAGATGATACAAGGTTGTGACCACCAGCAGCTGGGGATCAGAAAAGGCCACCTTAGAATCTTTCTGCTCTAGGGCGGCAGAGGAGAAAGTGTCTCTGAGTCCACATGATGTTTCCCAGATCCTAGCTGGTGTCTATAACAGAACAGCTATGGTAGTTCCCCCAGCTGATGCCTGAAACTGCAGATAGCATAAAATCCAATATATACTACATTTTTATACATACATACCTAAGATAAACTTTCATTTATAAATTAGGCACACTAAGAGATTAACAACAATTACTACTAATAAAGTAGAACAATTACAATAATCTACTGTAATAAAAGTTATAGGAATGTGGTCTCTCTCTCTCTCTCAAAATACTGTAATATTTTTAGACTGTTGTGGATTGTGGATAAGTTAAACTATAGAAAGCAAAACCAGGGAGAAGGGAAGCCTTCCCTGCTGTATTCTTCCCCCTGGACTGGTGACATCTAAGTTTCAATGAGTTCCATCTGACCTTTCGAGGCAACCAGCTGACACTCAGCACTAGGGTCCATAGTCTTAACCACTTTTTTTTTCAGATTAGAAATCCTCATTTACAGAGACAATTTTGTTCCAACTACAGGCATTTTCAGCCCCTCCTCACTCCCTCACCAGGACATGATGAATCTTCCAGTTTATCCAGTCCATGGGGATCCTTGAGCACTGCCTTCAACACATATGGCCAGCTTCCTTACTTGCTCATCCTGTATTATTATTACTTTTGAAGCATGCTGGATGTAGACCTGTGTGGGCCTTCCTGAGTCCCAAGGCCAATCCAAAGTATGACAGGAGTAGGGACAACAAACATCCCAGCATGTGAACTCTTCCTTCTCCGTCCCTCTTCTCTCTTCTCCCCTACTAACTAGGATCAGAAGAAACAGTTTCAACTTTTTTTCTCACTCCCTGAGTTTTCTCTATTTTAAGAATATAGTAAATCTTGATGATCTAGTCAGCTATGCCCAGTTTGTCATATGTTAAATGAGAACTAGAAAGATTAGCAAATAATTTTATCTGTCAACAGAGTTGGTTTTTCAAGACAATGGTCTTTCTATGGTCTCAAAATAGTCAATTTTTAAGACTTACAGCTGATCAACAACCTCTTTGTTTGGGGGAGGTTCTGTCCTCTCCTCCCTTGGGGCAATAAGCCTTATGACTTAGTCTTGGAAGTAAAGTTGAAAGAGAAATGACTTAACAAACAAACAAATAGAAATGCTTTCACAGAAATACACACACACACACACACACACACATACATATCCAAGAGTTTAAATAGATAGATATGCTCATTAGAGTCATTCCACCAAAGTTGATTTTAAAATGAAGTGGTAGAATCCCATTTTGCTGAAAATCTCTGGAACAGAGATCATCTAACTAGTAAGATACATGGGTGGCCCTGTATTCATTCCTTCAGTTCTCATATTGGTTGGGTGAGCCCTGGGGCAGCTGGAGCCCCCAGATCTGTGGCTTCTAATCATGAACAGACTCATGTGGTTCATGTCCAAGGAGTTTGGACAGACATTCTTGTTGCTGCATGGTATGAAAAAGTTTGAGAATCACTGCTCTGGCATGCTGTTGCCACAGAGCTCTAAATTAGCAAAATATTGAGCTTGGTAGAATCCACCTGTTCTTTTATAATTGATTTTGTGAGGATAGGCTGTAATTATACATAACCTGCTGCAGCATTTGGTGTGTGGTTATTGATAGTAATCTGTACTCTGCTATTTACTCTCTGTCTTGGTTTTCTTTGTTGGTAATTAGCAGCAGTAAGAGTGTGTGGAAACTATTTTTCCTCTATACAAAGCCAAGTGGACCGTATGATAACATCACCCAAGACACTGGCCTCATTACTCGTGGGTTCTTACCAAACACATTAATTTGTCCCAAAAGGCAGACTAGTGGATCCAGATTATTTACAGTGGGCTAGGATGGTGCCACTGGGGGTAATGTGCTGGCAGTACTGATATCTCGTTGCCTTCCATGGGAACTTCTCCTCCCTTCTACCTCCACCACCCACCCTTTTGTTCTATTTTTTTTTTTTGTCTTCTTCGCCTCTCTGACTATTTCCTAACCTTACTATGGGGTTACTGAGTCCCAGTCTATCCAAGCAGGCCCATGGGAAAGCAGTACTGTTATCTCAGCAGCAGCAGTAAACACTTCAGTAGTGCCAGGATGACAACTCTTAGTTGTGACGAGAGAGCCTTGTGAGACTAGTCTTCAACGGAATGTAGTCCAAACTGCAAACACTCCCATATCTGCATTTGCAACCTGGAAACTGAATGTTTGGGAAAAGGCAGTATTTAAGGGGAAATTAAGTTATTTGAATTTGTGTGCACAACCATGCCTGAAAAATAAAAACATCAGCAACTCCTCTCACCAAAACACACACAAACACACATGTGAACACACACACACAATAAGATTTGTGGCAGAAACATAAAGTAGTTTTGCTCATTTATAAATAGATTATACCAAAGAATATAAATTGACTGGAGCATGGGGAGTCCTAACCCAATAACTTGACTCAATTCATCATGGAATGCACTTGGTTCTGTCTAGAAAACTCTTCATAATCTCACACACCCTAAATATAATAATAATAATAAAAAGATAGGGCTTTGATGAAAAGAAAAAATCCATATCAAAGAAATCCAGCTGTCCAGATCCCAGGGAGCTCATAACCATAGTCTTTCATACAGGAAGGAGCAGTCAGAGATTCAAGAAATAAAAGATAATTTATTTGGTATATACATACCACTGAGGATGAGAAATTCTTTCTGCATGAAAACCCAGCAGTGGCACCTCATTAAACAGGACCTAGACTTAATCTAACTTGGAATAGATAAAAAAAGAAAGGATTCATATGAAGCTCTCCAGCCTGGGGGCTTAATCTCAGAGCCCCTGAGTATAATGAATGAATTAAGCAGGGCAAGTGATTAACAACAAAGAAGCAATCACTGATGCTTTTTTAGAAACTGAAATTTTATTGAATTCAGAGTAACATGTTTATTGTGTATGGACAGAGTTGGGCTAAATTTTTGTTTAAACTCTAGGAGAGAGGGAGAAGGAGGAAGGGAGGGAGGGAGAGTGAGAAAGAGAGAGACTTCAAAACTCATGGACGGAAGCTGACTCTTAAAAGATAACATGAGTAATTTCCAATCTTTTTGCAGTACAGAACCTTATCTTGTTGTTATTTTATTTGATTCCCTACTTATCTCCCCCTCTTAAAATATGGAGGTTTTTTTTTTTTTTTAAGAAACACGGCCATTGAAAATTAGTTATGTACCATGAACATGGTAAAAATCATCACAATGTTCCACAAGCTAGTTGCAGACACTTGGGAATATCAGGCAATGAAAGCTGGAAATGTGTCTGCTAATACTGAGATAAAGAGCCATGACATTGGAAGAATAATTAGGAAGGTCATCTTCAAAGTGAAAGTAAAAACAGTAACCCAATGAACATTATTTTGATGATTGTATGAGGGCAATTATCTTAGGAAAAAATATCAGTTAATTTGTATATCATTGAGAAATGCTAAGTGTATGATTGCTGAGAAATGCTGAGTGTATGATAAAATATATTGTTTGCTAAGAAGAATAATGGCAAGGAAAACCTAGCCGCCCCCACCCCCACCCATGTAGAAAACTACTTGGAGCATTCTAAAGTGACAGGACAATATATAAATATCATACAGCGGTTAAAACAATTCTTTAAGCGTGGGACATCTGACCCTGCCCCCGTGGCTTCCTCCTGGAGAATACTTTTTAGTTTGTCTGTGATCAGTGGTAAGCAGGTGCCAGCTGCCTACTTGGTATATTTTTGTATTATGAGAAAATACTGCACATCTGTTGTTAGGAATCATCACCTGTTCAAAGAGAATAAATGCATGGGTCAGAGTCTCCTCGAGGCCCTCAGATCGGAATGTTGTCAGCCCCTGAGGCTCTCAGCTCGGAAGGCTGTTGGCCCCCTGGATAGACCCACTTTGCTATTCTATCTGTGTGTCTGCTTCTCAATTCCTTCAGCACCTTCTAGGTGGGGTTCTCTATGGCCAAGCTGGTCTCGGTAGTATATCCATTTCTACATCAAATAACTAGTTAAATTATATTTTCTCTATATTAACTGGTTATATTTATAACAAAAAGCATATATTTAATATTCAAAGCTTATCTGTTCTCATTATTCATCTTTGGAGTGCCAGTAATTGAATTCTAAATACATTTTTGTTGACTACATGGATGAGTAGATAAATAAAGGAATGAGTAAATGAATGAAGAAATGTGACTTCTGCAGGCATAATCTCCAAACAGTTGTCTTTTTTCCACTAAGGTTCCCCTGGCTATAGAAAAGCCTGACTGTATTTTCCTATGGCTATACTCACAACAAGAATTGTTTTAGAAGCATCATATTTTGGCTTAAGTTTCCACACAAATTTTGCTTTCATATATGTAACAAATATTTATTGAGAGCCTTGCCTATGGTAGGCACTTCCCCCACTACCAAGGGTGCATCTGTAAACAAAATGGATACAATGTCTGCCTTCTTGGAGTTAACATTCTAGAGGGAGGAGAAACAAAATATCACACAACTCAGTAAAATAACAGCTGCATTAAGAGCTACATAGAGAAAAAGCAGAATTCCACAAGACCTCCAATAGCAGGATTTGAACAAATGAGGGAAATTAGGGAAGGCATCATGAAGAAATAACTTTGAGCTCAGATCTTGAGAGTGAGTACTTGACAAAAGTGGGTGGGAAAAGAGGATTCTGAGCAAAGGTAACGTAGCATATTGATATGGTTGGCTCTGTGTCCCCACCCAAAACTCATCTTGAATTATAATCCCCACATATGGAAGGAGGGGAAGTGATTGGATTATGGGGACAGTTTCCCCATGCTGTTCTCATGATAGTGAGTGAATTCTCACAAGATCTGATGGTTTTATAGATGGTAGTTTTTCCTGTGTTCACACATGCTCTCCCTTGCTTGCTGCCACGTGAGATTTGCCTTTTTCCTTCCACCATGATTGTAAGTTTCCCCGAGGCCTCCTCAGCCATGCAGAACTGTGAGTCAATTAAACCTCTTTTCTTTATAAATTACCCAATCTATGGCAATCATTAAAAAATCTGGAGACAACAGATGCTGGAGAGGATGTGGAGAAATAGGAACACTCTTACACCCAATCTTTATAAATTACCCAGGTATTATTCATAGTAGTGTGAGAACAGACTAATACAAGCAATATAACTGGATCAGAGTGAGAAAGCAGAAAAGTGACACAAATGACACAGGAGAAACAGTTTGGGGAAGGATATTGGAGGCTTAAAGGATTGATGGAAAAGCTTCAAAGTGCTAGGCTGTAGGAAGTCCAGGAAGAATATTATCATACAAATGGCCACAGATCTGGGGTGCTACCCACTTGGATGAACAAACTTTAACCAATTTCTGCTTCTTAGTCCTTCTGCTCCAGTTCCTGGAGGATCCTAATGGTCTCGTTTTCTTTTTTATCTTTTTTTTTTTTTTTTTTTTAATTTATGTTACTTTTGGTGCATACTATATCTGGCATTTCTCCCCATGTTATCCCTCCCCACCCCCCCTCCCTCTCCACCCCCCCTTGTCTCTCCCCTACCCCCCCCCCAACTGTCCCCTGTGTGTGATGCTCCTCTCCCCTGGGTCCACATGTTCTCGTTGTTTAACACCCACCTATGAGTGAGAACATATGGTGCTTGGCTTTCTGTTCTTGGGTCAGTTTGCTGAGAATCATGGTTTCCAGATTCATCCAAGTCCCTACAAAGGACACAAACTCATCGTTTTTTATGGCTGTGTAGTATTCCATGGTGTATATGTACCACATTTTCTTTGTCCAGTCTATCATTGATGGGCATTTGGGTTGGTTCCAGGTCTTTGCTATTGTACACAGGGCTGGAATGAACATATGTGTGCATGTGTCTTTATAGGAGAACGATTTATAGTTCTTGGGTATATACCCTATAGTGGGATTGCTGGGTCAAATGGAATTTCTATTTCTAGATCCTTGAGAAATCACCACACTGTCTTCCACAATGGTTGAACTAATTTACACTCCTACCAACTGTGTAAGAGTGTTCCTATTTCTCCACATCCTCTCCAGCATCTGTTGTCTCCAGATTTTTTAATGATCGCCATTCTAACTGGCGTGAGATGATATCTCAGTGTGGTTTTGATTTGCATTTCTCTAATGACCAGTGATGATGAGCATTTTTTCATATGTTTGTTGGCCTCATATATGTCCTCTTTTGAAAAGTGTCTGTTCATATCCTTTGCCCACTTTTCAGTGGGGTTGTTTGTTTTTTCTTGTATATCTGTTTTAGTTCTTTGTAGATTCTGGATATTAGCCCTTTGTCAGATGGGTAGATTACAAAATTTTTTTCCCATTCTGTTGGTTGCCAATTCACTCTAATGATGGTTTCTTTTGCTGTACAGAAGCTCTGGAGTTTATTTAGATCCCATTTGCCTATCCTGGCTTTTATTGCCATTGCTTTTGGTGTTTTAGTCATGAAGTCCTTGCCTATGCCTATGTCTTGAATGGTTTTGCCTACGTTTTCTTCTAGTGTTTTTATGGTGTTAGGTTTTATGTTTAAATCTTTGATCCATCTGGAGTTAATTTTAGTGTAAGGTGGCAGGTAGGGTCCAGTTTCTGCTTTCTGCACATGGCTAGCCAGTTTTCCCAACACCATTTATTAAACATGGAGTCCTTTCCCCATTGCTTGTTTTAGAACTTCCCAAGCCTAGCAAAGCAGTCCGAATTTCAAATTCAAGAAATACAGAGAACTCCACAAAGATATTCCTCAAGAAGAGCAACCCCAAGGCACATAATCATCAGATTTACCAGGGTCGAAATGAAGGAAAAAATGCTAAGGGCAGCCAGAGAGAAAGGTCAGGTCACCCACAGAGGGAAGCCAATCAGACTCACAGCAGATCTCTCGGCAGAAACCCTACAAGCCAAAAGACAGTGGGGGCCAATATTCAACATCCTTAAAGAAAAGAACTTTCAACCCAGAATCTCATATCCAGCCAAACTAAGCTTCATAAGTGAAGGAGAAATAAAATCCTTTACAGACAAGCAATTATTGAGAGATTTTGTCACCACCAGACCTGCCCTACAAGAGCTCCTGAAAGAAACACTAAGCATGGAAAGGAATAAGTACTGGTCACTGCAAAAGCAAACCAGTTGGCAAAGACCAAAAATGCAATGAAGAAAATGAGTCAACTAATGAGAAAGAAAACCAGCCAGTAACAAAATGGCAGGATCAAATTCACACATAACAATATTAACATTGAATGTAAATGGCCTAAATGCCCCAATCAAAAGACACAGACTGGCAAACTGGATAAAAATCAGAACCCATCGGTCTTGTTTTCAAAATGAGCTTGCCCCCCCACTTAGGAGAGGACAGAGGGCCTGACTGATGGTTCCCCTAGACTGTATCCAATAGGAAAGAAGTTATTTCCTGAAAGAAAATTGGAATGTAGTTGGGAATAAAGAATGAATACTGAGCTGGTCCAAGCCAACAATGTCCACTACAGGTTGGTGGAGATCAGACCATGAAGGGTATTGTGTCATAAAGGACGTTAGCCCTTAACCTAAGTGTAGTAAGGAACCGGCAGAGGCTGTTGAGCAGGAAGAGGGGGAGTGACGTGATCAGGCTTACATTTCTAGAGGATCCTATGGCTGATTTGTAAATAATGGATTAGAATGAGGCTACAGTGGAGGGCAGAGAGCAGCTAGGTCAGTGGCAATGGGAGTTTGGACTACAGTGGTAGCAGCAGGGCTGAGAAATTGTTGGATTCAGAATATACTGGAGGTAGAGTCTACAAGACTTGGGAATAGATTTAAAATAAGAGATGGGTGAGAGGAGGTTTCAGGTTTGGTATGCATGGTTAATATGCAAAAAATTGGTTTCATTTCAATAGGATATTGTGTCTTAGTTTGGGAAGAGCTTCATGACATACAACTTTCGTGACTTAACCCTAAAATCTTACTTAGTTAAACTACTTCCTAAAGGAAACTTCCTAACTACTTCCTAAGGGAAAATCTGACTCTGCCTACAGATACTATACAAGGAGGTAAAATATCTACAATTTTGAAGGCAGATCCCCAATTTCACATAAGAAAACAAAATTTTGATTAGATCCCTAAAGCATATGAATCTGCCCTCAACTAGCAACATAGAAGTCCTTGATTCCAGGCTTCTTCTCAGTGGACAACCTCAAGCTATCTGCTATTCTGTGCTTATTGGAAGCCCAACTGCAAGAAGCGATGCTTAGAAAATAGTAATATGAATACTTATGGCTAACATTTATTGAGTGCTTACTATGTGTCAGGCAACATTTAAAGATCTAATGCATTATTTCATTCAATTCTTACAAAACTATGAGTAGGTATTATATTTTTTCTCATGCTATAGATGAGAAGGCAGATGACCAGAGAGGTTAGGAAGGGATAACATTAGGAGAAATATCTAATGTAGATGACGGGGGGGGATGGATGCAGCAAACCACCATGGCATGCGTATACCTATGTAACAATCCTGCATGATCTGCACATGTACCCCAGAAGTTAAAGTATAATAAAAAATAAATAAAAACATTGAAGTCTTTTCCAGTCCAAAAACAACAAAAATCTATCTATGTACCTCCTTAAAAAAAAAAAAAAAAGAAAGAAAACAGAAAAGAAAAGAAAACAAATGGGACAAGTGGAATTTCTACCATTGTTGAATTATTATACATTGCAGGCATTTTATCTAATCTCATGTAACACTTACCTCACAGGGTAGCTGTCAGGAGTACTATCTCACATTTATTTACAGATGAGTAAACAAGGGCTTGGAGAACAGGTCATTTGCCTGAATAACGGCTAGTAAATTGCTATAAAAGGATTTGAATTCAGGTCTGTACAACTCCAAATCTCATGTCTTACCCCAGGCTACTTCTCAGAACACTTCTATGTCTTACCCATGGTCATGCAGCATTCCAACAGCATCACTGTCTACCGTCTACTGAGTAGTCAATATAAGCCCTTCTCCATGTTGGGCACTGTGATAGTTTTGTGTGTCGACTTGTCCCCAATTATTCAGTCAAACACTGACCCATGCATTCCATGAAGATGTATTGTAGATGTGATTAAAGTCCATAATCAGTTAACTTTAAGTAAAGAAGATTATCCTATATAATATAGGCGGACCTGATTTAATTAGGTGAAAGGCCTTAAGAGCAGAGCTGAGGCTTTCCTGAAGAATAAGAAATTCTGCTGCCTATGGGCCACGGCTTCAGCCTATGCCCAAGAGTTACAGACCCTTCCTAACTAACAGCCTGCCCTATTTATCCAGAATTGCCTAGCCAACTCCCATAGTTATGCAAACCAACTACTTGCTGTGAATCTCATAGTATATATCTCCTGCTGGTTCTGGTCTCTGGTTAAATCTTGACTGATACAAGCATGTTACATGCATTATCTCATTCATTCCTTTCAACAGTCTTAATAATAGGGTATTGCCATTATCTCCATTTTACAGATGATGAAACAGAGGACCAGAAAAGCTAAGTAATTTCCCCAAAGTTGCACAGCTCATATATATTAGCGGCAGGATTCAACCCTACTCCTGAAACTTCAAACTCTGGCTTTTCAGCATTATGCCATGGCACATAAGTGCAGTATATTTGGAGAATATGTACTCCATCCACTCTCCAAATTCATTCACTATAAGAGTTGTAAAAAAATATGCAGTGAATAACTTTAATTTAAATTCGATTTTTGGTAAATCATTTGTAGATTTTTGAATGCACTGTTAAATTTCCTTGCCTAACACAAAATGGCTAGGTGGTTAAAAAAGGAATTCCTTGTTAAAGAAGAAAAATAATGACCGTTATGACAATGATGACTCGAATGATGGTCCATCATGCAGAAAACTAAACTATCAAGTCCACAAACAAGCAGAAAGTAAAGGATGATAACACGTCTTTTCTCTATTTGGCCCAACATTCAAAATTTAGTTTCAGCACATCATCATCTGTCCATTAAATTCATGTAATTATTTTGGATGTCATTGGTTTTGTAGTTTTGCTTACATTCTATATATTCAGTTTTATAGTTGTTTAACACCATAGACATGAGAAGTTTGTGTTCACTTTTATTTTTTTCCATAGTATGACAACAATATACTAAAAGTAATTCGCCCAACAGAGAAGTTTTGTGGTGATTTATTTTTCCCTTAAAAAGTCACTTTTCATTATTTGAGTTTGCAAAAACAACTGGTAGGACTGATGCCTCCCTCCCTTTTCCATTTTAGCTCCCAGGGAGCTCATAAGCAAATGTGAAATTCAACTATGACAATTCTGTTGATCTTTTTTGTCTAGGTACTAGTGTTGTTCTTTCTATAATCTTACTATTTTAAAATTTTGATTTATATTTCCCCCATATCTGATTCATGTGTATATAAATGTTGTAAATGGCCTCAAATCCTCTACAGAATGAAGCGTGAGGTAAATTATTTTTAAAATTATGATTGATAAATGATCATTTAAGTCCTGTCAGTGAAGGTGGGAATGGACTATATACACAAATGATACCATCAAGTATGTGATAATAAAATGTCTGCCAGATAATCGTGATTCACTGACTTGTGCACTAATTCAAGGTGGTCGCTTACATTGAAGTGACTAACAGCACTAGGCAATACTCCTGACCAATCTCTCTCTCCTTGGATTCAAACTAAAAAGTGAAAATTTTCAAGAGTGAAGGAACGCAGAACTCCATAAGGACAGAGAAACTCTTGGGAACTGAGCAATCCTCACAGTGCTGCTGCCCCACAAGTGGTGGGGGCTTTGCACATTTCAGCAGAAACATTCTACAACAAGGTTGTTATCTAGTCACTCCAAACCGAGATTATCTTCTCAGTGAATCTGTCTAGTCTGCTGAGTTAGATTACAAATTCTTCCACAGAAGTGTTCTTACTTTCTCATATCGTCTCTGTGTACCTACTCTTGTTTTCTGATTCAATCTTGACTCAGTCAATCCTATGGTTTATTGAAAAAAGATATAGGATGCAATTTGATTTGTATCCCTGAGGCAGGTCAGAAAAAAAACATTGATCTATTCTGCTGTACTTCCTGTTCTAAATCATTCAGGTCAACATATATTTATCACGTATGATCATGTGTCACTTAATGATGGGGATACCGTTCTGAAAAATGTATCGTTAACTTGATTCCACCATTGTGCGAACATCCTAGAGTGCATTTATGCAAACCTAGGTGATGTAGCCTACTATACACCTAGGCTATATGGTATAGCCTATTCTTCCCAGGCTACAAAGCTGTAAGCAGGTACGGTCCTGAATATGGCAGGCAACTGTAACAGAATAATAAGTGTTTGTGTATTTAATCACATTCAAACATAGAAAAGATACAGTAAATTACAGTGTTATAATATTATGGGGGCAGTGTCATATATATTGTTCATTAGTGTCCAAAATGTCATTCTGCTGCACATAAGTGTACTTACTATTTGCCAAGCACGGTTCTAGGTACTACAGACTCCTTCTCAAGATTTAATGTGCATACAAGTCACCTGCACATTTTTAAAACGTAGATTCTAATACAAAAGTTCTGGGGTGGGACCCTGAGCTTTTACATCGTTATCGAGCACCCCAGGTGATGTAAATGCTGCCTAGCCTTGGATCACACTTCGAATAGCAAGGACATAGGGTATTAATAATACAATACATTCCTTGCCTTCAAGACATTTATAATTTAGATGGATAAGTTGTGGAAGAGGTTAAGCATAAAGACTTCTAAATATAATATGAGGTACATCATATTGGGCAGCCTGTGACAATAGAAAGATTTTGGGGAGACCCTGTTGGCAGATGGGAAAATTGTGATACTGAGTAAAGGAGTGAGTGAGTTAATGAATGAGTGAGTGAGCAAGTATGAGTATGTATTGGGAGTTGAGTGAAGAGAAGGAAATATCACTGAGGGAGGTATGTGAGATAAACCTTGAAGGTTGGATAGAATTTTGACAGGTGAACACATGACGATAAGAACACCAGCCAGGATAACAATATATGTTAACCAACAGTGCTTAGCATCACTAATTATCAGGAAAATGCAAACCAAAATCATTATGAGATACCACTCCCCACCTGTTAGAATAGCTATTATCAAAAAGATAAGTGATAACAAGGGTCTTGAGGGTGTGAAGAAAAAGAAACCCTTGTACACTGTAGATGGTAATATAGATTGGTTCAGCCATTGTAAAAATAGTATAGATATATTATAAATAATATAATTTCCTAAATAAATTAAAAACAGAATTACCGTATGATTATTATAATTACCATAATCAATTACCAGCAATCCCTATTCTGGGCATATACTCAAAGGAGAGGAAATCGCCACTTACTATAAGACACCTGCACTCCCATGTTCATTGCAACATTATTCATGATAGGCAAGATATGGAAACAACTTAGATGTCCATCAATGGATGAATGGGTAAAGAAACTGTGTGTGTGTGTGTGTGTGTATACAATGAAATATTATTTGGCCTTAAAAAGGAAGAGATCCTGCCATTTGCCACAACATTGGTGATCTGGAGACATTATGCTAAAAGAAATAATCCAGATGCAGAAATAAAAAATATATTGCATGATATCTCTTACATGTGGAACCTTTTTTTAAAAAATAAAAGGTCAAATATACAGAGACAGAGTAAAACAGGCTTTCTAGGGGTTCGTGGCGCGGTGGTGGGAAGAAATGGGGAGATGTCCATCAAAGGATACAAAATAAAAACATGTAGGATGAACAAGTTGAAAGAGCCAATGTACAATATGAGGATTACAGTTAATAATAGTGTATTGTATTTGGGATTTTTCCTGAGTAGATTATAGCTGCTCTTGCCAGAGAGGAAAGAATGGAATAATAGATATGTTAATTTGTTCCCCTATGGTAACCGTTATACTATACATATATAACATCATGCCATATACCTCAAATATACACAATAAAGTTTACTTTTAAAAAGCAAACAAAACAATATGAGCAAATATATGAAGGTAACATACTGGTTGTTTTTAAAAAAGAACCGGTAGTCCCATTTGGTTGGCACATAGGGAAAGTAATAGAAAATACAGCAGGAATTAGGAATCTAGGAAGAGATGGTAAAGGGCTTTGAAGGCCATATAAAGAGTGACTTGTACTTATTTTGATAGTTAACAGGGAACCCTTAAAGGACTTAGAGCAGAGCAGTGATATTATGAGACCTGCTGTTTAGTTATGGCTATAGAATTAGAGTTGTGATCCCCTGGTCCAGCATCATCATTTTCACCTGAGAGCTTGTGAGACATTCAGGCCTGCTTACTTACTGAATTAGAAATGCTGGGGGTGGTGCCCAGCATTCACTTTGAATAAGCCTTTCAGGGGCTTCAGATTCACTATGACATGTGAGAACCACTGGGTTAGAACAACAGATCACAAGTTTGGCTGCATGTTAAAATCACCTGGGGGAGCTTTAACAATAGCCTGATGCGCACAGCCCCCTACCATATTCATTAAATCAGAAATCTTGGGGATGAGATTTGGATATTAACATTTTTAAAGCACCTTAGGTGATTTTAATGGAAAACCCAGGCTGAAACATTACTGAATTGAAGACGGAGCTTTGGTGAGGATGGAGCTGGAGAGACTGGGTAGAGAGTGTTGCAATAATTAACTGGGGCTGTGTCCTGGGACAGGAAAAAAATGGATATGAAATATGTCCCAGAGCAAGCCCTATCATATAGGACTGGGCAACTGCCTGTGTATAAAGTGAGAAGAGGAGTCCAAGGCTTTCAAGATTCAGAGAAGAAAAAGGACTGGTGTCAAAGAATGCTGCCAGCTACAGAAATGATTAGAAAGATAATATTTGTTTTTTTTTTGTTTTGTTTTGTTTTGATTTTTGAGACGGAGTCACCCAGGCTGGAGTGCAGTGGCACGATCTCGGCTCACTGCAACCTCCGACCCCTGGGTTCAAGCAATTCTCCTGCCTCAGCCTCCAGAGTAGCTGGGATTACAGGCATGCGCCACCACACCTGGCTAATTTTTGTATTTTTTATAGAGACAGGGTTTCACCATGTTGGCCAGGCTGATCTCGAACTCCTAACCTCAAGTGATCCACCCACCTTGGCCTCCGTAAGTGCTGGGATTACAGGTGTGAGCCATAGAAAGATAATATTCATTTGATTGGTTAGTTGCAGAAATCAGAAAGAATAGTAGGTTGAGAGCTACTAGGATTGTGGGAAGATTTTCTTGGGAGGGAGGGGACCCAGAGGTATTTTTATACAGAAGGGAAAAATGTTGAAGATGAAACAGATGAACAGGACAAACAATAGAACCAGGTTTGGGAGGAGGTGGACAGAAATAAGATCAAGAACACACAAAAAGGTGTTGATTTGCAAGAAAAAAAGACACTATAGTTTGAGAGTTCAAAATTAAGAGAAGGGAAAACTCCTGTTTTGGTAACATTGTGAACAAGATATTCTAAATAGCCCTACTACTTCGAAACTTCTAAATGCTGTGGATGACTTACAACAATATATTTTTAAATGCATTGCTGAGCTCAGAAGAAAGTAAGAAGAATCAAAGGTAGCGGTGGGAGGGGAAAACAGAAGTGGGGGTAAGAGGTAGATAAAGGAGGAACCAGCTGAAACCAGAACAGGGTAGTAAACAACGTAAAAGTTTAGAAAACCCAGAGTCAAAATATTCATGCCAGTAACATAGAGTTTTGGAAGCTGGAAATGAAATCCTAATCCTTGGGCCTAGGCAAATGGAGAAGCTGTTCATGAGATCATCAGGTACATCTGGCTCTCTTGAAGGTGCTACATTATCAGTGAAAAATAGACCAGAAACAAAATCTGTCAGCCGCCAGAGCAAGCCCACAAGGAAACTTTTCTTCACCACAGCTGCAGATGGACACAAACTAATAATAATAGTAGGAATCTCTACTACACCCTAAACCCAGAAATTTGTTTCCAGAGATCTCCTTTAGAAGAAACCAGGATTTAAATTTATTCAACCAGCATGGTTGAAAAACACCAAGCCTAGAAGTTATTCCAGTACAGTAGCATCCCTGTTGGCCCGCAAAGGCACATAGATAAAGCATCCTCAACCCAGACCTGTAAGAGCTCCACAGATTGTTTAGCCAAATAGAAGCACACTAATCACTAAGCATAATAATCACTAAGCACATAAGGAAACAAGTTACCATGAATAAGACTCAGAAGAAACAAGAAGAACAGATTTAAAAGTTTAAGAATTTTAAGTATTTTGTTGTTGTTGTTCTTTGAAATAGGGCCTCCCTCTGTCGCCCAGTTGGAGTGCGGTGATGCAATCTCAGCTCACTGCAGCCTGGACCTCCTGGGCTCAAGCCATCCTCTGGCCTCAGCAACATCCCTCCTCCCCATAGCTAGAATCATGGGTGTGCGCCACCACCCCCCAACTCCACCCCGGCCTCTGGCTGATTTTTTATTTTTTATTTTTATTTTTGTAGAGACAGGGATTTGCCATGTTGCACAGGCTGGTCTTGAACTCCTGGGCTCAAGTGATCCTCTAGCCTAGGCCTCCCCACATGCTGGGATTACAAGTGTGAGCCACTGTACCCGATCAAGATTTTAACTGTTACTGATAAGAAATAGAATGCACAATAATCTGGATCTTCAAAGAAATAAAAGAAACAAAAATGAGCAGAAAACAAGAGATCATAAACAATGAACATAAATATTTGAGAATTAAGAATTAGAAACAACTTAAATATAACCACTGATATGAAATCTTAATGGACGGCTTAAGCAACAAATTGAATACACATAGCTGAAGCCAGAAATGGTAAACTCAAGTATGTATCTAAGAAAATTACCTAGATTGGAGCACAGATAAAAATATGAAAGAGAATCTAAGAGATATGGAATATAGTATGTAAATGTTTAGCATAAGCCTAATCAGACCCCCAGAAGGAAAAACTGGAAAGAATAGAGGCAATATATGAAGAAATAATGGTTGATGATTTTCCAGAACTAAGAAATCCTAATTCACAGATTCCAGAAACACAATAATTCCTAAATTGGAAAACCAAAAACAAAGAGAAATCTATACCCAGAGACATCATAGGACAATGAGAAAGCCTTTAAGTAAGCAGAGAAATACCAACCACGGAAGCCAGAGGAGAGTAGAATAAAAATTTCAATATGCTAAAGAAATATGCTAAACTAGAAAAAAAAAAGTGTTTCATGAGAACAAAGAGGAAATAAAGACATTTACAAATAAAAATAAACAAAAAATGTTTGTCATCAACAGAACCTCACTAAAGGAAATTTTAAAAGATGTACTTCAAGCAGAAGGACAGTAGTCACAGATGGAAGGTCTGAGATGCAAGAAGTATTTTAAAAAAGTAGTAGCAAACGTGCAGGCAAATATAATGAACACTGATTGTGTAAAACCATAGCAATCCCAATTACCCTGACTTAATAATTACACATTGTATTCATGTATCAAAATATCACATGTACCCCATAAATATGTACAACTATTATGTATCAATTTTTAAACACTCTAGTAATGAAATCTGGTAGGCTTAAAAAAACAGAAGTAAAATTATTTAATAGCTATATAAGTTGGAAGAATGATAAAGTAAAACTGTCTTAAACTCTTTGTACTCCCAAGGAGAAGGGTAAAGGTATTTCTTGCCATTAGTCTTTAGTAAGTATGCGTATTATAAATGGAAATAATAGAAATAAAGTATATAATTGAAATAATAGCTAAAACATATAAAACTTCTAAACCACTAGAGGAAGGGAGATGGAATAAAAACACATGTGATTACTCTAAAAGGCCACAATTAATGAAAGGGAAATTAAATAGAAGAGCCAGGACTAATTGAAAACATAAGAACAGTAGATTTAAATATGTAATTAATGACATTAAGTATAAGTGAACTAAATGTTCCAGTTAAAATACAAAGATTGTGTATCTGAATTTTTAAAAATCCATTCATCTGCTAGTTATGAGAGACACACCTAAAAGACAGGATAACAGGAAGGTTGAACGTAATAGAAAGTAATAAACTTTATTATGCTGATACTACCTCACAAAAAGCTGAAATTGTTTACTGATATTAGATAAAGTCAATTTTAAGGCAAAAAGTGTTACTAAGATAAAGTGGGTCACTTCAAACAAGTCAAGAGGAAAACAGCCAAAACACATTAACAGGCATTTCACGGAATAATAAACATGAATGGCCAATAAACATGGAGAGATGCCCACTCTCATTAGTAATAAGGGAAACACAAATTAAAACCAATGGAGTACAGTTTTGTACCACTGGATTGGCAAAAATTCTGAAGCCTGATATTACTAAGATCTAGTCAGAATGTAGAGCAAAGAGAATTTTGTACACTGCTGGTTAGAATATTAATTAACGTAGCTTTTCAAAAAAAAGTTTCACATTGTCTTGAAAAGTTGAAGGTAAACAGACCCTAAATGTCAGCAGTTTCTCTCCCAGGTATATACCTAAATAATCTTTTGCACATGTATATGAAGAGACAAGCTTAAGAAAGTTCATTAGCAGCAAAAAGTGGGAAACAACCCAGATGGCTACCAAAAGAAGAATGAATAAATTGTTTCATTCATTCTATGAAACACTATTTCAGTAAGAATGAATGAACTGCAAATATGCGTCAACACAGATGAATTGCACAACCATAATGTTGAGTGAAAAAGCAACTTGCAGAGGGAAAAACAGTGTGACACCATTCATATAATGCTCAAAAGCACTGTGTATTATTTAAGTATTGACACATATGTGATAAAAGTATAACAGATAGCAACGAAAAAGAAGGAAAGATAAAATCAGAATAGTGTTTGCCCTCCTGGGGATGGAGGGAGCATAATGAGGGTAGGGGTGGTACACAGGAAACTTCAGTGGTGTTGGTAATGTTGGATCCTTAAGCTTCAGGGTGGGTATATGCATGTTCATCACACTTTTCTTTATAGCCAATATAAAAATTAAATACAATGATAGGCTGGATAAAGAAAATGTGGCGAATGTATGCCACGGAATACTATGCAGCCATGAAAAAAGAATGAGTTCGTGTCCTTTGCAGGGACATGGATGAAGCTGGAAACCATCATTCTCAGCAAACTAACACAAGAACAGAAAACCAAACACCACATGTTCTCACTCCTAAGTGGGAGTTGAACAATGAGAACATATGGGCACAGGGGAGAGGAATATCACACACCGGGACCTGTCGGGGGTGAGGGGGCAAGGGGAGGGTATTTATTAGGAGAAATATCTAATGTAGATGACAGGTTGATGGGTGCAGCAAACCACCATGGCACATGTATACCTATGTAACAAACCTACTTAAGTATAATAATAATAAATGAAAACCACATGCCACAGGGCACTAGTTTCTCCCCCAACAAAAAAATTTATATATATATATGTATATTTATATGTATGTGTTAAATATAGTTCTAAAGAGAGAAAGGTTAATTATGCAGAGAGGAAGGATGATCAGCTGTGCCTGGTGAAGGCATTATGATAGGATTGGAGGCTGGGAGAGAATAATGGGCACTCAGGGCAGCCACTGCGGAGAGTACGCTGGGAAATCGTAATACATTTAGCTTTCCAAAATAATTCTGAAGAAGCACCTGGTGGGCCCTCTGAGTGATTATGCTGACAAAATAAGATTGTTCTCTGCCACCCCTTCCTTTCCTTGACTCTACATCATAATAATAGTCAGCCTATCGTTAATAACCATTTGCCGAGTGCCCACTATGTGCCAGTAGCTATGTGTGTGTGTATGTGTGTGTGTGTGTGTGTGTGTGTAATTGTCTTTATTTTACAGGTGAGAAAAATGAAGATAAGACAGGTTTAATGTTTGGCCCAAGGTTACACATCTGCTAGTACTAACTAGCAGTATTAACAGGAGCTAGGAGTAGAACTGGAATCCAAACCCAGTTCTCTGTGACCTCAACGCTTGTGCACTCACCACTCTGCTGTCTTCCTCTTCCACACCATCACCCACATCCCTTTATGCTGTTCCCATGCTATAATTTCTGGGCCTCTGTGGGATATATTCTGCTTTGGTTACTTCTAATCTGCCTCATAATTAGTATTGATAGATTGAACGCTCAGTACCGTGAGGAAATAATACACTGGGATGGAACAGAATGCCTAATTTTGATTTCTGTTTATGTTAGTGTTATCAAGAGAAAACAGTGAGAGAGGGGAAAATATACGTGTTAAGCTAGCAATCACAAAAGTCAACCATGTTTTCCAAAGTACTCTAGGTTCTTTCAAATGACAAACTATGGTATCATTAATTCTTCATGAATGTATCTGTAATCTAGGTGCATAAACATGTGGGGCAAATGAAAATGGCTGATGTGAACTTTTAAACACCATCCCATATTTAAGACACTACCATGGTCTCTATTATACAATAAGAAAGATCTCTAACCTCAGCCCTGCCTCTGCTCCTAAATCTCCGAAAACTCTTTCCGTGTTTCTCTGTGGCATAGGTAGCTATGTTCCCTCATGTCTCATGTACCTAACCTGTAGTGTAGTTTGAAAAAGCAGAGGCGTCAGAACACTATTCTGCAGCCAAGCTATGCACTGTAGCCCAGACATGAAAGAAAACACTGGAAAATAAATTACTCATGGTCCATCTTGTCTTTGGTTGAAAATAATTCTTTAATAAAGAAATAACAGATGATACATGAGACACACACTTAAGTTGGATCAAAATCTCTGTTTCCAGAAGATAAATTCTTTTAAATGTTGTTGATAATCAGAGAAACATTTAGTTGATTGTTTCCTAAAAATCATCTTTAATAATAGAGCATCATAAGCTGGCATCATGCATCTTTTGGTTTTCACATAATTTAAAATAAAGTTTGGAACTGCAGAAAACAGACATCAGAGAGTGATATGGGAAATACTGATTATTTTTATGGCCAAGGAGTAATTTTGCTCCTGATTTTCTCTATTCCCATTCCGAAGTTGGAATGAATAAAGAAACAGAAAGAAAAGCCTTAATTGACAATATAATGCCCACAAGCATCAACAGATGTGAGCCCTTGTAATGAAGCATGTGGGTCTCATTTGGCGTCACTAACCACTTGGAGGATCTCCTTGCTGAGTTCTTGCAGGCTACCCTTCCAAACCTACGTTTGGCTGGCACCTGTGCCCTGTTGAAACTGGCATACCACCCTATGGGTGGGCACAGTGCCACCCTAACAGATGGCCATAAGAGTCATCATGCCAGAGAACTACTATTGTTTATAGCAAGTTTAACTTAACAGCAATTGGCATCTGCTAAAGAATGACAAAATGGTGGTCTATCTTTGCGAAAGATAAACTATGACCTAAAATGGGCATGTCTGAAATTGGTACTTCCTCAAAGGGAGGAAGTGGCACTTCAACAACGTATCGGTACTAAGGTGCCGGCAAAAGGAGGTAACAACACTTTTCAGGGTTTAACATCCTAGTCTTCTAGAGCCAATAAATAATTCAAATTCAACATCATTATAAGTAAAAATCTAAAACGTCATCCCTTAAATGAACTTTCTGTTTGGCCACCTACCTAAAGCTACTCTCATCGATAAAATTCACTGGTTCCATTATCAATGTCTAAGCAATTTGTGAACATTTTTTGAGGGTGAACATTTAATTTTAAAACTCACGTATTTATAAATAATGGTTGAAAATGTCAGGTGTAACTTAAGCCCCAAACTGGGAGAGAAACCATGATTATAGGATGGAGTGTAAAGAGGTTAGTAGTAGCTGAAGGGCACAATGACTAACCCCAATTAACACTAAAATTTGTATAGGCCTGTCTAGATTCATCTAAAGGGGAAAATAAAAAGAAGCTTTACTTTCATGAGCACCTATTTTGTGTCCAGTACTGTGGGATATACTTTGCATCTAGTTCTTAACTTTTTGCAATTCTGATATACATATATTTCCGTTTCCACAGTTTATTTAGAGAACACTAGCCCCCTGACAGCACAGTTCAGATTTCAATTCTCATGGTATACTAACTGTGAATGATTGCATCAAGTACAAACCTCACTGCTGGCTCTTCAGTCTACAAATCTACTACTAATAACAATATACATCATGACTAGTGATCTATTTCATCACTTCTGTCAAAGTCTGCCAGTGATTGGTCACTGAGCATCTGTTATTCAGTTCATACACACACGGCAAAATATGTAGCTGTGTTGTCCCCTGGTCTCTCAGTGACACATTCACGACATTTTATGAACATATATATGTATATAAGTTATACTTTTTCTATATGTGATACAGCCTCTTAAAGTAAATATGAGTATTTCATTAAGTACAATCTATAAGTAGAGCCTCATATATGCGGTAATTTAGTATATGATAAAAATCACTTGGGAAAAGATGAAATAGTATTTAATATATGATATTTGATCAACAAGATAGCAACTTGGAGAAAAATCAAGATTAGAATTATTTAACCCCAACTAACACTAGTTTGTGTATGGAACGAAATAAATGAATGATGACTGAAACAGGGAATTGGCCAAGAAAGGCAAAGAGAAGCAACGAAACCATAAGTCATGACACAGAAAGTGAAATCAGAATCAAACATAAACGGACTTATAGAAGAAATATCGACAATGGAAAGTATGACACTGCCATCATTCAGGAGACTCTAGATATAAAGCCAGAGGAACTTTGTGAAGACAAGCTAATCAACATAAATTAGGAAAGTCACTCTAAGAAAAGGATGGGGGAGTCCCTGAAGAAATGACACTAGTGAAGATCTTCACATTAAAGAAATTCTTGGAAGTATTTCACAATATTGACAGTGCAAATGATAAAATATCGAAGCTGATTCAAACATGGAAAAGAGTATGATAACTCACCAAGGTAAAGAAAAGATTCTTGATCCACACTGAAAGTTATTGTAAGCCAAGGTGAACACTATTCAAACTATTCCTGATACAACAATTTTTTTTTTTTTGGCTTCTTCTAGTGCCTACTAATTATTTTTGGATTTCCCATTACCTCTTCTCCATGGTAAAAATTTGAAAAATAATATATTGACCTTATTACTCAGCAAAAAAATATTTTAATTGGAAACAATCTGATTGACTTGATATGGGATATGTATATCTGATTGCTGTAGTCTGAATTTTATCAATGCTCAGGTGCATAACTGGTCCTATTTATCATTATGGTGTTTATAAATGAATATTGATTATTGCAGTATATTGTAATGACTGTGCTGTCCTAATTTTTGTAATATTATGTTTGTTTTTTTATTTTAGGAATCAAACAGTTATGTTCCAGTGCCTTCATAATCTCATCAGAATTCTTCCTATAGACTATTCCCTCAAAAATCTAAAATCAGGAAGTGAGAATTTCCTAACTGATAATATGGCATTTACTTTGGAGAAGGCACTAGTCACCCTTAGTTCTCTTTCTTCTGCCATAGCTAAACATGAAAGCAATTTTGTACAGAGGTGTGAAGTGAGCAAAGAAAAGAGTAGTGTCGTCGCGGCTGCTTTATCAGACAGAAGGGAGGAAATCCATCCCTACGGAAAAAAACTTCAGAGAGAAAAGAAGAAAATGTTACAAACGAACCTAAAAGTGAGTGGATCCCTTTACAGAGAAATAACTTTGAAAGTAGCTGATGTTCAATTGAAATCAGACTTTGCTGCACAGAGACTGAGTAATTTATAATTATAATCTCAATTTGATCATAGTTTAAAATATGTTTTCACCATCACGTAAGATGTTGGTTCTACTTGCTACATGCCTCCTTTGTAAAAATAAACACTGAGGCTTACTGTAGTAGAATCTTTAGTTTTGATGATGCATAAAATAAACATAGGTGGTTCTTAGTTAGGGCCATTTTACGTCCCTCTCCTCTACCCCTAAGGGGCATTTGGCTATGTTTGGAGATTTTTTTTTTTTTTTGGTTGTCAGAAGTTGTGGGGTCAGGAAGGGATGAGGCAGGGGTGCTATGGGTGTCTAGTGGATAGAGGAGACCAGAGATGCTACTAAACATCCTCCTATGTGCAAGACAGCCCCCTACAACAACGAATTATCCAGCCCAAAATGTCAGTAATGCAGAGGTTGAGAAATCGTGTCTTAGAGTTACTTGAGTGAAGACCAAAATTGCATAATAGTATTTTGGTCTAAATCTTTTAAAAACTTCATTTCTTTCTTGCTTTCTGCTTAGTAAAATCTAGCCTGTAAAAATACACTTCAGATAGATGAATTAAACAAGGTGGTCAGGATCCACAATTTTCTGTAAATATCAATATTTCTCCTACAGAAATTTTTTTTTAGAAAAGAGAGAAAAAGAGAAAAGAAGGAAAAAAAAAGAATGGAATAAAGAGAGAAGAAGAAAAAAAAGGGAGAGAGAACGGGAATCTTGCTCTATTGCCCAGGCTAGAATGCAGTCTACAAATGGATATTAAAAGCTCTTTTATACTAATAATTGTGTTATACAATGGAGACAGGAAGGAATAAGGGAGGAAAATAACAAACAAACAGCCAACCAGTATTTCATTTAAACCTATGAAATGCTATGCAATTGCTAGGGAGTGATTTACTCCCAACCATGTGGTCATTTTTAGAATAAATGTGATGTGTTACTGAAAAAAAAATGTATGTTTTGTGGATTTGGAGTAGAGAGTTCTGTAAATGTTTATTAAGTTTACTTGTCGAGGTTTAAGTTCAAGTCGCGGGTATCCTTCTTAACCTTCTGTCTCATTAATTTGTCCAATATTGACAATGTAATGTTAAAGTCTCCCACTATTATTGTGTGGGAGTCCAAGTCTCTTTGTAAGTCACCAAGAAGTTGCCCTGTGTATCTGGGTGCTCCTATATTGGGTGCACATAGACTTAGGGTCGTTAGCTCTTCCCGTTACATTGATCCCTCTACCATTATACAATGTCCTTCTTATCTCTTTCGGTTTCTATTACTTTAAAGTCTATTTTATCAGAGATGAGAATTGCAACTACTGCTTTTTTTTTTTTTTTTCTCTCCATTTGGTTGGCAAATCTTCCTCCATCCCTTTGTTTCGAGTCTCTGTATATCCTTGCATGTAAGATGGATCTGGATGCAGCTTACTGATGGGTTTTTTGAAGTGGCTGATATTGGTTGTTCCTTTCTATATATAGTGCCTCTTTCAGAAGCTCTTGTAAAGCAGACCTGGTGGTAATGAAATCTCTGAGTACTTGCTTGTTTGTAAAAAATTTTACTTTTCCTTCACTTATGAAACTTAGTTTGGCTGGATATGAAATTCTGGGTTGAAAGTTCTTTTCTTTAAGGATGTTGAATATTGGCCCCCACTCTCTTCTGGCTTGTAGGGTTTCTGCTGAGAGATCAGCTGTGAGTCTGATAGGCTTCCCCTTGTGGGTAACCTAACCTTTCTCTCTGGCCGCCCATAGTATTTTCTCCTTCGTTTCAACCCTGATAAATCTAATGATTATGTGCCTTGGGGTTGCTCTTTTTGAGGATTATCTTTGTGGTGTTCTCTGTATTACCTGGAGTTGGGTATTGTCTTGCCTTGCTAGGTTAGGAAAGTTTTCTTGGATAATATCCTGAAAAATATTTTCCAGCTTGGATTCATTCTCTTCGTCACATTCAGGTACACCTATCAAATGTAGATTAGGTCTTTTCACATAGTCCCATATTTCTTGGAGACTTTGCTCATTCCTTTTTACCCTTTATTCTCTAATCTTGTCTTCTCGTTTTATTTCGTTAAGTTGGTCTTCGACCTCTGAAATCCTTTCTTCTGCTTGATCAATTCGACTGTTAAGACTTGTGCATACTTCGCAAAGTTCTCGTATTGTGTTTTTCAGTTCCATTAATTCACTTATATTCCTCTTTAAATTGTCCATTCTCATGAACATTTGCGTGAAACCTTTTTCAAGGTTCTTAGTTTCCTTGCATGGGGCTAGAACATGTTCTTTTAGCTCACAGAAGTTTCTCATTATCCACCTTCTGAAGTCTGATTCTGTTGATTCCTCACATTCATTCTCAATCAGGCCTTGTTCAGTTGGTGATGAGGCACTGCAATCCTCTGTAGGAGGAGAGGCATTCTAATTTCGGGTGTTTTCAGCCTTTTTGCCCTGGTTTCTTCCCATCTTTGTGGATTTATCCACCTGTCGTCTGTGTAATTGCTAACTTTCAGATTAGGTCTCTGAGTGGACGTCCCAGCTTGTTGGTGGTAAAGTTTTTTCTGTTTTCTTAGTTTTCCTTCGGCGGACGCCCCTCCCCCCACAAAGCTGGACCTTCCCAGGTTCAGCTGTACTTGCTGTGAAACTCTCGATCCTCAGCAGTTCCAACTGCTGTTTTTATTTTTTTTTGTGTGTGGAGGGGGGTACCAGCCTTCCCCCTGCGGCGACCCACTACGCCGGCTGAAACAGCGGTGTTAAGATTCGTGGCGCTTTTCTGCCCAGGAATCTCCCGGTCTGGTTCCCCACTTCAGTCCGCTTTTCAATCAGCTGAATAGGAGACTCTGCCTTCCCGGAGCTCCAACGCCGACCAAAAGGGCACTCAGTCCCGTATACTCTGGGGCTGAGAGACCGCCGTGGCCGGGGCGCCTGCAAAACGGCCGCGCCCCTCCAAAAGAGTCACGCGCTGGTGACCCGTGGGGCTCTCCGCCAAGAATCTCTTGGTCCCTGGGCAACAAAAATTCGTCTGAAAATGTGGGCGTCCACTCACTCTCTGCGCTTTCAGTGGGAGCTACAATCCTGAGCTGCTGCTAATCAGCCATCTTGGAACTCTCTCCGAAATTTAAATGGCCGATACAACAATTTTTTACAAAGCTAAAAAACACTTTGATTTTCAATACTCTAATGTTTTAAATTATAGTATATGAGTAAATATTACTTTTATAATTTTATTACATTTCCCTATACATTTAATACAAACAGTAAGAGTTTCTGATGACATATTGACAAAATTTTTAAAAGACACAAAACAATGATTGTTCTCAATAATCAGTGGGATCACTGTACATGTTTTCAGCTTACATGGTCATTTTTATGGAAGTGCATTATTGTGCAAGGCATGGACTGCCTTACAGAATTTTATTTGAAACCCACAAAAATCCTAGGAAATACAGATCAAATTACACAGGTGAAGAAGAAAGGGGGGGCGTTACATGCTTAATTAAAGGTCAGAAAGCTTGGAAATAATAGCGTTATATATAAGGTACTTAGCAAAAGAGTAGATGCTCATGAAAGGTAAGTTCTCTTCAAAATGATTTCACATCCCTATGTGGGTGTGGCCTCAAAGTTATACTTTCTCTATATGTGACACAGCCTCCTAAATCAAATATGAGTATTTCCTTAGGTATAATCTAGAAGTAGAACTTAATATATGTGGTAATTTAGCATATGATAAAAATCACTTGGAAAAAATGAACAGTATTTAATATATAATGTCTGGTCAACATGATATCAACTTGGGGGGAAAGATCAAGATTAGAAACACTTAACCCTAACTAACACTAGTTTATGTATAGAATGAAATCAAAAACTACATTACTAGTTGAAATTCTACCTTTTTATATCAAAATTCGTCAGGTATATAAAAATGTAATTTAAAAGAGCAATTCCATAAAGACTATAAAATATACTTTAGTTGAATTTTTCTAAAAATCTTAGGGTAAGAAATTCCTAACATGTCATAAGAATCAGAAACCATAAACTCGAAGGTGTGGAAAATTTAAATATAATGAAAACTAAAAATTAAAAATAACATTTAGTTAAACAACACCTCAAACTAATTTTTTTAGAAAAGTGACAAACTGTGGAAAACATTTTGAACTACATACGAATAAGAGAAAAATATATTATTAATATACAATGAACTCCTATAAACTAAGAATTTCTAAAAGAACAAAAATTGGTTATAATAGAAAAATGGCAAAGGGTACCTTATGCGATGAGAAAATAAAAGATCAGCAAAGTTGAACAAGACCAACTCTAAGATAACCAAAACATGCCTTGGCCTAAAAGCTCCTTCAGCTGATGAATAACTTCAGCAAAGTTTAGGATACAAAATCAATGTACAAAAATCACTAGTATTCAATATTAACCTTGAATCTAAATGGGCTAAATGCCCCAATTAAAAGACACAGAATGGCAAATTGGATAGAGTCAAGACCAATTGGTGTGCTGTATTTAGGAGACCCATCTCCCATGCAAAAGACACACATAGTCTCAAAATAAAGAGATGGAGGAATATTTACCAAGAAAATGGAAAGAAAAAAAAAAAAAACCAGGGGTTGCAATCTTAGTCTCTTGATAAAACAGACTTTAAACCAACAAAGATAAAAAAAAAGACAAAGAAGGGCATTACGTTATGGTAAAGGGATACAACCAGAAGAGATAACTATCGTAAACATATATGCACTCAATACAGGAGCACCCAGATTCATAAAGCAAGTTCTTAGAGACCTATAAAGAGAGATTAGACTCCCACACAACAATAGTGGGAGACTTTAACACCCCACTGTCAATATTAGACAGATCAACAAGACAGAAAATGAACAAGGATATTCAGGACTTGAACTCAGCTGTGGAACAAGCAGACCTAATAGACATCTACAGAACCATCCACCCCAAATCAACAGAATATACACTCTCTCTCAGCACCACATCACACTTATTCTAAAATTGAATACATAATTGGAAGTAAAACACTCAGCAAATGCAAAAGAATGGAAATTATAACAAACAGTCTCTCAGGCCACAGTGCAATCAAATTAGAACTCAGGATTAAGAAACTCACTCAAAACTGCACAACTACATGGAAACTCAACAACCTGCTCCTGAATGCCTACTGGGTAAATAATGAAATTAAGGCAAAAATAAGTAAGTTATTTGAAACCAATGAGAACAAAGACACAACATACCAGAATCTCTGGGACACAGCTAAAACAGTGTTTAGAGGGAAATTTATAGCACTAAATGCCCACAGGAGAAAGCAGGAAAGATCTAAAATTGACATGCTAACATCACAATTAAAAGAACTAGAGAAGCAAGAGCAAACAAATTCAAAAGCTAGCAGAAGACAAGAAATAACTAAGATCAGTGCAGAACTGAAGGAGATAAAAACACGAAAAACCCTTCAAAAACTAAATGAATCCAGGAGCTGTTTTTTGAAAAGATTAAGGAAATAGATAGAATGCTAGCCAGACTAATAAAGAAGAAGAGAGAAGAATCAAATAGACACAATAAAAAATGATAAAGGGGAGGTCACCACTGATCCCACAGAAATACAAACTACCATCAGAAGAATACTATAAACACCTCTACTCAAATAAAGTAGAAAATCTACAAGAAATGGGTAAATTCCTGGACACATACACCCTCCCAAGACTAAACCAAGAAGTCAAATCCCTGAATAGACCAACAGCAAGTTCTGAAATGGAGGCAGTAATTAATAGTCTACCAAACAAAAAAAGCCCAGGACCAGACAAATTCGCACCCAAATTCTATCAGAGGTACAAACAGGAGCTGGTACAATTCCTTTTGAAACTATTCTGAACAATAGAAAAAGAAGGACTCCTCCCTAACTCATTTTATGAGGCCATCATCATCCTGATACCAAAACCTGGAAGAGACAAAAAAAAAAAAAAAAAAAAAAAAAAAAAAAAAATTTCAGGCCAATATCCCCAAAGAACATCGATGCAAAAATGCTCAATAAAATACTGGCAAATCAAATCCAGCAGCACATCAAAAAGCTTATCCACCACTATAAAGTCGGCTACATCTCTGGGATGCAAGGTTGGTTCAACATAGGCAAATATATAAATGTAATCCATCACATAAACAGAACCAATGACAAACCCACATGATTATCTCAATAGATGCAGAAAAGGTCTTTGATAAAATTCAACACCGCTTCATGCTAAAAACTCTCAATAAGCTAGGTATTGATGGAATGTATCTCAAAATAATAAGAACTATTTATGACAAACCCACAGCCAATGTTATACTGAATGAGCAAAAGCTGGAAGCATTCCCTTTGAAAACCGGCACAAGGCAAGGATGCCCTCTCTCACCACTTCTATTCAACATAGTATTGGAAGTCCTGGTCAGGGCAATCAGGCAAGAGAAAGAAATAAAGAGTATTTAAATAGGAAGAGAGGAAGTCAAATTGTCTCTTTGCAGATGACATGATTGTATATAGAAAAAACCCCATTGTCTCAGCCCAAAATCTCCTTAAGCTCATAAGCAACTTCAGCAAAGTCTCAGGATACAAAATCAATGTGCAAAAATCAAAA
The DNA here is from genome assembly GCA_036589455.1 of Ateles fusciceps. Lineage (NCBI taxonomy): Eukaryota > Metazoa > Chordata > Mammalia > Primates > Atelidae > Ateles > Ateles fusciceps. The sequence goes on from JAZHEH010000633.1 coordinate 148,134, forward strand.
GGATTCCTATACACCTATAGTAGACAAACAGAGAGCCAAATCATGAGTGAGCTCTGATTCACAATTGCTACAAAGAGAATAGAATACCTAGGAATACAACTTATAAGGGATGTGAAGGACCTCTTCAAGGAAAACTACAAATCACTGCTGAAGGAAATAAGAGAAGATACAAACAGATGGAAAAACATTACATGCTCATGGATAGGAAGAATCAACATGATGAAAATGGCCATAGTGCCCAAAGTAATTTATAGATTCAATGGTATGGCCATCAAGCTACCAATGACTTTCTTCACAGAATTAGAAAAAACTACTTTAAATTTCATATGAAACCAAAAAGAGCCCATATATCCAAGACAATCCTAAGTAAAAAGAACAAAGCTGGAGGCATCATGTTACCTGACTTGAAACTACATTACAAGGCCACAGTAACCAAGACAGCATGATACTGGTACCAAAACAGATATATAAACCAATGGAACAGAACAGAGGCCTCAGAAATAACACCACACATATACAACCATGTGATCTTTGACAAACCTGACAAAAACAAGCAATGGGGAATGGATTCCATATTTAATATATGGTGTTGGGAAAACTGGTTAGCCATATGCAGAAAACTGAAACTGGACCCCTTCCTTACACCTTATATAAAAGCTAACTCAAGATGAATTGAAAGCAATGGCAACAAAAGCCAAAATTGACAGATGTAATCTAATTTAACTAAAGGGCTTCTGCACATCAAAAGAAACCATCATCAGAGTGAACAGGCAACCTACAGAATGGGAAAAATATTTGCAATCTATCCATCTGACAAAGGGCTAATATCCAAAATCTACGAGGAACTTAAACACATTTACAAGAAAAAAAAACAAACAACTGCATCAAAAAGTGGGCAAAAAATATGAACACACACTTCTCAAAAGAAGATACTTTTGTGGCCCACAAACATGAAAAAAGGCTCATCATCTCTGTCATTAGAGAAATGCAAACCAAAACCACAATGAAATACAATCTCATGCCAGTTAGAATGGCGATCATTAAAAAGTCAGGAAACAACAGATGCTGGAGAGAATGTGGAGAAATAGGAACACTTTTAAACTGTTGGTGCAAATGTAAATTAGTTCAAGCATTGTGGAAGACAGTGTGGCCATTCCTCAAGGATCTAGAACCAGAAATACCATTTGACCCAGCAATCCCATTACTTGGTATATACCCAAAGGATTATAAATCATCCTATTATAAAGACACATGCATATGTATGTTTACTGCAGCACTATTCATAATAGCAAAGACTTGGACCAACCCAAGTGCCCATCAATAATAGACTGGATAAATAAAATGTGGCATATATACACCATGGAATACTATGAAGCCATAAAAAAGGATTAGTTCCTGTGCTTTGCAGGGACATGGAATAAGCTGAAAACCATCATTCTCAGCAAACTAACACAGGAACAGCAAACCAAATATTGCATGTTCTCACTCATAATTGGGAGTTGAACAATGAGAACACATGGATACAGGGAGGGGAACATCACACACCAGGGCCTGAGGGGTCGGGGGCTAGGGGTGGGATAGCATTAGAAGAAATGGCTAATGTAGACGGTGGGTTGATGCATGCAGCAAAGCACCATGGCACGTGTATACCTATGTAACAAATCTGCATGTTCTGCCCAGCACATGTATCCCCAGAACTTAAAGTATCATTAAAAAAAAAATTAAATATTTAGGAATACAGCTAACCAGGGAAGTGAAAGATGTCTACAATGAGAATTACAAAACACTGCTGAAAGAAATCAGAGAAGACACAAACAAATGGAAAAACACACCATGCTTATGGATAGGAAGAATCTATATTATTAAAATGGCCATACTGTCCAAAGCAATGTACAGATTCAATGCTATTCATATCAATCTACCAATGACATTCTTCACAGAAATAGAAAAAAACTATTTTAAAATTCATATGGAACCGAAACAGCCCAAATGTCCAAGGCAATTCTAAGAAAAAGAAGAAAGCTGGAAGCATCATGATACCTGACTTCAAATTATACTACAAGATCACAGTAAGTGAAACAGCACCGTACTGGTACATAAACAGGCACATAGACCAATTGAAAAGAATAGAGTCTAGAAATAAGGCCACACATTTACAGCCACCTGATCTTTGACAAAGCTCACAAAAACAAGCTTGAAAAAAGGATTCCCTATTCAATAAATGCTGCTGGGATATCCAGCTAGCCATAAACAGAAGATTGAAGCTGGACTACGTCCTTATACCATATACGAAAATCAACTCAAGATGGATTAAAGACTTAAATGAAAAACCCCAAAACTACCAAAACCCTGGAAGACAACCTAGGTGTTACTATCCTGGACATAGCAACATGCAAAGATTTCACACAAAGATGCCAAAAACAATTACAACGAAAGTAAAAATCCGCAAGTGGGATCTAATTAAACTTAAAAGTGACAAATGAGATCTAATTAACTAAAGAGCTGCTGCACCGAAAAGAAACTACCAACAGAGCAGTTTTGATTACTGCAGCTTTGTAGTATAGTTTGAAGTCAGGTAGCGTGATGCCTCTGGCTTTGTTTTTTTTGTTTTGTTTTGTTTTGTTTTTTGCTTAGGATTGTCTTGGCTATGTGGGCTGTCTTTTGGTTCCATATGAAGTTTAAGGTGGTTTTTTTCCAGTTCTGTGAAGACAGTCAACGGTAGCTTCATGGGGATAACACTGAATCTATAAATTACTTTGGGCAGTATGGCCGTTTTCACAATATAAATTCTTCCTAACCATGAGCATGGAATGTTTTTCCATCTGTTTGTGTCCTCTCTTATTTCCTTGAGCAGTGGTTTGTAGTTCTCCTTGAAGAGGTCCTTTACATCCCTTGTTAGCTGTATTCCTACGTATTTTATTCTCTTTGTAGCAATTGTGAATGGGAGTTCACTAAAGATTTGGCTCTCTGACTGTTATCGGTGTACAGGAATGCAAACAGACAAGCTACAAAATAGGCAAAAATTTTTGCACACTATGAATCTGACAAAGGCCTAATATCCAGCATGTGCAAGGAACATAACCAATATATAAGAGAAAAACAAACAACCTTATTAAAAAGTGAGCAAAGGACATGAGTGGACACTTCTCAAAAGAAGACATACATGCTGCCAACAAGCATATGAAAAGAGACTCAATATCACTGCTCATTAGAGAAATGCAAATGAAAACCACAATGAGATACCATTTCACATCAGTCAGAATGGCTATTATTAATAGATTCTGGCAAAGTTGCCAAAAGATGCTGGTACATAAACACTTCGCCAGAGAAGAGAACACTTATGTACTGTTAATGGGAATGAAAATTAGTTCAACCATTGCAGAAAGCAGTATGACAATTCCTCAAAGCGCTAAAAGCAGAATTATCATTGGACCCAGCAATCCCATTACTGAGTATATGGCCAGAGAAATATAAATCATTCTACCATAAAGACACATGCATGCAAATGTTCATTGCAGCATTATTCACAATAGCAAGGACATGGAATCAACCTAAATGACCATCAATGACAGATTGGATAAGAAAATGTAGTATCTATACACCATGGAATACTATGCGGCCATAAAAGAGAACAAGATCATGCCCTTTGCAAGAACATGGATGGAGCTGGAGGCTATTATCCTTAGCAAACTAACAAAGGAACAAAAAAAAAAAAACAAAAAAAAAAACCCCACATTTTCTCTTATAAGTGGGAGCTAAATATTAAAAACTTATGAACACAAAGAAGAAAACTACAAATACTGGGGGCTACTTGAGGGTAGAGGGTGAGAGGAGGAAGAGGAGCAGAAAAGATTGGGTACTGGGCTTAATACCTGGGTGATGAAATAACATGTACAACAAACCCCGTGACATGAGTTTACCTATGTAACAAACCTTCACATGTACCCTCAAATCTAAAATTAAAGTTTTTTTAAAATTCACACACAAAAAACAGTATAAGAATGTTTATTGTAGCACTATTTATAATAGTAAAAAAACTGGAAGAAATCTAAATGTACGTCAATAGTAGACAGGTTAAATCAATTAACAGACAGCTGCTACATCTTGTAGTACAAAGCAGCCAATAAAAAGATGCTGATGTTTTTTGACATGAAAATAAGCCTCTAACCATTTTTTTCTTTTCGGTTTTTGAATGATTAGATTACAGAAGTAATTATAAAGTATGTAACAATTTACATTAAATATATGTACATCCTATGGTTCTCCATTGATTTGCACAGATTGTACAGATTTTCATGACTTCATATTCTTAAGGACAAATATGAAGATGTGTGTGATACATATCTGTTGTTGGAAACACTGTTAAAGCCTTTGTTCCAGACCTAACAGACTAATTTATTTCAATGGACACTAATGAAAATAATCATTAAAGATAGGATTTAGCACAGAGAAAATGTAGAAAAGCCATACTTGGTGCAAGGAAAATATTCAGTCTATCTGAAGTCAGCAGTATGCAAATAAGTCATCTGAATATTTGTCTAAAATGTTGATCTATCTAAGGAAATCTCTTCTACTACTGCCCACTCGTCACCCTATTAAGGCACAGGGATTTTGAAGGAAGGTAACATGAGTAAAGGTATGACCTCTCACTTGTAGCACCATCTTTGTACATAGTTCAGGGTTACCTCCACCATCCCCCCAAAAAAGACTCATCCTAACTTAGTATATTACTCTCAGTTCTAATACCCATTTTTATGTTAAATTCTCCATCTCTTACAGTGTTCCCAGGAGAATCTTAGGCTCGCACAAGTTACGTTGAGGGAAGCCCTGATAAGATTCTTCCCAGTTACTGACTTGTAAACTGTCTTATACTCACTGAGCTTAGTTTTTATGTGAATATGCCAATTTTGACCAAAAAGGGATTCAAATAATTCTTTAACTCTTTAATTATTTGCTCTTTCCTTGTTCCTTTGTCAAACCAGTCCTGGTTTTGCAAAAGCATCATCGTAGTGTCTCAGTTTAGCATTATGTACAGGATAAAATGATCAGAATATGAAATGAGGCTGCACTTGTTTTCCTGGGTCATCTTTGTTTCTAAGTCATTTATTTAGCTCATAAGAAACAGTGTCTGACTGTTGACCTTGATAGAATATACATTCAGTACAATCTTCTCTCTTCCCTCCTCAGATCTTCTTCTACAAATTGCCATCTGATTTCTCATTTTAAATTAGCATATTTTATCACTTAATAAGTAGGACAATGACAAAATTCATTCTAATGGTGAGATCCAGAGTAAAGTAATTGTCCATACGGACATAGAAAAGTCACCATAGTTTCTAGTTGCACACTCACATGTGGGTGGATACAGTGTAAAAACTTGTTTTCCTTTCTTGGGCTAAGATGGTCAATTAAAGTAAAAGTGAGAAAAAAGAAACATGATGCTTATTTGAAATTAACATGAAAAGTCATATAGGAGGAAGAATTTTGGCCTAAAAGGGATCTAAACTCTTCCCTCCTTGCCTTTGCCCTGGTCCCAGTGTTCAGGGTTGGATCTCAAGGGGCTGGCCTAAAAGTGCATCCCTTTCAGGTAGCTCAAAGAAGGGAAAGCCCACTGTATGGGCCCAAGCCTTGAGAAGAAGTTGAGCCAGAAGCCAAAGAGCCAGAACAAATGAGATCCAAAATGCAGAAGCAAAAGAAATCTCAAGGAAAGGCAGAGTCAAAAATAGGCTCTGGTCTAAAATCTATGACTTAGCTTGCTTTGTCATTTTAAGCTCATTGCTTAACTTCTCTGAGCCTCAGTTTTTTCATTTATAACAAACAGCAACTCTATCTCCTCTATTGATATTATATGGAAATACTTTGAAAGTGTTATACAAATGTAAAGTTTTGATTATTATTAAAATACAAATATTTTGTCATTTGAATTCTTCCTATTTGAAATTTTAAGGCAGAGGGTAATTCATGGAAATCAAATGTGTTTTTCTTTATTCCAGTGTCAGAGGTGATTGAATCTATTGGAGATGCTTTGAAAAAGTTTTATATATACATATATACATATATATGTGTGTATATATATATATATATATATATAAAGTATATTACTATATATCGTGTGTGTGTGTGTGTGTGTGTGTGTGTGTATGTGTATGTGTTACAAGAAAAATCATGTCGAAGCCTTCAACCATTGCCAGTTTTCCAAAGCGTCCCTGTATGGCAAGAGCAAGAGAAAACTTAGATTCCAATTTCTCCTTTATTTGGGTGGAGAAGCCCATCTTCTCTGAACTGTGGGAAGCCTAGAGTTCCTCGAAATGTCGTGGAGGTGGGAGAACACTGTGGAGAGAGATACTGTATTTCCTGCCAATGAGCAGGTGGGAACTGATCAATTAATGGGAAAGAATGACAGTCATAGGCATATATGCACCCTGAGCTTGTAAGAATGACTTGCAAGAGTTATTATTATAGCATACCTATTTGGCAATTTCAAGAATTTTAGTGTCAGAATATGAATGTCATGCCTGATAGGGACAATTAAAAAAGGAAACAGAAGGTGGGCAATAAAAGGGCATTTTACTCAGAAGCTACAACATGTGCCAAGGCACAGCAGCACAAGGAAGCCTTGGTGTAAGCTGGGTTTTGAGGGTTAGAGCTCAGTGTGTGATGTGTAAGAAAGGCGTAGGGAGAGCAATGGGAGACAGGACTGGATCTCAAGGCATATGAAAGACCTGGAATGTCATACAAAGGTGTTTCTCTTCTGGAACTTTGAAAATTCATAAACAAGGAATTGATGTGATCAAATTCAGAGGAATGCATGAGAAAATTCTCTTCAGCATGATAATTAAAATTTTCTCCAATACAATGGACATATTTTTTAAAACATTTTAATCAATTTAAAATCTCAGAAGCCTAATATCTCAAATATGCTATTCAGAATATCAGATTATCTAATAATTATTTATAATAGATTCAATGTTTTAAAAATATGAAATTCAATTTCCTTTAAAAATAAGAAAATGTTTTTAAGAAGAGCATTGAGAAAACAAGCAATATAAGAACAGCAGACAAGCAAGATTGCCTTTAAGTAGATGAGAGTAAATTGAATAGGTTCTTTTTCTTCTCTCCGCTTAGGCACGTTTATTTAATTACACACATATCTATTTTAACACACTAGTGTGTTACTGTATCATAACATTTTTAATTCGAACTGAGACTTCCCAGGACTGTGGCTTAGCACTCTACAAAACAACTACAGATATCAACCCATGCAGGCAAACCTAAAACCATGCTACTAGCTTCCATGTAACCCAAAGACTCCAACACCACAAACCTCTAGGAAATGGAATAATCTAAGTTAAGACCTTGAGGGGAAGCAAAAAGAGAGTGCCAGAAGTGAAACCATATGTTTCCCAAGAGCCACTGAGTTGCAGGGAGACAGGAACACTTGTCCTCAACTACGATTTGCTTACAAGATATGGCAGAGAAATAGTCCTAACAGCCTCTGTAATAGGATATGTTTTTGTAACTAATGGGACTATCTGTGTGTAAACTCGATGCTGTAACATTTTTGACGATTACATGTAAACTTTTATTAACATACATCAACCTTTGAAAATAATTGCCTTCTCTCAATAAGGGTATGTTTTAAGGCAATCAGGTTATATAGCTATTTCCTATTTCACTGAAACCCAGAGAAGTTGTCCTTCATATAAGGCACATGTGGTGGGATTTGGGTTCTGAGCCCATGGTTTTCTTTCACTGAGTCACATTAACACTGCTTTATATAGCACTGAGGCCAAACAAGCATCACGCACGCTCAAAACGCATCCTTCACAATATGTAAAGAACTTAAACCATCTAAGTCTAAAGCAATTACTTTCTTAAGGAAATACTAACTACTAATCTAACTATTGAAGAAGAGGCTAGCAGGCAAACCATGGCTCTCCTGTTTCTTTTCTTTCTTTCTTTTTAAAAAGTTAACTAATTAATTTTTATTTTATTTTTATTTTTTATTTTATTTTTTTGAGACAGAGTCTTGTTCTGTTGTCAGGTGCCAGGCTGGAGTACAGTGGCGCAATCTCGGCTCACTGCACTCTCCACCTTCCAGGTTCAAGCAATTCTCCTGCCTCAGCCTCCCTAGTAGCTGGGACTGCAGGTGCATGCCAGCACACCCAGCTAATTTTTGTATTTTTTAGTAGAGACGGGGTTTCACCATGTTGGCCAGGATGGTCTCGATCTCTTGACCGCGTGATCCTCCCGCCTCGGCCTCCCAAACTGCTGGGATTACAGGACCACCGCGCCTGTCCACTAATTAATTTTTAAATTGACAAATAAACATTATATATATTTATCATGTATGACGTGATGTTTTGAAATACTTATATTTCCTGTTTCTCTCGTAATCAGGAATCCTAAAGGACTTTTTCAAAATCACCCTCAAGTAACAAAAACATAAGAGAGAATAGATGAAAGGAGGATCCCAGGTAGGTTAAGATGTATATTCCCATGTTGCATACTGAAAACATAATCATAGATAATGGAAGTGAACTTGGGTTTTCATTCTCTACCTCAAATTAACATGACATTCTTTTATTAGGCTAGAACACGCCAATATAAATCAAACAAGGATAGAACCTTTCCCCAAATAATAAGTAAAGAAGCATGATAGAGTAGGAAAATACCAAATTAGCTACAAATTTTCCATCTCATTGTCTTCTGTAAAATAAAATTTTTATAACGAACACGCTCCGTACAAGCTGTGCTGGTAGGTCTCGCTTCCAAAAACACTCACAGAGCAGTAATAAAAACCAAGCATGAACTCTAGGACATCTGCTATGGCATTGTTATCAAATGCAATCATGTTGGTCACAAATCTATACTCGCTTCAACTTTTTGTTGAAATATTAGTTCGTCTGCAGCATCTCCAATCTGGCACGCGAGGACTGACAGATGCTCTGGTTTTACCTCATCTTCAACTTACATGGCTTCTCATTATACTAGCTATAGCTCGGCAAACTATTCCTCTGTTCTGGAAGGCGGACAAAATGCCATCTGTCTCTGCACGGTTATCAAAACGAATACTGCAGTGTAAAGAAACTCAGCTCCAAATCGGGAGAGTGAGGAGTTGCACTCCATCCACATCCTATTACAAATTATACACACACACACACACACACACACACACACACACACATATAATATATTCAAGGGCTCAACACTCATGTTTTCCAACAATTCTATGATGTGAATATTTTCAACCAATGGACACGTATCACATTTCCTAGTTCTATTTGTAATCCATGCAGTTTACATCATCTGACACTAATTACTAGCTAGAAGGCAAGAGAGCAGTTCTCACCCAGCAAAAGATTCCAAGGTCATTCTGCAACTGAAAGCAGGTGGGAGCCTTACTGTAAAATCAAGCCAGATTCAGAGACAATGGAGAGGAGGAAAGGGGAAAAATTATTTATAGAAATGGAAGAACAAGTGTATTTCAACAACAGGCTATACCCTTGCAAATCAGTGGGTGAGGAGAGGAGGAATGGGGTGATGAGGAGATCGAGGCTGACACAACAGAAAACCTAAAACTTGTGCTGACAGTTTTGTTAGCACAATACTAACAGTGTGACTAGGAAAGAGCCGTAGGTAACTGCAAAGCAGCGTCGTCGAGATGTTCGGCTCGTTATCTGCAGCAAACGCAGAACTTGAACTTTACGCACGACTTTAGGTCTAACTTTGATTCTTATGCTTCCGTAGATTCGAAGCACAGAAACGTAAAAGAACTTTCAAACTGAAAAAAAAAAATGTATACATCAAGAAATTCAAGGAGTTCTTTAAAGCTAGTACTTTTCTTCAGTGGAGGTGCTAGAGGTCAAGATCAATCATACTGAGGATCTTGAGATTTGGAGACTTCTATTTAGGGGCTATTCAGCCCTTTACTCCTGAAACTCTTAACATTTAAAGTTGCCTGCTCAGAGCCAATGGTACATCCTCACCAGCAATTTATAGGTACCAAAGTCCTCCTGTTGTCCATATCAGTGCCTTGTCATTTTCAAATTAAATCTTCATTCCAAGAGAAAAAAAAAAAAAATCTTCATTCAAACTCCTAGACCCAGACATCTATCAGAAAAACTGGATGAGGATTACAAGTCAGAACAAATGCCGTTTTTTCACTCCAAAGTCAACTGGTTTTCATCTGTTTACATAAGCTTTTGTTTAATGCTTTAGTTTATATGAAATGAGATTCTGGAAGCCTTATGTGAAAGCTATCAGTCCAGTTCCCACATGGATCAGTTAACTTGGCCATGTCACAGCCCCATGCTCTCCTCCCACCCACTGAATCATCTGGCCAATGGCACCGTTGGTCACAAAAAGAGTCAAGGAGAAAACGTGGCTAGACCAGTGCAAATCCATCCTTGTGGCTGAGGAGTAATGATCAGGAGTCAGGAAGGCTATCTTGGTATAAACAGAAGAGCCCAGTTTCACTTTTGCTGTCTTCTCCACTTCCCACACTAAATTTCACCCATAAGCATCATTTCTGCCAAAGTTGTTTGAAGTTCCTGCACTTACCTGACTACCTGTTACAATAAGCTTTATTGATTTACAGTGATGCTAGTGTATATTATCACAATCAAGACAATGGACACCCTTTTAAGAGAAAAAGTTTGCCTTCATGCAGAGAAACATCTCAAGGAAAAGAAAGAGCCTGGCTGGACCAGAAGCCCAGTGCTGCATTGAAGATGCCCCAGGACAAAAACTGCCACACAGACAGTGGGCGCACTCAAGTCAGCTAAGCCATCTATGAGTGCTTGGCTGCACTCTGCTATGCTCCTTCAGTGGGCTCCTGATACCAGCTTGCTCCCGGCTGATCTGAACTCTGTTTCTCTCCTGAACTTTGGATTTTGGACTCTCCTTTAGCTCTTGGTGCCTCCTGGCTGACTTAAAAAAAAAATCAGCCTCCTCTTTATGTACACAGCACTGCCTCTTGAAGGAGTATTCCTGCTACTCACTCAGCATGACCCTGGCCAGGCCCACTGCACCAGACACAATAGCAGAATAAAGCTGGAGGACATGACATGAAGCAACTATTCTAACCTCTATGTACATGTGCTTTTTCCTTTTTCAGATGGAGACACTTATAGTGATCCTGCTTCTTTCATTGGGATAAAACAGTGCCTGGCCCAGAAACACCTCTCAACCAATACTTATCAGTATATTAAAAGACTAGAAAGTTAATCTGTCATCCAAGTATAGGGTGATACTATAGGAAATTATTTTAAATGTCTTAGGCTTCTCAATATTTGCACATAATCTAAGATGGTAGCAACTGCCAACTAATAAGATTTTGAACATATATTACAATATGTAATATTGTAAATAACATTTACATAGCTTATATGTACTGAGTGCATACTAGGTATCAGGAAATACTCTAAGCATCTTATACAGATTAACTCATTGAATCCTCACAACGAGCCTGCAGTATAAAGACTATTATTACTGTCATTTTATTTATGAGGAAACTGAGGTTCAGAGAGGTCAAGTGGCATGCCTCATGTCTCTAGTCACTTACCTAGATAATAAGTGACAGAGTTGGGATTTAACGCCAGCTGTATCACTGGCTCCAGAAACTTTGCATTGCCATGATGCTATTCTACAAATACAGACGAAAGTTAAATATGCAGGATAAAACATAAATCAGCTAATCATAGACCAGACTTTTGTTGTGTCATAGAACCCAACAACTACACAGAAAAAAAAGAGAGGTACACATTGACTTTCCCAACGCAGCACCTACAAAGCTACGGTTGTCATCCACAGTAACATTGATGACAAAAATACCATTAGAAAGCACACTTTCTTTTTTGCTATCTGTCCGCTCTCAGTTCCGTTTAGGAGACAAGTTGCTTCATGTTACGTGCAGTTTGCGGGTACATTTGCCTCGTTGCTTTTTCAATTCTGTGAGCAGCAGTGGTAAGGTAGAAGGAGCATTCAACTCGGAGTCAGAAAAGCCGGGCTTTGCTCCTGAATGGCAATAACCAGACTTTGTTTCACTGGTCAGTTAAGGAGCTTGAAACAGATTCTGGATTAAGCTTGCGCATATAATTGTAGCACAATTATATGGTCTTATAATGTTGAAGTTAATGTTTATCTCCCAAGCAAAAATGGGCTGAAGGCAGGGTAGGGGAGGTGGGGACTCAATGTGCTGCAACACCAGAAAAGGCATTAGAAAATCCACAGAACTTGCTTAAACCCAGAAGAGTCTGTAGTTTCAGCTCCAAATATCTTTCAGTGAACCAACTGCTTTAAACTTCTTTTGGCAATAATGAGATTCTGATGATGGTGATGATCTACTGCCTTGATTTACTGTGAAACTACCATAAGCCTAATATTTTACATATGATACTTCACAAGAATACTGCAAGACAGGTAAAATTCCCACTCTACACATGTGCAAGCCAAAGCTCAGAGAGGAGCAATGGCTCTTACCAAGCTTACACAGCTAGTAACCGGCAGAGGTGGTGTTCTAATCACCAGCGTCAAGCTCTAAGACAGATCAAGCAAACTTATTCATCATTATGTATCTATAACCTAACCCAATACCTAGCACTTACTGAATGTCTAACTCAATCAGTTCTTACTGAATGAAGGAATAACTCCAAAATGTGTGCTGTCACCACTCCACATGCTACCTTTCCACGACTCAGTCTCTATCTCTTGCTCCTGATACGTTAGATATTTTATATTTGTTCTCTCACATAATTTATTTAGTAAAACTTCAAGATAATTTCATTACTAGGGCCAGGCGCAGTGGCTCATGCCCATAATCCCAGCACTTTGGGAGGCCGAGGAGGGCAGATCACAAGGTCAGGAGTTCGAGACCAGCCTGACCAACATGGTGAAACTCTGTCTCTAAAAATAAAAATAAAAAAAATTAGTCAGGTGTGGTGGTGCGTGCCTGTAATCCCAGCTACTAAGGAGGCTGAGGCAGGAGAATCGCTTGAACCCAGGAGGTGGAGGTTGCAGTGAGCCAAGATTGTGCCACTACACTCCAGCCTGGGCAACAGTGTGAGACTCCAACTCAAAAAAAAAAAAAAAAGATAATTTAATTACTGTGTTTCTATTTTAGAAATAAGGAAATGAAATTTGTAGAAGGTGAGCAACTCACCCGAATCTACAAATAAACATAGCTATAAAGTGGTGGATCTGGCTTTGAATCCAGATCTGGCTAGCTCCAAATCCTGACCTTATCAGATTTTAAAGTTATCTGTAAATTATGAGTTATTATTTAAGAAATCAAGTAATCCTTGTGGAATGTTACTTATAAATGATAGACCTGTGTATTTTGAGTTTACTTTCAACCTTCCTGCTATCCTGTCCCACCCCTGCAAATGCACACACATATACCAAGGCAACTGGCCTTTTGGGTTTTGGTTCCAGCATCATTTAAACCCACACTCTACACACCAGCTGGGCACTTCACTTACAGCACTACCGTGAGAACCACCTTGTGACAACTGAAAGGCATGCAAGAGACCTGCTTGTTCTTCCAGTTCTTTGCACCAATTTCATATACTTCATGTTAATATAAAAATAGTCATGTTGAAAGACATTTAATATTACAAGTGTTAAAAGACACATTTTTGGTCTTCATTGGGTTTTTAAAAAGGAGAAAAACAAAATGCATTTTTAATTTCACATACACTCCAATTTTACAAAATTCAATGTTGGTTATTTAGGATTAATCAAATGCATAATTTCCATTAAAATAATATGAAAAACAAAGCGGCAGTAGGAGTTTCTCAGGTTTTCACTGACTAACTTTATAGAGGAAAGTCCTAGACTTCGTATACCCTCTATAGGGTGCCCTTTGTTATGGTCTGCACCATGATACTGACAGTATTAAATATTGCTTGTAGAGGCATATGATGGCAAACCACATCATATCCTCCAGTCTGATCAGGTGCCTACCTCTGAGTGAGAGGCCACTTAGAGCACAACCACAGGGCTACTCACACACTGTAACTAGGTCTCTCACCTCAGATCACCTGGCCCCCACACTCCCTGTGTGCTCTCCCCTCTGAATCCTACACAGTACCCCAAATGCTATGCCCTTTCAGATCTTCACTCCTTTGCACATGCTGTTCCCCCTTATTAGAATGTCCTTTAAGCTCCTGCCCTTTTAAACTATAAAGTGAGCACCTATGCATCTTTCATGTCCTGGCTTGTCCTCTGGAAACTCTTTCTCAGCATGGCAGAAGTGGTTGCTCTCTACCCCCCACTCCAAGCTTAAGCCTACACACATCTTTATGCTACTTAGCTTGTTGGTCTATTTGTTCCACTAAACTTCAAGCTCTTTGAGGTAGGAATCCTCTTCTGTGCATCTTTGGGCCTCTGGGCCTAGGCTTCATGGAGTTTAGCACCCAGTAGATGCTCTGTAGAACTTCAGTGAATGAATACATGTAGACTCTTGAGACATGGCTCATCCATTTTTCCTAGTTTCCAAAGAAGAAAATTCAAAAAGGCAATTCAAAGGCATGTCTTTAATGCAACTGCCTGCTTAAATCTGTTCACTTTCCATAGAAAGACATCTTTTTGCTTCAGTAAGGCACATATCTGACAATATGAGTTCACCTTTCAAGTGGAGTGCCTCCATTCTGAATGACAAAATGGGATGGCCAAGAGGAGCAGAGAATTGCAAAGCAATCTGTGATCCAACGTGAGAGATGAGGGTCAATCTCAGATTTGATCACATGCAATGCTCCATTTATTTCTTTTGATTTGCATTGTATTTTCAAGCACAATGGTTTGGGTAATCTCTTCTTAACCATTTATTAACTTGGGAGTTATTCCTTCTCCTACATATTTATGCAATTACAGTATCTTAAAACTCTAACGGATCTTGCACCCAATCTTCCACCCAAAGTAGGTTAAAGTAGAAACAGAAAGATCTTTGGTACCATATGAGAGGCAAAATTTTAAGATGACCCCTAATGTCTCACACCCCTGTATAATCTTCTTCTCTCGAGTTTGGGTAGGACTTGTTTTGCAGATATAATTAAAGTCACTAATCCATTGCATTTTAGTTAATCAAAAATGGATGTTATATTGGGTGGGCTGGATCTAATCCAGTGAATCCTTTAAAAGAGGATCTAGACCTTCCTGGAAGTCAGAGACTCGAAGGAGCAGACTTTTACAATGGACCCTTTATCCATCTTATTTTCTCATACCAGGAATCCAGTCTCTCCATTGTTGAATATGCATAAGCATGCTGCCACGAATTCTATGGCCACAGGAAATTCTTCCAACAAGGAGAGCTTGGAAGTGGCTCCTTCCTTAGGCAAGCCTCTAGACGAGAATACAATCCAGATAGTACCTTGATTGGAGCTTTGTGTGACCCTGAGCAGAGAACTCAGGAAAGCCATGCCTGGATATTTAACCTTTAGAAATTGTGAGATAATAAATTAGTGTTGTTTCAAGTTATGAAGCTGTGGTAACTTGTTATGCAGCAACAGAAGATTGATAGAGCCTCATATAGACATGGGGTCCAATACTAGCATCACCTCTTCCTATATATGTGTGTCACTTTACACTTTGGACCTTTGTTTTTTAATCTATATAATGCAGATTATGCTATTTATCTGATAAGGCCATTGTGAGAAGTAATGAATGAATATATGTTAAGTGTGTTAATATACTTACTTAATATATGTTAAGTATATATATACTCTAGCTTTCACCCAAAGGCCAAAATATTAATAAAGAGATATTTATATAGTTCCACTGAATGCCAGGCATTGTTCTAGTTGCTGGGTTCTCAGAAATGAACAAGCCAGACAAGATCCCCGCTCTTACGGAATTCACATGCTAACAGTGGGAAGACAGAGAGTAAACAGTTAAATATATGAATGAGCAAGAACGTATACTGAAAATAAAACAGGATGATATGGTAGAGAGTGCAGGCAGACACATCCAATCGCAAGGCCAGCAAACCATCCAAAGAGGTGATATCTGACTTGAAATCTGAATGACAAGAAAAAATCAGTTCGTGTGATCAAGGATCAACGTATTACAGAAAGAGGAAAGAGCCAGTGCACAGCCTTCAAGTGTGAGAGTGTAGTGTTTCTGTGAAACAGTAAGAAGGCCAATGGGGCTGAAGCAGAGGAAGTCGGGGGAGCAGAGAGGGGAGAGGTTGGGAGATGAGGCAGAGAGGTAGGCAGGGGCAATATCATACAAAGCCTCATAGACCATGGTCAAGAATTTGCTTTTATCCAGTTTCTCAGGAGAGAGTTTTGACCCAGCTGAATGGCATTATCTGATTTATATGTTACAAGATCATTCCATTGTTGTATGGTGCATGGACTGTAGGGGACAAAGGTTGAAACTCAGAGGACAGTCATATTGCAGTAGTTCACACAAAAGAGAATTGTGACTTGGACTGGAGGGAGGAGGAGAGCACTGCATATGGTCATTCAACTAAATATTTTCTCAATGATTAAATACAAATTTCACACAAAGTAAAATGCCATATTTTTTCCACCCTTTATTTTTTCTTCTTTTCTCACACCAGGATCTGGTTCAACCAGAAATGCTAGAGTAGGGAGTTTCTTTTACAAGGCAACAAAAACACCAAAATCAAGAGAGGCACAGGGACTAGAGCATTGTGTGAAAGCCACGATATGTAGAAGTAAGAGGAACATCTAAAAGGAAGAATGACAAAACCAAAGGTGGCCAGAGAAATGTGTGGAGGCAGGGTACAGAGTAAGGGAGAGAAGAGCCATGATCAAGATCAAACGGGGAGCAGGCAAGTAGAAGTCCTAGGCAGCAACTGGAATATCAAGAATCCTCTAAGCTTTTCCACAATTTCAGGATATGGGGCATGTAGGTGGGTTCGCTAAGTTTGAAGGGCCAGGGCCGAACAAAAGAGGCGCATGTATATGTGCACATCTGCGCATGCGTATGAAGACTTGTACACTTATGTGTGGGTTAAAATGCGTGAGAAAACATGTTTCTTCATCACTCATTCACTTTAGACTTCATAAATTAAAACAAAGCAGTGAAAAACCAAATGCAAATTGACAAAATGAAACCTAAAAGGAATCCATTTCCCTGGGAATATCTTTCTAAGAGAGTTTTAGCAAACTGAAGAGTATCACAAAATACAGCTTTCTTTGTGTTTGAGGTGTTTGTTTGCCAAGGTGCTCCATTAATTAGAGATATTGTTGTGATCCTATACCCAGCCTCTGTTTGTGATTCCATCTAATCTCACTAACCATGAGCCAAAAATTGAAATAAACCAATGAATTGTGACTTAAAACATCTCAGTAATACATCTGACATATCCAGCAGGTGAACAAAGAAAGGGCTTTGACAGCGTGGAGTGCTAAACAAATGCATGGTAATAGAGAAAACCATCTCCTTCAGAGGGCCAGGAGCCCAAATGACGCCTTTGCTCTCTCTAAAGAAAAATCAAGGTAACTTCCAAGAATACCACCTATTGTCCTTTTCAATAACAAGGGCCCCCAACGCTCCACGCTTCTTGTTATTTTAGGTTACAGTAAACTTTTCATCTTAGAACACACTTATACTCCTTAACTGGTGGACATTTTATCTTAAGTATATGGTTCATGGGGCTAAGAAAGGCTTTGTTAAACTTTGTTATAAATACTACAGAATGCCAAGTGCATGCAGGAATAATTTCAGTTTCATTCTAAGGCTTTATCAGCCTCTATTTTCTGTTTGTAGCTCTTTATCATAAAGTAACTGTGTTCGTGTATGATATTTGTGTATTCTCCAATCCACGCCCCTCCCATCCAAGACCAA
This sequence comes from Ateles fusciceps, assembly GCA_036589455.1. Lineage (NCBI taxonomy): Eukaryota > Metazoa > Chordata > Mammalia > Primates > Atelidae > Ateles > Ateles fusciceps. The sequence continues at coordinate 165,951 of JAZHEH010000633.1, forward strand.
TCCAATACCATATTGATATTTTTAATAGTTACAGACGAGTATAATCATAGGTTACAAAGAAAACCCCACTAAATAAGTGAACACAAAACCTACAGCCTTCTCTTGACATAAGAAACACTGACTAAATCACTGTCATATGTTTATTTTTCATTGCAAAAGTTTATTGACTATTGAAGAGGAATTAGTGGGTCCCTTCCAAGTTCAGACACATGAATTAAATTATCTCAGGTCAATTATGTGAACTTCCATTTATATTTGATTTTAGCTCAGAAGTCAAGTGATTGCTGACTAGTAGTTTTTGATCTGATTGAAATATGTCATTAATTATCAAAGAAATTAGATTGCTGACCACTCGAATTTAAAAGATAGGTACAGAGTGGCAATTCTTAGGGTGAACCCAAGGAGTTATATGACTTATAAAATTGTTTACCTCTCTGTCTCCTCTTTATTCTGTGAGCTCCATGAGGGCTGGAATTGTCTTTTATCTCGGTGGTCCTTGTGCCTAGAAGAGTGGGTGACACACGTAGGTTCAAAAGTAATATTAAGCTAAAGACTACAAGTTTATGGCCTGTCTTAAAGTCCTTATAATCTAATAGGCAAAACTGGCCACAAATGCAAATTGCAGTAATACAAGGCAATGGAGAAAATGTGTCTTATGCACAGAACAAATTAAATGCATTAAAAATACATTGGATGAGAAGTCACTTTAGGGTGGGATCGCATGCGGAAAAAATCATGCAGAAAATTGAAAGAATTGGGCCAAATCTCTAAAGACGGGTAAATATGGTTGGAAAAGGCATTCTAAACACTTGGAAATGACAGCAGCAAAAGCAGGAAGGTAGAAAAGTCTAATGCATATACTCAAAAATGACAAATACTCTTGATACAATTGGATGTAATATCAGGCATGTAGAGGGAAAAGGCTAGAAAGGTAGCTTGAGAGCAGATTATAGAGGTCTCATGTACAAAGCTAAGGAATTTGGACATTACTCAGTAAACAATTTGGTACTCAGGAGCCACTGAAGATTTGTGAGCAGAATATCAACATTAATTAATTAAATAAACTATTTGTGAGACATATCAACAGAATTCAAAGTTATATCTCAAAATTAGAGGAAATAAATACAGAAAACCATAGATGAATCTACATAGGAAATTTTACAAGGTACATACATAGGGTGACTAAAAATATAGAGCATTGATCCAAATAGAAGAAAAACCTGGTTAGGTTCACTCAAATAATACCTGGGCAACACAGTGAGTGACAAATCAGACAGCACTAAACAAGAATGAGCACCTGCTAGCAATGCTGATAGGAATAGCCACAAAAGAAAAGATAAATGCTATTTTGAGACATTTAATACTTTGTCAGACACGTGAAGGCAGATCCAGTCTAACTTTCACGTCCATGGATAAGAAACAAGTTGAAATACACGATGAAACAAAGTGAATGTGATGCCAGGTAGACGCAGATTTGAACCCTGGCTCCACCGTTTATTAGCTCTATGATCCAAAACAATTTGCTTAGCTTTACTGAGCCTTAATTTCCTTATTGGCAAAATAGTGATTACAGTAATAATCACCTACAGAGTTGGTATGTGTTAAATGACAAGATATGGGTGAATAGAGCTCTGAATTGTAAGGGCCAATCTCAGCTCTTCTCAGACCTTAGTGTGTGCCTGAGAATCCCCAGGGAGCTTGTTAAAATGCACATTCCCAGTCCCTTTACCCAAGAGATTTGATCTAGCACACTTGCAGTAGCATTCTAAAACTTGCATTAAAAAAAATTGTGGCAAAAACCCACAATGTAAAATTTGCCATCTTAATCTTTTAAATTTTTTATTGGTACATTATAATTGTACATATTTATGAGGCATGTGTAAATTAAATATATACAGTGTGTAATGATCAAATCAGGATATTTATTATATCCATCATCTCAAACATTTATCTTTTCTCTGTGTTTGAGAACATTTTATATCTTGTCTTCCAACTATTTTGAAATACACAATAAATTGCTGTTACTCATAGTCCCCCTATTGTGCTATCAAACACTAGAACTTACTCCTTCTATTTAACTGTATGTCTGTACTCATTAACCTCTGTGCTATTGTTTCAATACTAAAGAATACAGGGAGGAGAGCATCACACACTGGGGTCTGTAGGGGGGAACGAGGGGAGGGACAGTGGGGGGTGGGGAGTTGGGAGAGGGATAACATGGGGAGAAATGCCAGATATAGGTGACGGGAAGGAAGGCAGCAAATCACATTGCCGTGTATGTACGTATGCAACAATCTTGCCTGTTCTTCACATGTACCCCAAAACCTAAAACGCAATTAGATATACATATATATATATATATATATGAATAGTGTTTCATCATTGAAAATCCATGCTTTACCTAGTAGGAGGTTATCTATCTGCCAGTCTAGGTGTTGCCAGATCAAACTTACTTAGGTTAGCTCAAATAGTAGAGATTGAATTTTGACTCTCTTACTGTTGGCCCACCCATATTCATCTCTTTGTTTTGTAGTGCTCGTACAGACCTCCACATTTGCCTTTAGTGGCAATATCCCTATGGTTACACACTGATCTTCAATTAGTAATTGTGTTTATTCTATGGGATTGAAGCCCATTCCATTAAAAATAGCTCATGATACAAAGGCAGTTTACCTCATCTAAGTTAAGATAATGTAAGCAGTCTGCCTGACATCAGGGATAAAAATATAAATATCAGTAAAAACTACTTCATGAAGTCTTCTAGATTGACATAAAAGTTAAAGGAAGTTAATATGAAGAAAGGTTTTAAATAAAGGCCATTCATTTAGGGGCCCAGACACAGCCTCCCTCTCCCTCAATAAAAGACAGCTCTAAATTTTAAATCTGTAAGAAAAATGATATATTAAAAAGGTCTGGCTGTTACTCAAATGGATGTTTTTCCAAACAGGTGATATTAAATTACATCATTTAGCTTTAAAATGTTCTGCCAGCATAAAACGAAATACGCGTTTTCTTTTGGAGAGAAAGAGGATGGTCCTCTTGCGGTCAAAGTTCCTAGAAATAGGGTAAAGAAAAGTTCAGGCTGCTGGTAACCATGCTGTGAAGAGAGTTTTAAGCCTCAGTATTGTCAGAAACTACTCCATAAATCAGTAACTTACCTAACGCTAAAAGGCAAGAATTTACTCTGAAATGGGAAGAGCTGTTTTTTTTGCATAGGAAGAGAGTAATACTTCATCACTAGTCTTCATCAATTCCCACCCCTGGAATCCCAGCTCTTTAAAGAACCCACTACGGTGGATGAGAGTGAAGGTCTAGGATTTGTTTTTGTTGGTGACATCTTTATAACAGAATAAACACAGAGTGTGCCAATAACTGCTATTTCTCTTTAGTTAATACTTGGCACCCTGAGGTTTCAATGAGAAATGAAGAAGCATTATCATTTTGTAGCAGAAATTTAAAAATCAAGAAGCTAAGAAATGCTTTCAAATTTCACATTAATTCACTACTTAGGGTGGGAAAGCACATGACTAATGACTTTGTTTTCAGCTGGTGTGTTCTGACATAATCTCTTCTATAATTGAAAAAAAAACCAAAGACACACATCTACCAATAGCTTCTGGTAGTCTATGCACTTCTAGGCTCCGAAAGAAGTTGAGGTGTATGAATGCAAAGATAAGAGGTACCTTGGGCAAAGCATCTGCAGAAATACTTGGCAAGCAAAGATAGAGAATGCAACTCATTGTGATTTTAAACAGGAGATGGCTAGGTGGACCTAGTAATTCATAGATTGGAATGTACTTTTTCCTTTTGTCCATGCTATTATTCATGTGTGAAATATCCCACACTTACTGGATTCACTTATCCAAGACTTACTCTTCTTTCAAATACAGTCTCTTCTATAAAGTCCTCTTTAGTTTCTTAGCTTTCAGGACCACTTCTTTCTCTAAAATAGTGTATATTTGATTTGTCATCTGTATCTCATTTGACATTTAGCATAGTGTCTTGTTAATATGTATCTTCTGTATCTGTCTTTTTTCCTAACTGGACAATAAGCATTTTAAATGGAGAGGTCCTCTTTACTACATCCTTAAAAAGTGGTTGCCTTTCTCGGATTAACCACCTCGAGTAAAATGGAACTCACTACTACCTCATGGAATAAAAGCAGCTATAATTTTTAACCTCACTACCACCATACATACATACACTCTTCCTTACACCAACTAAAATCTGTCTTCCAATATCTCCCACTTATTGCCTTCCCAGTTCAACTAACCTATGGGGTTGCAGCAGTGCATGGGCACAGCGTCTTTTCCATGGGACACATCTTCATATGCCTGAGCCCTAGAAATGAATTCCCATCTGATTTTCTTACTTCCTCATCCAAATATCTGCAATTGTGTTAATTGTTCCTCACAGGCCATGCTTTCCACACCTCTCAGCTTAATTCTTGTGGCTTTGCACTAAAGATCGTAAAATTTGCTTAATGTATCTCCACATGTGCTGCCCTGAATTAAGTTTGACTTTCCAATTTATATGTTTATTTTTAAATTTATTCAACCAATATTTATATAACGGGAACTCTGTCTGGCATTGCAATATGCATAGAGGGTATAGCAATAAACGAGAGAGACATGGTTCCTGTGCATAAGGAACTCATAAAATGTGGGGGGATAAACATTTGACTCTGATCATCCAAATAATTATTAGGTAGCAATGTTGGTTTTCTATGAGATGTAACAATTACCAAAAATTCAATGGCTTAAAATGACACACACATATTACCTCACAGTTTCTGTGCATCAGGAGTCTGAGCTCAGCTTCCCTGGGCTTTTTGCTTAGGATTTCTCACAAAGTTGCAATCAAGGGCTGGGATCTCATCTGAAATCCTGACTGGGGAAGGACTTACTTTCAGTGTCCCTCAGTTTGTTAACAGAACTCATTTCCTTGTAGCTGGCCATGGTATTTATCCTAGCTTGGTTCTTCAAAGCCAGCAACAGAAAAATAGACTCCAGCGATACAGTCTAGATTATGCAATCACATATATGTAATCATGTAGGGCCTGTCACCTTTGCCATATTCTATTGGTTAGAAGCAAGTCACACCATATTCAAGAATAGAGGACTTGTATAATCACCAGGGGAGGAGAGGTTACTAATTTTTTGAGTGTGAATTTTGTTTCTTCTTAACAAGATCACAGGCTTACACAACCAGATCACAAGGTGGATAGCATGTTCTATACTTTTGTTTTTACTTCAAGGCACTTAGCATAGTACTACTCATGAGTGTTTGGTAAATGATCATTAATTTATTTGACATCAAATGGATTAAATATTCCTCAATTTCTCATTAAGATTAAAGTCACTCATTAAGATTAAAGCAGACCCTCAAAACTATTGGCATTCATGGATTTAATGCCAGGTTTGAGTGACCCAATGAACATCCAGAAATATGTGTTAATATCTCGAGCTACAGAAAAGCAGATCCCTTTACCTGACTGAGCATCTGCCTCTGAGGGTAGCTTTGCTGTGATCTATTCTTCACCGTGTGAAGTGATATTGCAAGTAAAGGTATAATTTTCCTCTCTGACAAACGCAACCAAGGAGATAAACGGTCCAGAAAGGCCTGACTTAATCGCTGGAATTAAGAAAGGCAGCTCTGAGGAGGTGACATTTAAGTAAAAACCATGGCTCTAGCAGGGCAAATGAGAGAACTGCCAAGTAGTAAGGAAAAGAAAAGCATCAAAAACTGAGAAACAAACAAACAAACAAACAAAAACAGGTGTGAAACCCTGTGGTGGGAAGATTTCCTGCCCAGGGTGCAAGAAATGAAAAGAGAAGAGGTTTCAGAAGTAAATAGGGACCCTATGACCCAAATCCAGGTTTGGGACAACCAACCACCTTTTTATTTCTCCACATTCAAGAATGTGGAAGAAATAAAGCAATGTTCAAGGTTCACTCACTTTTTCTCCTTGTGATGACACTCACAGAGAACATTGAAAGTTGTAAAAATTAACAGAGAACCAGCATGAAAACTTCCAGAGTATTAAATTACCCACCAAGCAGCCTTGCCCATGGAAACCAATTCTAACCCTTTTGGGGGGGCATTGAGGCACGTCCTGAATCAGTAAATATATTAGAAGGTGCCAAAGGACTAACGGAGTGGAAAGTCCCCGGAGCATCATTAGAAAACTGTATGCAGAATGCATTCCACAGGAGTCAACATAGGCAGGACAGCATCATTATGCAGCCCTTCTGGTGCTTGTGAGAACCCAAACCCTTGGATATTCTAATGTAGCATAATGACTCTTTTTTTTTTTATTGCATTTTAGGTTTGGGGGTACATGTAAAGAACATGGAAGATTGTTGCATAGGTACACACATGGCAGTGTGATTTGCTGCCTTCCTCCCCCATCACCTATATCTGGCATTTCTCCCCATGCTATCCCTCCCCAACTCCCCACCCCCCACTATCCCTCCCCCTTTTCCCCCCCGACAGACCCCAGTGTGTGATACTCCCCCTCCCTGTGTCCATGTGTTCCCATTGTTCAACACCCGCCTATGAGTGAGAACATGCGGTGTTTGATTTTCTGTTCTTGCGTCAGTTTGCTGAGAATGATGGTTTCCAGGTTCATCCATGTCCCTACAAAGGACACAAACTCATCGTTTTTGATGGCTGCATAATATTCCATGGTGTATATGTGCCACATTTTCCCTGTCCAGTCTATCATCGATGGGCATTTGGGTTGGTTCCAGGTCTTTGCTATTGTAAACTGTGCTGCAATGAACATTCGTGTGCATGTGTCCTTATAGTAGAACGATTTATAGTATTTTGGATATATACCCAGTAATGGGATTGCTGGATCAAATGGAATTTCTATTTCTAGGTCCTTGAGGAATCGCCACACCGTCTTCCACAATGGTTGAACTAATTTACACTCCCACCAACAGTGTAAAAGCGTTCCTATTTCTCCACATCCTCTCCAGCATCTGTTGTCTCCAGATTTTTTAATGATCGCCATTCTAACTGGCGTGAGATGGTATCTCAATGTAGTTTTGATTTGCATTTCTCTAATGACCAGTGATGATGAGCATTTTTTCATATGTTTGTTGGCTTCACGTATGTCTTCTTTTGTAAAGTGACTCTTGTGAACTCAGGCTTACAGGCTGATCCCTGCTTGGTATTGCTACCAATTACCAATTGGTACAATTGGCATTACAATTGGTATACAAATAACACTGTATGTATCTGAAAAGGTTGTCCTCTTTGGCTGAGTGCAGAGAAGTGAGGGAGGAAGGGGACGGCCTTCTAGTCAGCTAGAGCAGGTGAATCAACTCTGGTGATAGATGTTATAGCCCTGACATCTGAGGCTCTGTGAATAGAATATTGGCTGGTGTTTTGTAAACTAGACAAATTAGAAGAGCAAAAGTCTAATGTGATTTTCAATGTAACACAGCAGTGTCTTAGGAGTATCCGCTGAACAACTGTCCAGACATTGGAATAGGCCATCAAATGTTATTATAAAATTTTCCATCCCTAGTGAGCAATCATCTATCATGGAAGAAGCCTTAAAAAATAGGAGCTGGGTTCAAAGACCTCATAAATTTCCTCTAGTTCTAGGACCATACAAAAGTCAGTATATTTCAAAGAAGTTGTACATTTAGGAGAGATGATATTCTCACAAGATTTTGCTGGCATTACACCAGTATTTATTTTAAAAGACTGAAAAGTGGATGAAGCAATGACCAAATAAGATGAAATGTTTAAAACAAATTGATCCCTTCAATTGTTTTAAATGGACTTTTCTTACTTGGAATAATCTCAGAATCATCTTTGGAAATAAAGATGAGAGACTTTAGACCCCAAGGTAGAAAGGGACAGATATTGGCTAGTGGCCAAATTAAGAAACCAAGGGCAATGGTATTCACTTAATGAGAGGTCACTTAATCCAATCTCCTGAGCAGAGTTACTGTGAGCAGAGAAAAGCCCAGGGAGATCATAAAGCATGTTAACATTGGAATAAATAATTGGAAAATTCCTAGGACCCTCTAGGGTCCAATTTCAAGGTTATATCCAAGGAGAATCAACATTTTCCATCCGCATTCTGCACGTCCTCAAACAGAGATAAATAGAAAGTAAAAGGCAACTGAATCCCAAGTTAGGACCGAAGATAGAAACAAGGCCTGTTACTGGCTGCAGATAAAAGTGTTAGACTACGTTATGGCCAAAGGGCACAGTGGGGTTCGTGGTAGACTCATCAGGAAAATAAGAATCTTCCGTTTATGATTCTACATTGTCATTCTGATTATATTCATTCAGCCCAATACAGGAAAGTACGTTGGGATTAATTATAAGGTTGTTTTGTTAGTAATAACATAGCAAAAATTTTTTAAAAAGTCAATGACTCTGGCTATGGACAGAAGCAAATGGCTATCATTTCCATTCACCTCTTGCATTAAAATGTAAATGAGGTTGTTTGTCTGCAGTACTGAAAGAAAACCTGAGTAGTTTCCTTTAGAGGATTTCCCAGAATGGAACAAGTTCTCATGAACCTCGCTGCTCAATCTACTCAGGACTGCTCACTTTGAGGCAAGGGGATAGGTCAGTTGGTAGTTATTCCATCCCTGGGGCAATGGTTCACCAGTGAAGAGCCTTCTTTCCTCTTTTCGGTTTTCATTGGTTTTAACACAGGTTGTGTATTCAATTGCTTTTCCACAGCAGCAGCGATTTCCTGGGTGTCTATACAGAACAGGTAGAATGACCTGCCCACAGTCACACAGCTTGTGTATGTCAAGGCTGTGAAATAAAAGCATCTATTACACCAGAGTCAATGTTTCTGCCATTAAATACAATTTACTGAAATGGGTAGAAGTGCATGAACACACATGCATGTAGGCACACGCACACGTGGGTACATGTAAATGCACACATACACATCTAACACTGGGTTCCCTCAGGTCATAAAGTTATCCGGTTAGCTAGAAAAAGCAGCAAAATACAGTAGAGAAGCATTTAAGAATAAAAATGGTACTACAGAGAGTAAGCTACATGTAAACCATGGGTGGCAAAGCCAGTGGAACATCTGTAACTTGTTGACAAGGCCTTGTTCTTTTTCTCTGGGACAGTGGCTCCCCCATGTGGCATCCATAGGGGTACTCCAGGGGACCAAAAATAGTCCAAAATGTACACAACACAAAGGTAGAAAGCAACTGGACATAGGTCGTCAATCACATTAAGAGTCATAATGGGCTGTGGAGCCCAGTGTCTTAGAGGACAGTGCTTTCCCCACCAACTAGACAATGCTGTCTTCTACAAAAATTAAAGGAGAGTTGGGACAACAAGAACATAAATGACAAAATACACTTTATAGGAAAAGTACATAGCCTCATCAATAAAGGAAACCATAGGAACAGTGTTTTCTTGATTATGGGAAAGATGAGCATATGAGAAGGATGAGCAGAAGGGAGGTAGAGCCCTGGGGGAAAGAAGCGTATGAGTGCCATATCTGACATGTTCTGACTCTCTGGAGTCAAGGGCTGGGAGGGTGAAGGGAAGAGACCATCTGCTCCACCCTCAAAACATCTGTTATAAAATAAGACTGATGGCATGTGTCATGTCAGGAGGATCTTGTGAAAGAAACTGCTGAGCCGTACATGATCTGAGCTAATAGAGAAGTCCCCAAGGTTTGGAGACCTAGATTCGAATCCCAATTCAACTGGCAATTTACTGTGGAACACTAAGAAACTGCTTAACCCTATTTTGTCTCAAGTTTTCCATTGGCATTGGGGCGATAAAATAAGCATGCTCCAGGATGCTCCAAAATCACATTCCCGTATTCTTAATAGGTACAATATATTTACAAACTCCTAAGACAGTTCCTCTTTTTCCAGTTCAAAGGGGTCCTTCCATTTCCGCCCAAAGAAGGGGGAACCTAAATTCTTTCACTCCCTGTCGACTTTCAGAGAACAATTCAACATATCAGTCTTCTATCAAAAGAGAAAATTTCATGGACATAAGAAAATTCATAAACATAATTACATCACACGTTTATCCTTACACTGGGAGAAACATCCATTTTGTTATACTTATGATAATGTATTCAATATTTCCTAGTAAAGTAAAGAAACAGAGGTCCACGCTATAGGTTATACAGTAGAACAGTCTTCTAGTTCTTTCAGCTATAAATCTCCTTAGAAAGACTAAAAAATTGACCAATACCTTCTGCTGGATTCTTCAGGCTAATAAGTTGTGCCTTACTGAGATTGCGTGTATTTTTAAATGAGCTCATAATAAAATCAAATGAATTGACTGAACATTCATTTCGTATTTTTAATTCCGGGCAACGAACCCTAGAGGAGCTGACAGTCTTATGAAAGAGAAACTGCTCATTATTATCACATCTAGAACAAAAAAAGAAATAAAAGGCACATTAATTTGTTTCAAACCTTACCTCTGATTAGTCATAAATATTTCACTTTATGGTACGAAACAGATAAATTTACCTAAAGCGAAGGATCATTTTTCTATTAGTGGCTACTTACTGATGGAGAAAAAGGTGGGGAACAGGAGGTAGAATCTATTGAGGAAGACCTAGGATTTTTGTCTGTTTTTTTATAAATAGGAAACTAGATCAAGTTTGCTGGTCATAGTGTTCAAAATATCACTCTTAAATTCTTCCCTTTGAGTTAACAGTTGTTCCCTGCAGGCAACAAATTTTAACATACAAATACCCCTGAGAGGAAGAACATATCAAACTAAGATCATTTTAGTGTAAATTACTCTATTGGAGGGTTTTGTCACTTAAGTAAAGCCTAGGGGAGCAAGATTTGAGTGTATTGGAATTATAAGTGAACCTGGCCATGGACGGAAAGGGAAAAAAGTATTTAGAAAGAGGGCTGTGAGAAATTCCCAGATGTTTCTTCACTTGTTTGCCATTTGCTGGATCTCAGCACTATGTAATCTGTGTATAAATTTTTAAAGAGCCAATTTAAATTAAGTTTCTGAAACCTGATATATACTTCTTTTTCTTCCCCTTCAACTTTTATTTTAAGTTCTGGGGTACATGTGCATGATGTGCAGATTTGTTACATAGGTAAACATGTGCCATGGTAGTTTGCTGCACAGATCAACCCATCATCTAGTTATTAAGCCCAGCATCCTTAGTATTCTTCCAGATGCTCTACCTACCCCGACTGCCACCCCAACAGGCCACAGTGTGTGTTGTTTCCTCCCCTCTAATCACCGTGTCCATGTGGTCTCATCATTCAGCTCTCACTTATAAGTGAGAACATGCTGTGTTTGGTTCTCTGTTCCTGCATTAGTTTGCTAAGGTTAATGGCTTCCAGTTTCATCCATGCCCCTGCAAAGGATATAATTTCCTTCTTTTTTATGACTGCACAGTATTCCATGGTATATATGTACCACATTTTCCTTATTCAGTCTATCACCGCTGGGCATTTGGGTTGATTCCATGTCTTAGCTATTGTGAATAGTGCTTTATAATAGAATGATTTTTATTCCTTTGGGTATATAGCTAGTAATGGGATAGCTGGGTCAAATTATATTTCTGCTTCTAGATCTTTGAGGAACCACCACATTGTCTTCCACAATGGTTGAACTAATTTACACTCCCACCAACAGTGTAAAAGCGTTCTTTTTCTCCAAATCCTTACCAGTATCTGTTGTTTCTTGATTTTTTTTTTTTAACTTTACCTTAAGTTATAGGATACATGTACAGAATGTGCAGGTTTGTACATAGGTATACACATGCCGTGGTGGTTTGCTGCATCCATCAACCCGTCATCTACATTAGGTATTTCTCCTAATGCTATCCCTCACCTAGTCCCACACCCCTGACAGGCCCCGGTGTGTGATGTTTCCCCCTCCCTGTGTCCATGTGTTCTCATTGTTCAACTCCCACTTATGAGTAAGAACATGCAGTGTTTGGTTTTCTGGTCCTGTGTCAGTTTGCTAAGAATGATGGTTTCCAGCTTCATCCAGGTCCCTGCAAAAGACAGGAACTCATATTTTTATGGCTGCATAGTATTCCATGGTGTATATGTGCCACATTTTCTTTATCCAGTCTATCATTGATGAGCATTTGGGTTGGTTCATGTACTTGCTATGTACATGAACATAATCGTGCATGTATCTTTATAATAGATTGATTTATAATCCTTTGAATATATACCCAGTAATGGGATTACTGGGTCAAATGGTATTTCTAGTTCTAGATCCTTGAGAAATCACCACATTGTTTTCCACAATGGTTGAACTAATTTACACTCCCGCCAACAGTGTAAAAGCGCTCCAATTTCTCCACATTCTCTCCAGAATCTGTTGTTTCCTGACTTTTTAATGATCACCATTCTAACTGGCGTGAGATGGTATCTCATTGTGGTTTTGATTTGCATTTCTCTAATGACCAGTGATGGGGGAGCTTTTTTTATATGTTTGTTGGCCGCATAAATGTCTTCTCAAAATAATAAGAGCTATTTATGACAAACCCACAGCCAATATCATACTGAATGGGCAAAAGCTGGAAGCTTTCCCTTTGAAAACCAGCACAAAACAAGGATCCCCTCTCTCACCACTCCTATTCAACATAGTATTGGAAGTTCTGGCCAGGGCAATCAGGCAAGAGAAAGAAATAAAGTGTATTCAAACAGGAAGAGAGGAAGTTAAATTGTCTATGTTTAGAAATGACGTGATTGTACATTTAGAAAACCCCATCATCTCAGCCCAAAATCTCCTTAAGCTGATAAGCAACTTCAGCAAAGTCTCAGGATACAAAATCAATGTGCAAAAATCACAAGCATTCCTATACACCAATACTAGACAAGCAGAGAGCCAAATCATGAGTGAACTTCCATTCACAATTGCTACAAAGAGAATAAAATACCTAGGAATACAACTTACAAGGGATGTGAAGGACCTCTTCAAGGATAACTACAAACCACTGCTGAAGGAAATAAAAGAGGACACAGACAAATGGGAAAACAGTACATGCTCATGGATAGGAAGAATCAATATCATGAAAATGGCACCCAAAGTAATTTATAGATTCAATGCTATCTCCAACAAGCTACCACTGACTTTCTTTATAGAACTGGAAAAAGCTACTTAAAATTTCATATGAATTCAAAAAAGAGCCCGTGTAGCCAAAACAATCCTAAGCAAAAAGAACAAAGCTGGAGGCATCATGCTACCTGACTTCAAAGTATACTACAAGGATACAGTAACCAAAACAGCATGATACTAGTACCAAAACAGAGATATAGACCGATGGAACAGAACAGAGGTCTCAGAAAAATGCCACAAAACAACAACCATCTCATCTTTGACAAACCTGACAAAAACAAGTAATGGGGGAAAGGATTCCCTATTTAATAAATGGTATTGGGAAAACTGGCTAGTCATATGCGGAAAACTGAGACTGGACCCCTTCCTTACACCTTATTCAAAAGTTAACTCAAAATGAATTAAAGACTTAAATGTAAGACCTAAAAACATAAAATACCTAGAAGAAAATCTAGGCAATACCCATAGGCATGAGCAAAGACTTCATGACTGAAACACCAAAAGCAATAGCAACAAAGCCTAAATTGACAAATTGGATCTACTTAAACTAAAGAGCTTCTGCACAGCAAAAGAAAATATCATCAGAGTGAAGAGGCAACCTACAGAATGGAAGAAAATGTTTGCAATCTATCCATCTGACAAAGGGCTAATATCTAGAATCTACAAGAAACTTAAAAAAATTTGCAAGAAGAAAACCAACCCCATCAAAAAGTGAGCAAAGGTTATGAACAGATACTTCTTGACTTTTTAATAATCACCATTCTGACTGGTGTGAGATGGCATCTCATTGTGGGTTTGATTTGCATTTCTCTAATGATAAGTCATGTTGAGCTTTTTTTCATGTTTGTTGGCCACATATGTGTCTTGTTTTGAGAAGTGTCTGTTCATGACCTTTGCCCACATTTTAATAGGGTTGTTTTTTTTTTCTTGTAAATTTGTTTAAGCCCTTTGTAGCTCCTGGATATTAGACCTTTGTCAGATGGATAGATTGCAAACACTGTCTCCCATTCTGTAGGTTGCTAGTTTCTTTTGCTGTGCAGAAGCTCTTTAGTTTAATTAGATCCCATTTGTCAATTTCTGCTTGTGTTGCAATTGCTTTTGGCATTTTGTCATGAAATATTTGCCCATGCCTATGTTCTGAATGGTATTGCCCAGATTTTCTCCTAGGGTTTTTATAGTTTTGGGTTTTACATTTAAGCCTTTAATCCATCTTGAGTTAATTTTTGTGTAAGGTGTAAGGAAGGGGTCTAGTTTCAATGTTCCACATATAGCTATCCAGTTATCCCAGCAACGTTAATTATATAGGGAGTCCTTCCCCATTGCTTTTTTGGTCAGGCTTGTCAAAGATCAGATGGCTGTAAGTGTGTGATCTTATTTCTGAGTTCTCTATTCTGTTCCATTGGTCTATATGTCTGTTTTTGTAAAACGTGGTGTGTATTGCTAGCATACCCCAATTTGGATGCTAAATGTTCATTGAAAATATTTGATCTCCATTTAGAGATCATAACATTTCTAGTTGACAAAGTAGATTCATATGCCCAAGTTGTTACAAACATGTAAAAGTTTTCCAATAACTGAAGCAAGTATCAGTTTTAAAATATAAATTAATCAAAATTCATTTTAATTTGAAATTCAGTTCCTCAGTTGCACTATCCATTTTAGGTGCTGAAGGTCACATATGACTACTGTATTGGACAGTGCAGGTCTAGGATGTGGGCAACGGGGCCTAAAACTTTAGTGTATGAGTCACAGGAGCATGGTGAGTATTCTTAAGTTCATTTTGCTTTTTTTCAGGAGCACAGACTATATTTTTATGCCTGGTCAGCTATTGCATACATGTTGTCCACTAGTCACAAGGCAGTCCTATCAGAGGATAATGTGGATCCCCACAACATCAACCCTACTGCTTGTAAATACAACTCTAACATAAGCTCCTTGAAATTAGGATGCAGTACAGATTCAACCCACAGTGCCATGCCCAGTGCCTGATGCAAAATAAGCATTTGACCAATTCTTATCAATTGAATGACTTACTACTCTCCTGAGAGTTGACCAATTGACTCCTTTTCATGTGCTTATTATGTGAACATTGTCCACACTGGGCATCCCTTTGCCTCGTCAAGTTGACACACAAAATTAACCATGATATTTAGCAACTCCACTCCTTATGTATATTAATCAAAAGAATATAAAACAGGTGTTTAAACTAAAACTTATACACAAATGTTCATAGCAGCACTTTTCACAATAGCTAAAAGGTGGAAACAACCCAAGTGTCCATCAAGTGGTAAATGGATAAACAAAATGTGGTCTACCTATACAATGGCATATCATTCATCCCTGGAAAGGAGTGAAGTGCTGAGTATGCTACAACATGGGTGAACCTCAAAAACTTTATGCTAAGTCAAAGAAGTCAGTCACAAAAAGCCACATATTATATGATTTCATTTATATCAAATATCCACAACAGGATAATCTATAAGGACAGAAAGCAAATGAGTGGCTTCCAGGGACTGGGTGAGGGGTAAAATGGGGAGTGACTGCTTCATGGGCATGGGGTTTCCTTTTGGGGTAATAAACGTGTTCTGGAACTAGACAGTGGTGATAATTGTACAATATTATGAGTGTAATAAATACTACTAAATTGTGTACTTCTAAATGATTAAAATTGTAAATTTTATGTTATGTGTATTTTATCACAGTTTTTAAAATATTAAATAAAAAGAATTATAAAATACATTTATTTTTGTCCAAAATAATATTGAATTTTAATAGATAGGAGGTTTAACCAATCTTCTTCCCTCTCTTCTTTCATCTTGGATTTTCTTCCCTTTAACTTTTTATTCTATATGGTATAAGGTTAATCTGTATCCCTACAATTCCTTTGTTTGCATTACAGCTCGTGGGTACTACAATCAGTAACCTTTTAATGTTTTCATTTTATTTAATGCAATTGAACCTATCACATTACTTTCAACAAATTTTCACTCTAACACTGCCTGCCTCCCGTGCATCAAGAACTATGCAAGACACTTCATATATACATTTTCTCAATTAATATGAGTCAACGATTTTAAAATTAGAAATGGTAACAATATTGTTTACAATCAAATTTTCAAAGAACAAAAATAACTTAGAGATACCGAAGCTGAAAGACCAACAAAATGATTCTAATTTGGAAATCCTTATTTTCATCTTGACAGATGCAGTCATTCATTACTTAAATGCATACTTCCTGAGTACTTATTATGTAGCCTTGCCAGTGATAGCAAAATTATGCAATGAATTTTTTCCTGCAATTGATTTTGAGTGGGAATTAAGAGTCATATATATAGTCACTGAAGAAAACAGTAATACTAGTATGCCAATGGACAAATGGGAAGTACTAAAGAGAAGAGTGTGTTGACATCATTGGTGTGTGTATGTGTGTGTGTGTGTGTGTGTGTGTGTGTGTGTGTGTATGTGTGTGTGTGTGTGTAGAGGTTAGAGATAGATAAGACTATTCCATACATTTCTATATGTATTTTTTTCTCTTTTTATATAATACACTGAAGTTCCACTATTACACCATCCCTAGGAAAGGGCCATGAAATTGTTTGGTAATAGTGAGTCCATGATTCATCAGAGTGTTTCTAGCATTGCCAGTGATTGAATGCCACTGGACCTGGTCCAAGGTGTGTTATGCCAAGTTCCATGCTATGTACTGCATAGAGAAGGTTGCATGATGTTTGGAGGACCATATGTCATGTCCTGCTTCCAAACCTTCTACTTTACTATTGTTGTGGAATACAGATCTTTCAAACAGAAAAAAAAAAAAAAAAAATGCTTTGACTCAAGTGTCGCCTACTGCTTCTGATGCCCAGGAGTTTTAGCTATATGTTAAGAGGACATGGCACACGAATGATTTTTTTAAAGCCCCACACATACATATCACTGGAATCCGAAATAAGGAAATACTGAGAAAAACAACACAAGTTCTCGGGAGAATAAAGCTAGGCTGCAAAGAGAGCAAAAGCTACATAAAAGAAACAAGTGGATCACATCCCAAATCTGAGAGTTTCTGCTCAGTGATGGAAGTTTCTCTGCTCATGCTTTATATGTATCATTTATAAGCTCAACTATGAAAATGAGAAAATACTTCAACTATAAAGCAAAAATAATAAGCAATTGTCGAATGACTGAACAAGAGGAAAGGAGAATTATAAAGGGTTGGAAAGAGCAAGGGTTCTGTAATTTGCAGAAAACCTTGTAGTATTTTTGAATTTCCTTGACCTCTTTTTCACACACGCTGAGTGGGAGTGCCTAGTACGTATCTGCCATTTCAGTTTATCAGTTAACCTGTGCAACATTCCTTCACTTACAGAGACACGTGCACACAAAATTAAAGCCCCAAATAATAAATTTAAAATGTGTAAGATTCAAAAATTATTATTAAAAATGCTGCCCTACTGTGATGAGACTCCAGATCAACGTGTTCATATCTGTTATATCATTGAATATTTAACACAAGTAATGTGAAACTTTTTAAAATCCATTCTTCTGATATATGTATATTCATACTAATATTTTCTAGGTAAATGTATTTCATAGATGCTGTCACTGTCAGTAAATTAATTTTAGTAGCCCTAAAGTGCCAATTCTACACAAAAGGCAAAAATAAAAGCAATAACCCCCAATTTAAAAGTCCTGTTTGAGGCCATACAAACCTTTGTCAATGGTATATAAATGGACTTGGTATTCAATAGCAACAGTAGGGATAGTGGCTCAGTATACTGCTGTAAGTGTATGTAGAGCCCCTTGGGGGAGCTAAAGCGATAGAACCTATGTTTGGGAGACCCAATCCTCACGCCAGCAGTTAGCTTCCTTGCATTTTTTAAAATTTGAATTTTTACCTCCATGTGCAGTGCACCTGGTTAGCTAGCTAACTTACAACTGTGACAGTAAGTACACCTAATGGCACCTGTAGAAATAGAAACCTCCTTGTGATTTTCTTCTGAATGGGACTTGTCCAACATGCAAGTATTACTACAGACATGTCCCTTCTTCATTTAGGCTAACAAGTAACTGAGCCCTCAGAGGAAAGCATTCTCACAGGCACTTTTTGCAAGGGGTGGCAGGGCTGGTTCTTTTACTGTTGTGATGGAGGACAGAGTAAAGGGAGAGGGCTTTTTTAATAAATATACTATTTATGAGAAAATCTGAATACTGAAACAAGATTGAAGAGGGAGCACATTTATAAGTGGTTGGGGTTGGGGGAATGGGGAGATTTATTCAAACATTAAACCTCTCATGTTTCCTCTGTTTTCGTGGGAGATATCTGTATTTTAATACCTTTGCATTCCAGCTTCTCCTCTTACTGGATGTGAAGTGAAGTTTCTACCTTGTGTTCGTGATTACGCTGTCAGCTAAATGATCAATCATGCTATTGCCAATTTTGCATTGGGACTTCACGGCAGGGTGAAATCAGAGAACAAAATGGCTGTGGGAGAAGAATTTGTTTAAATACAGCTAGTTTGGGGAACCAGCAAAATGGTAAGAAAAATGATGAAAAACATATGAAGTGTAAATGCATCTGTCTTTAAGGCAGATTCATTCCAAAGCTTTCCACAGCATGAAAGTCATTGTGTGATGCATCTGAGTGTTAGACTAGTAAAATACTGTAATTGTCATGCAACTAAATGCCAATCTTTCAGTCTGGAGACTGTGGGCAGATTTGTATTCACTGCATGTCTCTAAATAATATAAACACGCTGAAGGCTACTTATGAAGTGAAGCTTGGTTTTATATCTACAACCAGAAAAAAAGGCTTAAGAAAGCCCAACAGCCACAAATTCCAAGTAAGAAAAATAAAGGGGATCAGCATGAAGCCCTATTAGATCTTTGAACCTATCCTGTATGTCTGGAGTCCCATATGAAACACAGGAGTCAGGAAGAAGAAGGAACTCCGTGTTATAAACATTGCAACAGTAGTTTGGAAGCAAGGTATTCAAGTAGAAGGCACGTAAGCCTGGGTTATGATTCAGAATTGCACCTCTTCCATGTAACTTCAACAAGCAAGCAACGCCTACTTCTTTTTATATTGCTATTACATTTAAATGCAAGTTTTAAATGACTGCTTTGTAAAGATTCAACTGATGGAAATGATCTACTATTACAAGGGCAGATCATGCTTACTTAAAAATCAATCATTTTAACTCTGCCTTTGTAATACATTCATGATACGAACATTGCTTTCTTCTTGCAAGTCCTGCTATGAATTCCAATCTTATAGTGCTCTCTACTGGTGATAAATGATATGAAACCTCATTAGATATCAAAGACCTAATTAACTTCTCATCTTAGTCTCACATTACCGTGGGAGGCCACCACGACACCTCAAACTTCACTACACAGGGCGATTGAAAGCCAAGGTGCACAGAAAACCTCCCTCCTGCAAGGAGTCAGAAAGGCATTGACCCCACACCTCTGTTATAAATCATTGCATCAGGAGTGCCCAGGAGAAAAGGTCCTCAGCTTTGGAAGAGGAACACTTAGGCCTCTCGGCTGCGAGGCAGGTCAAATAAAAAACTGAATGAGAAATCAAGAGTTGGACTAAAATACTTTCTGGATTTGGGTCACAGCAGCCTTGTCACTCTGAGTAAGTCACTTTTACCTCTTTGAGGTTTCATTTTCTCCTCAGTAAAATATGAATGATAATTCCAACCCTGCCTGTATTGCTGGGTTGTTGTAACGAATGAGATCATAGATAAGATAGTACTTCATAAAAATTATATTGTTATCATTGTCATTACAGTAAAAGAAACACTATTTTTTTAAATCGGTAAACTTTAAACCTTTTTAGTTTTTTTAATCAGTGGGATGGACATTTAAAAACATAATCTTACATAGAATCTTAATAGATAGAACAGATTATATCAGAAAAGTTTTCTTGTTTAATTCCAAATATATAACTGTTTAGGTTGGTGCAAAAGTCAGTGTGGTTTTTGCTATTAAAAGGAATGGGGGGGGAAATTTATTTAAATATAGCTAATTTGGGGAACCGGCAAAATGGTAAGAAAAATAATGGAAAACATATGAAGTGTCTTCAAAGTAATGGCATTAAAAGTAATGGCAAAAACCGCACTTACTTTTGAACCAACCTAATATTTACATATTATCAAGTCAGTTAATGAGAAGAATGAAACTGTCTGGATACACATGAAATTTTGAAATCTGGTATAATTGTTACCAATTGCAATGACATTTGTCTCAATGTCTAATTTATTTCTGGACTTCCTTTGTTTGCCTAGTATCAGAAAAATTATGATTCATACACGCAAATGTCTGAAAATAATATATTTTTAAATTGCTTAGAAATCTCAACATATTCTTCAACTAAAATGATCCAGAAGCTTGAATAGTAAGTGGTAATAATAATATCTACTGCTCATAAATATTCTCTACATACCAGATGTTTCTCTACGGACTTCATGTATATTAACTCATTTTTTAATTTCTATAGGTTATCAGGGAACAGGTTGTGTTCGATTACATAAGTTCTTTAGTGGTGATTTGTGAGATTTTGGTGCACCCAACACTCGAGCAGTATACACTGCACCCTATTTGTAGTCTTTTATCTCTCACCCCCCTTCCCATCCTTTCTTCCTGAGTCCCCAAAGTCCATTCTGTCATTCTTAAGCCTTTGCATCCTCATAGCTTAGCTCCCACTTATGAGTGAGAACATAGGATGTTTGGTTTTCCATTCCTGAGTTACTTCACTTAGAATAATAGTCTCCAGTCTCACCCAGGTTGCTGTGAATGCTGTTAATGCAGTCCCGTTTACGGCTGAGTAGTATTCCATTGTATATATATACCACAGTTTATTTATCCACTTGTTGATTGATGGGCATTTGGGCTGCTTCTACGTTTTTGCAATTGCGAATTATGCTGCTATAAATATGTGTGTGCAAGTATTTTTTTCATATAATGATTTCTTTTCTTCTGGGTAGATACCCAGTAGTGGGGATTGATGGATCAAATGGTAGTTCTACTTTGAGTTCTTTAAGGAATCTCCACACTGTGTTCCATAGTGGTTGTACTAGCTTACATTCCCACCAGCAGTGCAGAAGTGTTCACTGTTCACTGTATCCACACCAACATCTACTATTTTTTGATTTTTTGATTAAGGCCATTTTTGCAAAGTGGTATCTCATTGTGGTTTCAATTTGCATTTCCCTGATCATTAGTGATGTGGAACAATTTTCCATATGCTTGTTGACCATTTTTATATCTTCTTTTGAGAATTGTCTATCCACATCCTTAGCCAATTATTTCTTGATTTGATTGTTTGCTTTTTTACTGCTAATTTGTTCATATATATGTGTGTATATATTAACTCAGTTGATTCTCATAAGTACTCAAATGAGATAATTGTGTCTAAAGTCACCCTTTTTTTTTTTTTTTACACATAAGGAAACTGAGACAGAAGGAGAGTAAGAAATTTACTCAAGGAAGCTGAAACAGAAGGAGAGTGAGAAATTTACTCAAGGTGACACAGCTAAATCTGGTGCCAGAACCTGTGTTCTTAACCAGTTCAGCATATTGCCTTCCACAGAGGAAATGTTTTTGTTTCTTTGTTTTTGGAAATTGAATCACAAACATTTAACAACTGATAGAAACTCTTAACTAGAACATGCTAAATTTTGAGTTCTCAACCCTTGCTATTTGGTGAAATTACTTTTCTAATATGTCTTCTTCTGACCATATCGTTAAAAAATATAGATGTGAGGCAAACGTGATAACCACTACACTACAGCAGCATTCTCTTTGAAAACTGGTACAAGACAAGAATGCCCTCTCTCACCACTCCTATTCAACATAGAATTGGAAGTTCTGGCCAGGGCAATCAGGACAAGAGAAAGAAATAAAGGTATTTGAATAGGAAAAGCAGACATCAAATTTTCCATTTGCAGATGACATGATTGTGTATTTCGAAAACCCCATTGTCTCAGCCCCAAACCTCCTTAAACTGATAAGCAACTTCAGTGAAGTCTCAGGATACAAAATCAATGTGCAAAAATTGCAAGCATTCCTATACACCAATAATAGACAAACAGAGAGCCAAATCATGAGTGAACTTCCATTTGCAATTGCTACAGAGAGAATAAAATACCTAGGAATACAACTAACAAGGGATGTGAAGAACCTCTTCAAGAAGAACTATACCCACTGCTCAAGGAAATAAGAGAGGGACACAAACAGATGGAAAAATATTCCATGCTCATGGTTAGGAAGAGAAGTATTGTGAAAATGGCCATACTGCCCAAAGTAATGTATACATTCGATGCCATCTCCATCAAGCTACTAATGACTTTCTTCACAGAATTGGAAAAAACCACCTTAAACTTCATATGGAACCAAAAGACAGCCTGCATAGCCAAGACAATCCTAAGCAAAAAAAAAAAAAAAAAACAAGCTAGAGGCATCATGCTACTTGATTTCAAACTATATTACAAGGCTACAGTAATCAAAACAGCATGGTACTGGTACCAAAACAGAGATATAGACCGATGGAACAGACAGAGGTCTCAGAAAGAATGCCACAAAACAACAACCGTCTGATCTTTGACAAACCTGACAAAAACAAGCAATGGGGAAAGGATTCGCTATTTAATAAATGGTGTTGGGAAAACTGGATAGCCATATGCAGAAAGCTGAAACTGGATCCCTTCCTTACACCTTATACAAAAATTAATTCTAGATGGATTAAAGATTTAAACATGAGGCCTAACACCATAAAAACTCTAGAAGAAAACCTAGGCAATACCATTCAGGAGATAGGCATGGGCAAGGACTTCATGACTAAAGCACCAAAAGCAATGGCAACAAAAGCCAAAATAGACAAATGGGATCTAATTAAATTTAAGAGCTTCTGCATAGCAAAAGAAACTATCAGTAGAACCAACTGGCAACCAACAGAAAGGGAAAAAATTTTTGCAATCTACCTATCTGACAAAGGGCTACTATCCAGAATCTATGGAGAAATTAAACAAATTTACAAGAAAAAAACAAACAACCCCATCAAAAAATGGGCAAAGGATATGAACTGACACTTTTTAAAAGAAGACATTTATGCAGCCAACAAACATATGAAAAAAAGCTCATCATCACTGGTCATTAGAGAAATGCAAATCAAAACCACATTGAGATATCACCTCACATCAGTTAGAATGCCAATCATTAAAAAATCAGGAGACAACAGATGCTAGAGAGGATGTAGAGAAATAGGATCACTTTTACACTGTTGGTGGGACTGTAAATTAATTCAACCATTGTGGAAGACAGTGTGGTGATTCCTCAAGGATCTAGAACTAGAAATACCATTTGACCCAGCAATCCCATTACTGGGTATGTACCCAAAGGATTATAAATCGTTCTATTATAAAGACACATGAACATGTATGTTTATTGTGGCACTGCTCACAATAGCAAAGACTTGGAACCAACACAAATGCCCATCAGTGATAGACTGGATAAGGGAAAATGTGGCACATATATACCATGGAATACTATGAAGCCATAAAAAAGGATGAGTTCATGTCCTTTGCAGGGATATGGATGAAACTGGAAACCATCATTCTCAGCAAACTGACACAAGAACAGAAAACCAAACACTGCATGTTCTCACTCAAAAGTGGGTGTTGAACAATGAGAACACACAGACACAGGGAGGGGAACATCACACACCAAGGCCTGAGGGGTGGGGGACTAGGGGAGGAATAGCACGGGGTGGGAGGATTGGGGAGGGATAGCATTAGGAGAAATACCTAATGTAGATGACAGGGCGATGGATGCAGCAAACCACTACCATGGCACGTGTACACCTATGTAATAAACCTGCACGCTCTGCACATGTACCCCAGAACTTAAAGTATAATTTAAAAATTAGTGAATAAATAGTTCTATTTTGAAAATAAAAAAAAATATGTGAGATACATCAATATCTATTTTTCAGGTAGCCTATGGAAATTTCAAAACCAGCAAATTTATTTTGTTTTCCATAATGAATCCAGCTTTAGCTTTTCATGTCATTGCTAAAACTATAACCATAATCTTAGGAACTTTAGAAACGTCTATTGCCAGATTAGGTTCTTCTGCATATTAAAATTCAGGAGAAAAGAATCCCAAACTTACCTCAGGCTGACCAAGAAAATGATATGTTGTCACCATGAGATGAATGCCACATCCCTTTGTTCTTATTGTATAGTTGCTTCTGAAGGAAGGTGTGCACCTCGTATTTCATTACTGAGCCCAGCACACGTGTGCTGCAGCAATAACCTCATGTGTACAATTCTGTGTTCGGCAACATGTGCCAGCTTGAAATTTTAGCCCCTTTGAATTTAAGCTTCTCTTAATCAACAACATGGACAAATATATACGTATACATATATATATACACATATATATGCGTGTGTGTGTGTATCAAGAGTTTTATTGCAAGGTGTGCAGAAAGATATCTTGCAGACAGCACAAGTGAGTGTGTTGATGGACTTTGAGTTGCTCCACAACCTTTCCTGCTTGAAGTTCCTAAGGAGATCCCAAATAATCAAATCTGGCAGGTTTTGAAGGTAGGACCACCCCTCCCTTCTTCTGGATATTTAGAAAATCTATTTAAGTCCCACTGTAATATTTTGGCAATTATTAACCACAAGTTATTAGTCTGTGAAAAAGAGAAATATATGTAACACTTTAGTGCTGATTAAAAGGTGCTTTGTTGGTTTGGCAGCATTAGGAAGTATTATAATTTGGCATGCTCATAAAATTAGATTTGGCTTATTTACAGATATGAAAACCCAGAACATAGAGAAATTATGGGAAAATGTATTATCTGATAATAAAACAATTCATCATAATTAAGCTCTTTTTTCTTTATCTTTCTGCACTTCACTCCCTGGCCCGTACTATTTCTGAAGAACATTAACATAGAAATATTTTAAATTCTAAAATTGGGTTTAGTTAAAGCCAATATGTTTTCTACCTATTCTATTTGATTACTTACAAATATGTGGCAGATTTTCAACTATAAATATGTGACATAAAGATACATACCTCGTTTTTACATATTTGTGACAACTCTTGCTTTTGAATATTGCAATAGCTACAGTTTGTAACATACATGAAAAGAGGAATGGATATAGTGTGGTATTCCAAATCACCAAAATAGAACCAGAACTAGGACTAGTATGCATTAGACTTGTGATTGGTGCTTTAAAAAAATGGAGGCATATGTAACTAGGTTATAGATTAATGCGCTAATATTACTAGTTAATACTTTCATTCATTTTGACATCTCAAATTATTCTAAACCAAAAATGTCTCCTTTTTCTGAAAATGTATGAACTCTTGGATGTTGATTACCAGCAAACAGAAAATCTCAGGTGAATGGCATGCTGGATCTTCTTAACATGTTCAATTGAGGAGGGGAAATAAGACCACAGTAGGTCCAACATGGCTGAGGGAGGACTGATCCAATGGTTGTTTGTTACAGCAGTAGGCAGTCCAATGTCCTAAGTTTAAAGGATCTCTTGCATGCAGGTTAGGTGCAGGAAGGGGTCACGATGAGTATAAGAACCCAGCGAAGTGGGCAGATATTCAGGACAAACCTAGCTCCAGCGAGGAACTAAAAACCAAAACATGAACCCAGGCAGAGAGACTGGACCAACATAGTGGAAGTGGGAAAGGTGCAATTTGGTAAGCACATGAGGAACAGGAAACAGCACCAAGCGCACTAGGTGTTTATGGTCAATGGAAATGAGGTAAATTCAGTATTCAGTAACCACCGGGATTTTTGACTCTGCTCAGACTGAAGAGGCTCAGAAACTGGACTGGACTTAGCCTTCAAACTCTCATAGGTAGCTGCAAAAATAAATATTTCATTCCAAAAGATGATATCATCATGGCATCACATACAGACATTCCCAAACAGCCATCACACATGTGTGCATGTGCACACACATATTGGTACATATGTGATTTGAAAACTTTTCAAATCACTTTATGTTTTCATTCCCACTATTCAAACTGATACCAGAGACTTACAGACACTCAGAACATCTTTCTAGGGTAGATACAACTCCATTCTTGTCTGCATCTATCTCAACGACTCTGTTTGTATTGTAATTTCTCCTTCGTCTTCCTAATGGCCCTCAAGAACCCGAAATTTGGGCCTGCTCTTTTTATTAGCAGCCAGAAAATGACCCTGTTAAGAATGGGTGACCAAAACCCAATGGGCCAATATAGGAAGAAAGCTGGCACATGTTGCCTTTGCTATTTTTGGCTCTTGGGTTGGTAGATTGCCCTTGTTTGGAAGAGCCTGAACTTCTGCCAATAGCCTTAGACCTATCCCTCCTGGTTGACAAATAAGACAGGCACTTAGCAGGATTTTGATTGTACTTCACTGCTCAGCCATATATCCCTTTGGCCTACACTTAATCTCAAAAAGCCCACAGTTCAAAAAACACACCCCTTTCCAAAATCCAAATTTATGTTAAGAAGTTGCATGGGGCAATGAGGACAGTACATTGATACAGGGAGGCATGGTGACTTCCAATTTCAGCCATGCCAGGCTTCTGGCATCAAAATATGCACCAGCTGTGAGTATTTGTGCCTTGATAAATCAGAGGATACTGGAAAGCTAACAAGGTAGTGCATGAAAATGTTTTCCATCTCTTAATGTCTGCTCTGCCCCCTTATTCTCATATTTTGTTCTCCATGTAGGTGGATAATATGTAAAGAAATAAGCACAAAATTCCCATGAATCTGTATACAGGTTAGCACCGTGCTTTTGTAAGGCCTTTGAGATAACCTCAATAACTTCACTACTGGACATGGTCATCCTTTATCATCTGCAAGCATATTTTCTCTTAAATGGCTCTAATCATAAGGACAACTGATAATTGTAACCTATGTACCAGAAAAGAGGAGAGAGAAGTGAATGGATTTACAAGCAGAGGTTTCTCCATGACTTGATCTCCTTCAAAAGTGTGTGAACCCTCCATAGATTTCAACAGGAAATTGGTCTGCCAAGGGGTCATGGGTGATACTGCCCTAAATGGGACTTACAAACTATATTTCCAAGTCCAGAGCCATTGTGCCCTTGTTCAGTAGTGCTTATGAGGAAGTAAGATACTTCTTTTCATTTTGCTTTTATTGATTTTCTTGAAGAAACATTATTTAAATTTTTTGGAGATAGTTTTTCTCTTTATTATTTATTCATGTGCATATTAAATCTCATAAATTCAATTTGCCAAATTCCAACCTGCTGTTAAGGGTGAATCTTCATGCTTTCCATCTGTTCAAATGAGTCAACAAGATGCTCAGGCCTTGGCCTTGCTTTTGCTATCAAAAGCCAGTGGGGGCTGCACATACCAATGTAGTCTTTTTTTACCTAAGATACTTACTTTTCTTTACACACAGCAGGGAAAGAGGAGGTTAAAGCTTCAGGCACAACAAAAAGATACTTAGTACAAAAATTCTTCTCTTTCAATCAAACTGACTGTGTTATGTATCAGAACCAAACCTTTTATCTAAACAACAACAACAACAAAAAAACAGATTGCTTTTAATTTCCAACTGCCTTAATGTGATTTTACATGAATTTCTTGTTGGGAATAAAAGTTGGTAGAGACAAAGGTAGTTTTTCAAGCAACATATTCACAGGCCTTGCGCTTCTCATCCAGGGCAGATTAATTGATTTATCGGCAGCATGATGCTGGTAATGCTAACAGGAAACATAAAGAGAGGAACTAGCATTATGTCGTGGGCTCAGGTAATTTGCATTGGTTAAAAAAAATCATTTCCAGAACTGTCTGTCATCCAAAGCAGTTTTTAAATCATAAAACAAAGCCACAGAAACAAAGGTCATCCAACATAAAATTATGAGCATAACTAGGGGGGGGGAGAGGCCTTTATGTGTCAAGAACAGGAAGCGATTTTGTGTTTCTCTACAAAAATTTACAGTCAGTGGGTGAAGGCAGAAAAAGCAATAAATTACAACAATTAAATACAAAGCAACTTAGCACTTCCCATTCAGGGTCACAGAACTTTATAAAAAAGTCATAGCACAATATGAATAGCAAGTAATTTGTAGGATAAACCATATAGGTGTGTGTGTGTGTGTGTGTGTGTGTGTATTTTAAATTTTTCATATTTATTTCTTGTGTACCTCTCCTGTTTATGTCACTCATGAGGTAAAGGATCCATTGCTCCCCATCTGCTATCAACCAATAAAGGCGAGTTGGCCTACAAACAAGGCCACACTATTCAGAAATATTAACATTTACTATTATTAATTAATTTATCATTAATATTTAATATTTACACACCTGCCATTTTGGTATCACTCCTGATGGCACTGCTACTATTACTAACTCCCAGTTTGTTCATCTGCTACTATGTTATGGGTACTGTTTGAAGTGCTTTTTATATGATATCTCAAACCATCTTCACAAGAGCTTGTAAAGTAGGTATACATACATATTTTAAAGATTAGAAAAATGCACACAAATGCACACACACACACACACAAAATACATACATAAAGAACAAGTGTCACTGGCTACAATTTGAACTCAGGTCTGCCGGAGCCTATGCTCTTATTCTCAACATCCTGTTTATCCTGAACACAGTAGCAGCGAGTCTTTTTCCTGGGTCCTAACTGATAGTTTAGAACCACCTAATTTACAACTCTCAGATGGCATTATTTCTCCCGACCATTGGGAGGGAAGATTTCCCTCTGGCTAGGGCTGGTGTAAGTGCCTCCCTTTATGGGCAAAGGGAAGATAAGGACCACATCAAGTTATCTTTCTGCCAAATGGTGTTATGACAGGGCAGCACTGAGTCCCAATGCAGAATCCCAGTCACTTTTCTCTCTCTCTCAGAAGCACATAGATTCTCTCTGCACCACACTGGCCTACCTGAGGATAGAGAGGGGTGTCATTAGCAGCTTCGGACTGTTTTTCCTACACTCTTCAGTGCCTCTTTCAGTGATACAAAACTAAAATCAGGTATTGTGATCACTCACCTGATTTTTGGTTCTTATGAAGGTGCTTTCTTGTGTGGATAACTGTTCAATCTTCTATTTCTGCAGTGGGGAGGATGATCATTGGAGGATTCTATTCAGCCATCTCCCTCTGCATCCTTCCCACTTTCCTCTTTTTTGATGTAGGCATTTATTGCTATAAACTTCCCTCTTAAAACAGTTTTTGCTGTATCCCATAGGTTTTAGTATATTGCATTTTCATTTTTAATTGTCTTAAGAAAGCTTTTGATTTCCTTTTAAATCTACTCATTGACCCATTGGTCATGAAGGAATATATTGTTTAATTTCCTTGCTTTTTTTTAAGTTTCCTTTGTTCCTCCTGTTCTTGATTTCTAGTTTTATACTACTGTGGTCAGAAAAGATAATTGATATGATTTCTATCTTCTTAAATTTGTTGAAACAGTTTAATCTATCCTGGAGAATGGCCCATGTGCAGTTGAGAAGAATGTGTATTCTGCTGCTGTTGGGTAGGATGTTTTTAAGTGTTTGTTTGGTTCTTTTGGTCTAGAGTGCAGTTTCAATCCAATGTTTATTCATTGATTTTCTGTCTGGATGATTTGTCAATTCCTGAAAGTGGGGTGTTGAAATCCACTGCCATTATTGTTTTGCAGTGTTTCTTTTCTCCTTAGATCTAAAATTTGCTTTATATATTTATGTGCTCTGGTGTTGGGTGCATATATATGTACAATTGTTATATCATTTTACTGAATAGATTGCTTTAACATTATATAATAACCTTTGTCTATTTTTATTGCTTTTAACAAACTATATTTTGTGTGATATAAGAAGCTATTCCTATTCACTTTTTGTTTCTGTTTGAATGCAATATCTTTCTCCATTCCTTCATTTTCACATATATATCCTTACAGGTGAAGTAAGTCTCTTGCAGGTTGCATATAGTTGGGTCTTATTTTTTTAAATTTGTTCATCCACTCTATGCCTTTTAATTTAAGAATTTAATTTATTTACACTCAAGGTTATTATTGATAGATAAGGACTTACTCCTGCCATTATGTTCATTGTTTTCTGGTTGTCTTATAGATCCTTCAGTCCTTTTTCCCTCTCTTGTTGTTTACCTTTGTAGCAAGACAGTTTTCTGTGATTCCAAGTTTTACTTATTTTCTCTTTCTTATTTGTGTATCTGCTGCAATTTCTTTCTTTGTGATTACTCTGGGGGATAACATAAAGAATATTGATTTACAACAAATAGAATGTTTTAAGCTGATAAGTTAACTTCGGTTGCGTAAAAACTCTAAACCTTACTCTGTTCACCAATTTATGTTTTTTTTAACTTAATTTAGACCTTTAAATATTGTGTGTTTCTTAACAACTAATTTTAGCTATAGTTATTTTTCACAATTTTTACTTTTAACCTTCATCTAGAGGTTTGAAATATTTACATAGTACCATTACAGTGCTAAAATAATCTGAGCTTATTTATGAGTTTATCTCTACTAGTGAGTTCACACTTTCATGCGTTTTCATGAGAGTAATGATCACCCTTTCACTTCTAGTTGTAGAACTCCCTTAAGCATTTCTTATGAGGCCACTCTAGTAGTGATGAAATCTCTCACCTTTTGCTTGTCTGAGTGAGAGTTTCTTTTTCATTTCTGAAGGATAGCTTTGCTGGGTATAGTATTCTTTTTTTTTTTTTCTTTTTGAGACAGTTTCATTCTGTCACTGAGGCTGGAGTACAGTGGTGCAATCATGGCTTACCACAGCGTCAACCTACTGGGATCAAGCAATCCTCCCACGTCAGCCTCCTGAGTATCTAGAGACCACAGCCACATGCCACCATGCCTGGCTAGTTTTTTATTTTTTATAAAGACAGGGTCACACTATGTTTCCCAGGCTGGTCTTGAACTCCTGGGCTCAAGTATTCCTCCCACCTTGGCCTCCTAAAGTGCTGGGATTACAGGCATGAGCCACCATGCCTAGTCGTATATAGTTTTCTTGGCTAGCAGGCTTTTTTTGTTTCAGTATTTTGATTATACCATCCCATTTTTAACTGGCCTGTAATGTTTCTGCTAAGAAATATGCAAAGGATCTAATGGTGATTTCCTTATATGTGACTTGATGCCTTTCTCTTGCTGCTTTTAGAATTCTCTCTTTCCCTTTGACTTTTTACAGTTTGATTTTATGTGCCTTGGAGAGGACCTTTTTGGGTTAATCTATTTAAGGATCTTGACCTTCCTAAATCAGAATGATCATATCTCTCCCAAGTCTTGTGAAGTTTTCAATTAGTATTTATATTAAATACATTTTCTGTGCCTTTCTCTATCTCTTCTTCTTCATGACTCCGATAATGCAATTTTTAATTTATTCACTCAATTGTGTCCTATAAGTCCCATAGGCTTTCTTCATTCTTTTGTCTTATTTGTATTATTTCCTCTGGCTGTGTTATTTCAAAAGAGTTGCCTTCAAATTTAGAATTTTGTTCTTCTACTTTGTCTAGTCTGTTGTTGAGGCTCTCAATAGTATTCTTTAATACATTGTGTTCTTCAGCTCCAATATTTCTATTTGATTCTTTTTATTATATTTATCTCTTTGTTGAATTTCTCATTCAAATCATGAATTGTTTTCCCGATTTTATTGAATTGTTTATCTATATTCTCTTGTATCTCATTGAATTTCCTAAAGATCATTATTTTAAATTACCTTTCAGGCATTTTGTAAGTTCTATTTTACTTTTGTTTTGTTAACTGAATAATTGTTGTGCTCCTTTTGAAGTGTCATGTTTCCTGTTTTTTACATTTCTTGTTTCCCTACATTGACATCTGTACATTTGGTGGAACAGTTGCCTCTTCCAATTTTATGAAATACCTTTTATAAGGAAGGGTTTTTCCTGTAGATAGTTCCTAGAATGTTGGTTGGATATTGTATCTCAGCTATGGCTCTGGGAAGATACAATAGTACAGTCTATAGTTTCTTCATCTGTAATCCATGTCAGTGATGCCTGCGAGAGCTTCAGTGGCCTGGGCTATGGGAGTTGGTTGTGGCAGTGATGTAGCTTTGTGGGGGATGGGCTGGTCTGCTAGTTCGCAGGTCAAGGGTACACATGTGCAGCTGGTTGGCTGGTTTGGCGGTAGGCTCACCAGATGTGGCGCCACTGAGATGGTTCTTTGGCCGTGGGTGTGCATGCATGGTAGGTCCCTTAGGCAAGTTTGGCTCCCTCACTATGCAGAACTCCCTGTTTCTTGAGAGGTAGGCTACCACATGGGTTCAGGCACAAGGGTCAGGGCTGTTTCTCTGGGCCTAGGCTACAAGTAGCTGGAGTAGCAGAACTGCAGTCACCTGTGTGAGCATGGTAGCATGGTGATAGAGCCTCAGGGATGAAGGCACACAGTGATTACTGATGCTTAGGTGAGGACACACTCTAGCAGATGTTGCTGTTCCACAGCAGCTTGGGTCATGGGGGAATGGGTGATGCACAACCTGGGATCCTACTCTGGAACAATGCTACTGTGTAAAATCTAAGATTCTCAAACTGGGTTCAGGGCCTGTAATGACTGTAAGATTCTCCTGTAGCAAGGAATTAAGGTATGTGCAGTGGGAGTGGGGACTATGGGAATCTTCTGCTTATGTTTTTCCCAAAAGAAGAAATTCCTTCTGGCTTTAAGCTGATTCCAGTGGGAGACAGGGTGGCAGAGGTGGGATGCTTTGCTCGCCTCTCTATGCTACCATCCTGGGTTTCTGTATTCCACAGGTATTCAGCCATGCCCTTTCTGTACTCTGGCACACTCCTTCAGACACTTTAGTCCAAATGTAGTTGTTTTGGGGTCTTCTTGTGAGGGTGGGGACAGCACCAGGCACTTCTATTCAGTTATCTTACTGATATCATTCCCTTGCCTCTTTCCACCAAAGTTCTCTTTTTCCTTCCCTTCCCTTCCTTCCTTCCTTCCTTCCTTCCTCCCTCCCTCCCTCTCTCTCTCTCTCTCTTTCTTTCTTTCTTTCTTTCTTCTTTCTTTCTCTTACAGACAGGATCTCACTCTATTACCCAAGCTGGAGTACAGTGGCATGATCCCAAGATCATAGTTCACTGCAGTTTTGAACCACAGTAATCCTGAGTAGCTGAGATTACAGGTAAAAGCCACCACACCTGGCTCCTAATGGACTCCAAAGGAACTCCAACCTCAGCTGAAAAGCTGGAAATCATAGACTTGGCAACATCAAAAAGATCTTGATCATTTTGCTGATAAGGAATCAAGATCTAGCTATTATTTGTAGACTCTGTTTAGGAACTGCCTCAGTATGACAATGGATGTATCCACATAAATAATATTTCATGGTATTCTTTAGTCCCTGGAAGTCCTCCATAATAGTATTACATTTAGAAGCACAGCTCTATTATCCCTTGTTATTTCTGGCTGTTTCTTTTTTACTAAACTGTACACTTACCACATTCAGAACTCAAACCATTTAACTTTTTATTCAGTTCCATAATGAGAAAGCCACAAAGATCTCACTTGTCAACAGTCTACTTAATAAAACAAATGGTTTTATATTGATGTCTTTTATTATAAGAGAAAATCCCAATATATGCTGAAAACAACTTTAGAATACTTTCAACTATCCAGACTTCCCTGTCAACTTGTATTAAAAAAAGGAGATTCAGGCTTTCAATTACAGCCAGTGCTCCAGGCTCCCACACCATCAAACAAGTGTTTAGTCTTAATAGCTATCCTGTCAGAATGAATCTCTACCAACTTTTATTCAACTCCCCCAGCTACTTCTCACCTACCCCCAAGTTTGAAGTCAATTTAGGGATGCTTCTCAGTACTTTTCAACTCTGAACAAAACTGTCACAACCAAGTAACTGTCACATCTACAAAGCCTTGCACATGTATGTGTGTGGAGAATGAGGGTAACGATTATCTTTGTGTTCTCATTTAAATCATATAGAGTATTGTAAATAGAAAGGCTTAGGTGTTGCTTTGTGGTTGTTCTGTTTTATTTTGTTTCACTGTCGGGACCAGAGAAGGAGACAGTAATATGCTTCCAGGCTTTTTCCAAGGTTGATCTCTACATTCACCACTCATTAGAGACATTTTCCCCTCAAACAAAAGGGATTTCCTCCTAAAGAATACATAAAAATGGAGCAGCAAATAAAAGGAGATCTCAAATCAGTCTTCTATCCCAGTACTTCTCAAAGTTTAATGTCAGAACAAATCGTCCGCCGAGCTTGTTAAAATGCAATGCCGTTTCCGCACATCTGTGATGAAGTCTGAGATTCTGCATTTCCAGCAAACTTCCAGGTAAGCTTCATGTGGCTCATCTGCAGATCATGTATTGAGTAGCAAGATGCTTACCCTATCCCCAAAATACTCTACTCATTCCTGTAAAGGAGCCCATATTTGTCACTACAGATGGATATGGCTTTTGTCACCTCACTTATTCCTTTCCCCTTACATTTCTCTTGTTTTGCTAAACATTGACAAATTATTTATTGTGTGCTTTTCCATATATCTATTTATCTATTATTGCTGATTATTATCTGTGCTTTTAAAAATAGCATTAATTTTATTGGAAGATAAGAAATTCCTGCACTCCAAATAAATTATTTAGTTCTTTATACCCTGTGAGTCTGAAAAATATCTTCCAGTCCCAAAATACAGTTGCCGATCCAGAGCTGGAGAAATCCAAAACTCTGCCCAAGAGAACAATATTCTTAGTCTCCTAGGCAATTAAAAGAAATATAGCAAGAGCTTTCCTGTCTTGTCACTAGGAACACATAATTCCTAGAAGAAAAGGTTAAAATTTTTCTCATCTTGACTCGCCTCCCAACTAGTGTATAAGTGAACAGATTTTCCAGGACAGTTCCAAGTTCAAGGTTTTTCTGTCTCCTTAATCCATCAAAAATGCCTCCTTAAAATCAGTGTTTTTCACCCAAAGGTACTCCTTCTCACATCTAGATGCATGATAAATATCTTTTCATGTGCTCTGAGGCTTGTTTCAGAACATTCTTAGATTTAAGAGGGAGTAAATATTTTAAGCCAGGGCACCCTTACAACTAACCCCTTCTCTACTGTTTCATTCTCTAAAAAATCCATAGTCAATTGAGGGAGGCACGAGAGGAGTTCCCACCCTAACGTATTAGATCCACACTTAGGGGGATTTGTTTCAAACATATATCTCCCACTTACATCAAGAGAGGGCTTCCAAAGGCTTTTCAAAGAATGCTTTCTTTCCCAACTCCTTTAATTCATCCTAAAAGTGTCTATAGAGTCAGTATAATAATGAGGTTATACCCATACTATTAAAAGAAAAAGCTGCTAACCTATCTTGACAGCCAGATCCCACAGACTTTTAGATCAGTGAAGACCTGGGATACTGTTCTAGTAATGCCACTGACCAGCAGCATGAACTCTGGGAAAGGACCTACCTCACTGAGGCCTCAGTGTACTCATTAAGTGTTGTGAGAATTAGACGCATGTGGGGGGATTTACTAAAGCTAGAAACTGGCAGAGGGTAAGTGGTCAGTGAAGTTAGCTATTATCTTCTCTGTGTCTCTGCTTCTGTATCTGAAAACAAGGATGGTCGATGTTTCTGCCAAATAGGGTAAGAGAGGTACTCCCCACCTCATAAAGTTATGGAGATTAAATGCCTTAATTTATGTATGTTTATGTAATGCACTTAGAACACTGTCTGGCGCATAGTGCTATATAAGTGTTAACTCTTTATTAGTCCATGTTAATATTGTTAATAATGATGATAATAATCACAGAGCCCCTTGCGAGCATAGGATTGTAATACCTGACTGCATTAAGCGCCAACCGCCCATGGCGGAACCTCTTCAGTGTTTGAACCCAGTAGAGCTAGCTGATCGTTAGGGGGTAAGCACGTGCCCTAGTGCAGTAGCTCTCAACCCTTATACTTCAGAACCTAACTATAAGGTTCCCACCATGGCTGATCTCAAGTTAGCAACTTTATTTCACTTAACATAGAGTTGGAAAGAGATGTGCATACTGAGTTCTTGCAAAAAGGTATGAACTAGCTCCAGCACACCGTTGGTGCTCATGAAACATTTCTTAGATGCACAAAATGACTTTAAGCTTGGAATTGGAAGACAAGCAAGAGGAATGCCATTTCCTCTCATCAACAAATATTTATCTGTAAGGTTAATCATGTACATAACAAAAGCAGATTCTGGATTTGGATATGGTTCATGATACCTGAACTAAGAAACAATAAATATGAACATTGTCTCCCCCTTTACCCTCTTGCCTTTCTCAAATATTTTGTCCTCTCTCAAGTACCGAAGGGCAGGACTCTACAAGGTGTAGCCCCTTGTCTATGCAGCCTTTGCATTTCATCGCTGGTCACTAATAGGTGGGGCATAGGTGCCATCCTCATCTTTTGCCTTCAAATAGATTGAAACAAGATCTTGACATTTTGCCCATCCTCAGGTCTCTAGCATTAAAATTACTATTTTATTAGTCTGTGCAACTACTTGTAACAAAAGTTTTTGTGATTTTCATTCAGGCTAGCAGGTACCATGAATCATGTGTGTTAGAAGCCATGACAAGAGTAGGCACATGCAGGAGAAAGATCATTGAGCTAGTGCAAGCCCTCAAGGAGAGGCTGGGAAACCAGGCTACTAGAAGCAAGATGCAAGGCAGAAAGCTGATACACCAAAAGACTGAGAAGTATCCAACAGAAATAATGGAGCTGGACAAGAAATCAAAGTCCTTCTGTGGCTCAGGCCCTTTATCTATTTCCTGCCAAAGGTAAGAATCTCAACGTAGTGGGTCCTGCAGCCAGAGGCAGGAGATGGGGCCAGAGTAGGGAGGAGGAGATCAGTGCAACCCCGCTAAGGTGACAAGAAATGTTTTCATATCTGCTTCCAGAGACTACTGTAGTTTGTTGAAACTACAAAGAACTGTCCGTCAAACTGGTAAGCAGTGGTGCTCCTTTGTATCTGTCTGCATTCCACTTGCTACTTTCATCTATTCTTTTCACTAAACCCTGTTGCAGCTTTTGCTTTGTGAAAGAAAGTGTTAAGAGGATGAAAAACAACTTAACAACTGGGAGAAAATACTTGCAAAACCCATATCTGAAAAAGTTAACCACTTCAGTAGTAGAGTCCTTGAACTCTTAGTTCAATCTCCACTGGATTGATGTACAACTTTACTACAAATGATGCCATCTTATATAACTGTATTACCAAAGCAAAAGCAGGGTTTTTAAATTGGTACCAAGCTGGTAAATCGACTTCATACCTTAAACAGAGTATATAAGGGACTCTCAAAAGCAAAAAGAAAACAATATAACTATAAATTGTGGAAAAGACATGAATAGACATTTTGCCAAAGAGAAGCTATGATGACAAATAAGCACATGGAACTATGTTTGACGTTAGCCATCAGGAAAACACGCATTGAAACTGCAGTGAGACATCATCAACTACCTATCAGAATGGCCCAAATGAAAATAGTGACATCACCAAATGCGGGGGAGACGTGGAGACTGGATCATTCATACGTTGCTGGTGGGGATGTAAAATGATACAGCCACTCCAGAAGAGTATGACAGTTTCTTACAAAACTACGTAATCATTTACCACACAACCCAGCAATTGCACTCTTGGGCATTTATCTCAGAAATAAAAGCGTACATCCACATAAAAACCTGTACATGAATTTTCATAGCAGCTTTATTCACAGTAGTTGAAAACTGAAAGCTACTAAAATATCCCTGGTAAAAACTCTGGTACATATCTGTAATGGAATACTACCCAGCAACAAAAAGGAATGAAATTTTTGATATATGCATCAATTGAATGGAATTCAGGTGCATCATTCTGAGTGAATAAAAAGTCAATATCTAAAGATTACATACTATATGATTGCATTTATATAATATATAATATTATTTAATATCCTTTAAATGACAAAACCACAAAAATGGAAAATAGACTAGTGGTTGCCAGGAGACAGAGACGATGGTAGGAGATGAATGTGAATATAAAGCAGTAGCACAGAGGAGCTCCTTCGTGGAGATAGAATAGTTCTGTGTCTTGATTGTGATGGTAATTGCACAAATTTATAGATGAATCAAATGGCCTAGAGCTAGACATGTGTGTGCACACACACACACATAGTGTATATAAAAACTGGTGAAATATAAATAAGGTCTATATCTAATGATACTGCACTAATATCAGCTTCTTGACTTTGATGTTGTACTACAGTTATGTCAGATTGCACCACAGCAGAGATTGGATGAAGGGCTCAAGAGACTCTATTATTACTGTTCCAACATGCCATAAATCTATAATTAATTCAACATGAATAATTAGGAAAAATACTGCCCAGAAAAGATACCAAAGTAAGCACGTTTGTATACTGCTGTGAAAGGTAGATTGTTGCAATAATTAAGATTCCCACAATAATTCTTACTCTTTAATCCCGTAGGAACTCGTCTTTGGGGAGTTAAACAGATAGTTGTTTAAAATGCATGTGCAAAAATGTTCACAGCATTCTAGCAATGAGTTAGAAACAATCTGACTATTTAACAGTGGAGTTATGCCTAAGCTTTATCCCTAAGGTGGATTATCATGTGGCCAATAAAAACTACGATTTTGAAAAATATTGCTGGGTGCCGTGGCTCATGCCTGTAATCCCAGCAGATTGGGAGGCTGAGGCGGGCAGATCACCTAAGCTCAAGAGTTTGAGACCCACCTGACCAACATGGAGAAACCCCCGTCTCTACTAAAAATACAAAATGAGCTGGGCGTGGTGGTGCATGCCTGTAGTCCCAGCTACTCGGAAAGCTGAGGGAGGAGAATCACTTGAACCCAGGAGGCAGAGGTTGTGCTGAGCTGACATCACACCATTGCACTCCAGCCTCGGCAACAAGAGCAAAACTCCATCTCAAAAAAGAAAAGAAAAAGGAAAATATTTGGTATGTGTGGAAATCTAGGTAATAATCTGGACATACAAAAATACACTATAATGCCAAAGTAAAAAAATAAAATCATGAATAAAATTCTAGAAAAAACCCATAATATTAACAAGTAGTTATATGTTATAATGTATCATATATTAGAATATATAATATATAAAATGTATCTCTAGGTGGTTGGAATTTATATAATTTTTATTTCTTTAAACTTTACTACAATTTCCAAATATTACACAATGAACATCCATTACTTTGCAAGAAAAAAGTGTGTATGTGTGTGTATATGCATACATATTAGATATACATATTATATATAATGTATACTTAATATAAACTATATATTATATATAATATGTGATATTAACACATATTATATATAATATAATTAAGTATATGCACATATTATATATATATGCTTAAGTATGATCTAGATTAGTATTTCTCAGACTTTCATGGGCTCTGATTAAAATGCAGATCGTGATTCAGACGATCTGGAGCAGGGACTGAGAATCTGCATTTCTAACAAGCCCCACACCATGCTGATGTTGCAGGGTTCTAGCTTAGCCAAGCCCAAAATGCTTCTGAAACAATTCTCAGTAAACAGTAAACACTGTACCACTTACAACCATTTTATGGAGATATGTTATAGGAAATTGACATTATGACGGCCTCATAACAAACCTGTACCTGAACCAGATTCAGATGTGCTCTGACAAACAACAGCAGCAACTTTTGAAAAAAATTATCAGATTCTCAAAACTGACTAAGAATCTGGGGCCTCTTTCCAAGTAACCAAAAACATTTCTTTGATAAACTATGTACAGAAAGTACTTCATGTAGCAGAACTAGAGTCTCATTCCAAAACAAATTGTAAGTGGATCAAAGAGACAATGGTGATATACATATGGAAAATATGGATGAGTATTTTCTGCTGAATGAAAGAGTATCCCTATAGATAAATGCAGTAAAGGAATAATAACTAACACTGAGCACTTACTGCATCCCAGGTACTGTGTTAACTTTTTTATATATATTATCTCATTTAATCTTCATATCAAAGTTATCAAATAGAAATGTATTATTTTCCTCAGGTTGAGGACATTATTTCTAGTCCTCACAAACAATAATATAGGTATCATTGTCCACATTTTACAGGGAATAAAACTGAGTCATAGAGAGAGAAGACAAGTGGCTCAGGGTCCCCCAGTTAGCATTTAGCAGATCCAGTTTCCATCTGAAAGTGACACTCCTCACCGCACTGCGTCTTTGAGAGAAAGAGCTACACATGAGCTGCATGCAAATCTAACTCTCCTGAATGCTGAAAATCATAATAAAATGTAAAAAGCAAATAATAAACTAGAGAACTATTAGTAATAAGTGCAGCAAAAGATTATCACCCTAATATATAAAGAGCTAATACAAATTGAAAGGAAAATGCTATGATTCTAATGGAAAAATAGATTAAGGACAGGTACAGTAATACATGAAAGAGAAAATGTGTGTTTCATGTGATACAGATATAGATACATTATATGATACATTATACTAAATACAGATACATTAGATATAGATATAGATATCTATATAGATATAGATACATTATACTAAAATGAAATTGGCCAAGGCATTAGTGAGTATCTCCTAGTGGTTAAAATATCAAATTATTATTAATTTTTTTTGAGACAGAGTCTAGCTCTGTCACCCAGGCTGGAGTGACATGGCATGATCTTGGCTCACTACAACCTCTACCTCTGGGGTTCAAGCAATTCTCCTACCTCGGCCTCCTGAGTAGCTGAGACTACAGGCGTGTACCACCACACCTAGTTAATTTTGTATTTTCTGTAGGGACAGGGTCTCACCATGTTGGCCAGGCTGGTCTCAACCTCCTGCCTCAAGGGATCCACCCACCTTGGCCTCCCAAAGTGCTGGTATTACAGGTGTGAGCCATTATGTGCAGCCAAACTATAAATTATTTATTCACAGTTTTATGCTTTTTGTGTTTTTCACATTGTCTGCAATGAGTACATATTACTTTTATAATATAGGAAAACTGAAACCTAGTTATTTTGGCCACAGACAACCTTGGTCTCATTGTAATTCCTAATCCCATGCTCCATTGTCCTCTGGAAGTCCTCATTGCATTTGACAAGTTTCCTTGGGACAGCATTTATTCATCAGTTCATTAATTTATTTATCCATCTAGTAAACATTTATTGAGCACACAGTAGTGTATAGGCAGGCAATAAATAAGTAAAATATGCAGATGTGGGCTTTGCACACATAAAGCTGTGTTAGACAAAGTGTATTAAACCATTCTCGTATTGCTCTAAAGAACTACCTGAGACTGCGTAATTTCTAAAGAAAAGAGGTTTCATTGGCTCATGGTTCCACAGGCTGTACAGGAAGCATGGCTGCGGAGGCCTCAGGAAAGTTACAATCATAGCGGAAGGTGAAGAGGAAAGAGGCATGTCTTACGTGACCAGTGCAGGAGGAAGAGAGCAAAGGGGGAGGTGCTATACACTTTCAAACAACGAGATGTCACGAGAACTCACTGTCATAAGAACAGCAAGTGGGAAATCTGCTCCCATGATCCAATCACCTCCCACCAGGCCCCTCCTCCAACATTGGGGATTACGATTCAACATGACATTTGGGCGGGGACACAAATCCAAACCATATAGCAGACCTTAAACAAATTGCATGATTAATTCATCATTCATAGTGCCTAAGATTCCCAGATCTGTACTCTGCTTGGTCCTATCATCACTATATCTATATAGGCTGTGTTAAATATCCACAGCATACTGACTTATCTATCTACCAGTCTTCAGTAAGAGGGTGATGTCTTATGGGATAAAAGAGCAAGGCATTTAAGACAGATACTGCCTCCAGTTACTTTTTTCATTGAATTTTTACTGATATAATTGTAGATGCACATGCAGTTGTAATAAACAATACAGAGAGATTTTATATATCTTTTGGCCAGTTTCCCCCAATGGGAATGTTTTGCAAAACTATGGCAAAATGGGATACTCATATTAATACAATCCAGTTATCTATATTTACCCAGTTTTATTAACTTGTACTCACTTGTGTGAGTGTGCACATGTGTGTATTTAGTTCTATGCATTTTTATCAACTTGTAGGTTTATGTGACTACCACTACAATCAAGATACAGAACAGTTCCATAACCCAAGGATCTTTTGTTCTGTCCATTTATAACCGCACCCATTTTTCTCCTTTATCTCCTTCCCTCGCACCTCCATCCCTAACCCCTAGCAGCCACTAATCTGTTCTTCAGAATATATAAATTGGCAAAAACATAAAGAGACATTTCAGGAAATAAGGCTTACAGATAACAAACACATAAAAAGATACTAAAAATTATTTGCCACAAGGGAAATGCAAATTGAAACCATAATCAGATATCAGAACAGCCAAAATAAAAAATAGTGACAATACCAAATGCTGGTAAGGGTGCAGAGAAGCTGGATCACTTATGCAATTCGCTGATGGTAGAAATGTAATATGATACAGCCACTCTGGAAGAAAGAGTGGCAGTGTCTTATATTAAACATGCAGTTATCACACAGCCTAGCAATTGCGCCCTTGGGGAATTTACCCCAAGGAAGTGAAAATTTAAGTTCACACAAAAATCTGTTCATAGCAGCTTTACTTGTAATAGCCCAAAACGGAAAACCCCGGATATCTTTTAGCAGATAAATGGATTTTAAAAACTATGGTCCATCTATACCATCGAATACTACTCAGCAATACACACATCTTGGATGAAACTTCAGGGCATTATGGTTAGTGAAAAAAAAAGCCAGTCCCAAAAGTTTATATAATACATTATTCCACTTATAAAACATTTTAAAAATGTAATACATCATAATTAATTTTTTTTCAGTTTGATTCTCCTCAGGCCCTTTGACAAAATCAGCTTCTTTAATCAATAATTTAGATTATGTTGGCAGTCTCTAGCAGTGCATTAGTTTCAAGTACAAGAAGTGTGCCATATTTGG
The DNA here is from genome assembly GCA_036589455.1 of Ateles fusciceps. Lineage (NCBI taxonomy): Eukaryota > Metazoa > Chordata > Mammalia > Primates > Atelidae > Ateles > Ateles fusciceps. Next base: position 209,035 of record JAZHEH010000633.1, read on the forward strand.
TTATCAAATCCCGCTTGCTATGATCTATACACAGTGTAATTGTACCATAGAGTTTCAAGGGGCAGAGATAATGCTAAATAACTATTTCCAATTTACAGATGCAGAAACTGAGGCTCAAAGAGGTTAGAACCTTCGCCAAGATGACACCAGTTCCTAGCGCAGAGCCAGGATAAGGGCCACGAGATGTCCTCACTCTCTGCCCAGGGTTCTCTGTTTCACTCCACCACTTCTCATTGGATGTGGTGCCATTGTTTTCACTGTTTTCCTTACATTGCCAAAGGCATTTTCTTACTTTTTCACAGAAGCCTCTGCTCCTGTCAATTAGGATCCCTGCTGGAGACGCCAATTAAAAAAAAAAAAATACGTACAGTACAGCCTTGCTCACTATGCTTAGTTAGCCATGGTGATCACGACAATAATCACGATGATGATGATGATCACGAGGACGGCCACAAGAACAGCTAACATTTGTGGGGGCTTAGTATGTGCCAAGCACTATTCTAAACGCTTCACATGTATTAGCTCATTTAATCCTCAACTGTATGAAGTGAATGCACGGAGTTTTGTATTTATGTTGCTTTTTTCACTTATCTATATGCTGTGTGGCACTGGTGTTCCCCACCGTGTAGGGACAAGAGGTTAGGAAAGACTCCCTTGGGGTCATGGGGTTTTAATCGAGTATTTGCTCCCACAGCCCCTGAATCACTGCATAAGACCTGTGTGTCTTCAAAAGGGAGTAGATGGTCGTGACAACTACAATCAGAAACCTGTATAAGGTAAATATATGAGGTGATGCCAGCTATTTCTATTCCTTCTTGGAGGGACAGTTGTCTGGATATAAGGCAGGAGCACAGTGCTATATTTGAGAGCCCAAGCTCTACCACTTCTGAATACAGGACCTTAGGCAAGACATTTATATCTTCTGAGACTCAGTGTCTCCAGCTGTATAACAGGGATAATGACACTCACCTTGGAGGATTGCTGAGAGAATTAGAAATAATGTATGTAAGCCTTGCCACCTCAAAGGCTAATATTGGTATGATCCTCTTTGGTTCCTGGAAAGCCAGTAGTGTGCAGCCACTCATTCATTTGTCAACACAGTTTGGTACCTTTTCTGCTTAGTATAAGACTTCTCTCTGGAGAGTGCTCTTCCTTAAGAATACCAACTCCAAAGTTCCAGGGTATTATTTTTTAATTAATTAACTTTTTAGTTTCAAGGGTACATGTGCAGATAGGTTCTATAGATAAATTCCATGTCACGGGGGCTTGGTGTACATATTATTTCATCACTGAGGTAATAACCATCGTTTCCAATATGTAGTTTTCAATCCTCACCCTCCTTTTACTTTGCACATTCAGACCCCAATGTCTATTGTTCCCTTCTGTGTCTCCATGTTGTATTAGGCCATTTTCACAGTATTATAAAGAACTGCCTGAGACTCCATAATTTACAAAGGAAAGAAGTTTAATTGACTCACAGTTCAGTATGACTGGGGAGGCATCAGGAAACTCATAATCATAGCAGAAAGCGATGGGGAAGCAAGGTACCTTCTTCACAAGGCAGAAGGAGATCAAGAGAGTGTCGGTGGAATGGCCAGTTGCTTATAAAACCATCAGATCTCATGAGAACTCACTGTCACATGAACAGCATGGGGGAAACCACCTCCATGATCCAATTACCTCCACCTGGTCCTGCTCTTGACATGTGGGGATTATGGGGATTAGAATATTTTGAGTGGGGACACAGGCAAACCACATCATTCCACCCCTGGCCCCTCCAAAATCTCACGTCCTCACATTTCAAAACACAATAATGCCTTTCCAACAGTCCTCCAAAGCCTTAACTCATTCAAACATCAACCCAAAAGTCCAAGTCCAAAGTGTCATCTCAGATAAGGCAAGTCTATGAGCTCATAAAATCAAAAGCAAGTTAGTTACTTCCTATATACAATGAGGGTACAATTATTGGGTAAATACACATATTCCAAATGGGAGAAATTGGCCAAACTGAAGGGGCTATAGGCCCCATGCAAGTCCAAAATCCCAGAGAGGCAGTCAAATCTTAAAGCTCCAGAATGATCTCATTTGACTCCATGTCTCACATTCAAGTCACGCTCATGCAAGAGGTGGGCTCCCATGGCTTTGGGCAGTTCTGCCCTGTGGCTTTGCAGGGTACAGCCCTCTTCCTGGATGCTATCATGGGCTGGTATTGAGTGTCTGTGGCTTTTCCAGACACACAGTGCAAGCTCTCAGTGGATCTACAATTGGGGGGTCTAGAGGATGGTGGCCCTCTTCTCACAGCTCCACTGGACAGTTTCCCACTGAGGACTCCGGGTGGGGTCTCTGACCCCACATTTCCCTTCCACACTGCCCTAGCAGAGGTTCTCCACAAGGGCTCTGCTCCTTCAGCAGACTTCTGCCTGAGCATCCAGCCATTTCTGTACATGCTCTGAAATTTAGGCAGAGGTTTCCAAAGCTCAGTTCTTGTCTTCTGCACACTCTCAGGCCCAACACTACGTGAAAGCTGCCAAGGCTTGAGGCTTGCACCCTCTGAAGCAATGCCCTGAGCTGTATCTTGGCCCCTTTTAGCCATGGCTGGAGCTGGAAAGGTTGGGACGCAGAGCACCAGGTCCCAAGGCTGCTCTTACAAGAGCATCAGGGCTCTGGCCCTGGCCCATGAAACCATCCCCCACCCCCAACTCTAGGCCTGTGATGGGAGGGGCTGCCACAGAGGACTCTGACGTGCCCTGGAGACATTTGCCCCATTGTCTTGACCATTAACATTTGGCTACCCATTAGTTATGCAAATTTCTGCAGCTGGTTTGAATTTCTCCCCAGAAAATGGGTTTTCTTTTCTATCACATCATTAGGCTGCAAATTTTCCAAGCTTCTATGCTCTGCTTCCCTTTTAAACATAAGTTCCAATTCCAAACTGTGTCTTTGTGAATGCATAAAATTGAATGCTTTTAAGAGCACCGAGGTAACCTCTTGAACACTTTGCTGCTTAGAAATTTATCCTGCCAGATACCTTAAATCATCTCTCTCAAGGTTAAAGTTGCACAGATATCTAGGGTATGGGCAAAATGCGGGCCATCTATTTGCTAAAACATAGCTAAAATCACCTTTCTTCCAGTTCCCAACAAGTTCCTCATCTCCATCTGATATCACCACCACCTGGACTTCATTATCCATATAACTACCAGCATATTGGTCAAAGCCATTCAACAAGTCTCTAGGAAGTTCCAGACTTTCCCACATCTTCCTGTCCTCCTCTGAGCCCTCCAAACTGTTCCAACCTCTGCCTGTTATCCAGTTCAGAAGTCTCTCCCACATTTTTGGGTATCTTTATGGAAGTACCCCACTACTTCAGTATCAGTTTACTGTATTTGTTCATTTTCATGTTGTTATAAAGAACTGCCCAAGACTGGGTAATTATACAGGAAAGAGGTTTAATTGACTCACAGTTCAGCATGGCTGTGGAGGCCTCAGAAAACTCACAATCATGGCAGAAGGTGAAGGGGAAGCAAGGCACCTTCTTCACAAGGTGGCAGGAAGGAGAATGAACAAATAGGGGAAATGCCAGACGCTGATAAAACCATCAGATCTTGTGAGAACTCACTACCACAAGAACAGCCTGGAGGAACCTCCCCCACAACCCAATTACTTCCACCTGATCCCACACTTAACACATGGGGATTATGGGGATTACAATTCAAGATGAGATTTTGGGCAGGGACACAGGCAAATCATATCACATGTGATTGGGCTCCCACTTACAAGTAAAAACATTTAGCTCCCACTTACAAGTAAAAACATGTGGTATTTGGTTTTCTGTTTCTGTGTTAGTTCAGTTAGGATAATGACCTCTATGTCCAACCATGTTTCTCCAAAGGACATGATCTCAGTTTTTTTATGGCTGTGTATTATTCCATTGTGTATATGTACTATACTTTCTTTATGCAAGCCACTGTTGATGGGCATTTAGGTTGATTCTATGCCTTTGCTATTGTGAATAGTACTGCAGTGAATATACATATGAATTTGTCTTTATGGTAGAATGGTTTATATTCCTTTTGATATATACCCCATAATGAGATTCCTGGATTGAACGGTAGTTCTAAGTTCTTCGAGAAATTTCCAAACTGCTTTCCACGGTTGGTGAACTAATTTACATTTCCACCTATTACAAACCAATAGCCAACATCATATTGAGTGGGCAAAAGCTGGAAGCATTTCCCTTGAGAACTGGGACAAGAGGATGCCCATTGTCATCACTCCTATTCATCACAGTACTGGAAGTCTTAGCCAGAGCAATCAGGCAACAGGAGATTATTTTTAAAAGGCCCACAATCCTGCTGCATCAATTCCGTGATGGTACTTGAAATATGCAAAGTTGATTGGAGAGGGCTGGATGTTAGGTGCTCCTTTTTGCTTTAGCTGCGTCATTTTATTTTTTCGTGTTCTCTCTAGTCTGTTTAGGCTGGCTGCTGTTGTTGCTCTTAGTCTTAAGCTGTTCCGGAAGACTCTACCATTCCCTGGTCCTGATCTTAAACTCTACCTTCTTCCACAGCATCCTTCCAAAGACTTTGCTATAGTTGTTTGTTGCTCACCTATATCTTCCACATCGGTTGGTCCATCTTCTATTGACATTACTTCCTCAAATTCCCTTTATTTATTTTAAAGAGTTTTAGCCGTGTTGCTGATTCATGTGACATACGTTAAGCACCTACTTGGAGCCACATACTATGCCTAGCAGTGAGGACACAGTGGTGAACCCAGGTGGACAAAAACTCTGTCATCATGGAGCTGGTAGTCTAGTCAGAAAATCTACCAAATTTATATTATCAATTTGGCTGAAATTCAAAGCAATAGTATATTGTTTATTATTTTGAGAATACTCTACATTTGATGGAAATATTTCAATTTAGTGGTCACTGCTAAAGCTTTACCTGAGTTCCTAATTTCCACAGTCCTGCTGGATGCCAAGCATATTCTATCCTGTAGCTTCTGCCCTAGCATCTGGAGTCAGTACCTTGAGAAGCAAAAAGGGAAGAACAGAGAACACTTTCTCCTTCCAAATCTCCTGCCAATGAATCACTCACCACTTGCCTTTCTAGTCACTACTTGGCCTGCTTTTTGCTCTGTACTCTGACTCACGCACCCTCAGTTAGGTTCCTGCCACACCTCTTGCATCTGTTTGTTAGGCTTTGCTGTTTCAGCTCTTCAACCTCTCCAGTCCCCTTGCATAGGCTGACTTGTCCTAATTTGAATCCCGTATGACCCTGCAGCCCTTCAGTTTTGTGTGAAGAGAGCTTACTGTTGGCACTACTTGCTGACTCCCAACCCAGGGCCTTAAACGTTGATTCCACTTTTGTGACAGGCAGATCTTTTTCTTGTGAAGATCATCTTTTTGGTAATGAGCAGTCCTCTGTAGATTCCAGTTCCTCCCAGCTGCGAACGCTCCCTCTTGGTTCAAGAACACTGTCCATGGGGGCCTCTCCTGGCCACATTGGACTAGTGCCCCAAACTCAATACCAGCAGGTCCCCATAAGCAATAACCACAGTATCATCAACTTATCCTTCCCTACATCCTCCTCTAGCCATTGAAATCACATTATCCCCTTCTTCTCCCTTCTTTTTCTCAAACTCCCCTTTTATCAGTTGAAATTAAATTTTCTAAATAATCACCTATGTTTACTTTCTTTTCATACCTACTTCCTAATCACCAGTTGAATATAACCTGCATTCTGCAGTTAGTCTTCCTCTAAAACTAGTATCTCCAAAGCCTCTAGCCAACTCCTTGCTGAAAAAATCATTTGCATGCTTCACAGGACTTAATCGGACTTGACCTTCCTGCTACATTTGATTCTACTAACTACACTTCTGGACACTTTCTCCTCACTTTGTTCCCCTGGCACCACATTTCTCTTTCTTCCTATGTCTTCGACTCCTCTTTCTAATTCTTTGTAGGGTTATCTTCTTCTACATTTCACTTTGCTTCTGGAGTTCTGGTTCTTATTCTCAGCCCATTTATCTTTGATTATACCATTACCCCTGGGCAGTCCCATACATTTCCATGGCTTCAGTTACATCTATATACCAGTGATTCCAAATCACCACATATAGCTCACATATGTCTCTTGAGCCTCAGACACGTATAAATCAAAATAGGATAACTTATGATTTGGTCTTAAAAATTCGAAACCTCATTGGTTCAACAAAATAAAATTTACTTCCTACTTATTCTGTATGTAAAATCTAGATCTGGGTAACACTCAAGACACTGTCCTCTAGCAGTCAGGCTGATGGAAGTGCTATTATCTTGTACCTATACCATATGGGACACTCAGCCTCTTTGTTCAATAGAGCAGGGGAAGAGAGACTGAAGAATCATACTGCTGAAGAAATGCTTTAGCCCAGAGGTCACTTGTATTACTTTCACTCACAGCAAATTGGCTAGAACAAGTCACAAGACTTCATCTAATTTCAAGTACACTCCTCCAATGTGCTCATAAGGTTAGAAGAGCCAGATATGAGTGAGCACTAGAAATCTCTGTCAAGATACCCAACAGTATACTAGATATATCTATTTTCTTGTCTCAAAGACATATAAACTTGAATATGTCCAAAACAGAACTCTCATTTACAGCATTGCTCCAGACTCATAATTATTTTCTCTGCTTCCAGCCTTGCCATTCTCATATGCAGCAAAATAGTTTTCACCATACATTCATGAAATTCTTTCTGAAACACAAATCTGATGTGTCATTCCCATGCTTAAAACACTTCAGTGGCTCCCTGTTGCTTACAGCATACAATTTATGCTTACAGAATAAAATTCAGCAATGACATTAAGGCCATTCATGACCTGGTCCTTACCACCCCTCCAGTCTCATCTCTTTCTACTTTCCTCATGGGGCTGATACCACCCATTCCAAGCTCCTTATAATTCCTTGACTCGGTCACATTGCATCATATGTCCACATTGGTGCACATGCTGGTATACCCTTTCCTGCCACTCCCTAGATCATCCTTCTTACCTGACTCACTTCTTACCTTTTAAAACTCAGTTCAACAATCTACTCGTTGATGAAGACTTTTCTGAAATCCTGTGCTTACTTCATTTAGCGGTTGGCATGTTACATGTACAACTCTATTAAATTAGAGATTCCTGTAGCGCCATCACTACATAGCGGAAAGTATAGTCAAACCACCCAGAAATAATAGTATAAAAATTCTATTATTTACTTTAGTCTCTCAAAAGACTTGAATTAGGATCCCATCAAAATACTCAAGTTAGGGTAAAGGAATATTCTTGGTTTCCATCTTTCTTCCTCCCCACTTTTTATTGCCCTTCACACTATACCTCTCACTCACCAACCTCCTTCTCCCCTTGCTAGGGAACTCTGCCCTCTACCCTTGGCCTTTACTGTGTATTTCTCCATTCTTCTCTCCTCCAGAGATTTTATCTATAAATTGACTTTATACTTTTAGTTAAATAAGCTAAGTCCTTCCCTGCTTTTCTCTCCAATCTTGTCTTCCTTTTCCTATTCTCTGATTCTGCATCCCAAAATCATAGCAGAAATAAACTGTCCTCACCAGACATGGTGGCTCACGCCTGTACTCCCAGCTCTTAGGGAGGCAGAGACAGAAGGACAGCTTGAGCCCAGGAGTTCGAGACCTACCTGGGCAATATAGCAAGATCCCATTCTCTACAAAAAGAAAAAAAAAAAAAGACAACAAAGAAATAAACTGTAGTCAAAGGCAGAGACAATTGGGTTGGCTTGTACATGGCCTTCTCTGACTGGCTGGGGGAAAGGAAAAAATCTGGGAACACTCACTCCAACGTGTGTAATATTATTCCATCGCATTTATTTGTGAGCTCCTTGAGAGAAGTCACAGAGTCTTAGTAGACTTGGTAAGTATGTGTTAAATGCATGGATGGATGGATGACTGAATGGAGATATTAACAAATAAATCAACAAATGACAGATTCCTGACTCCTGTTTACCTTTTCACTCCCTTGTCAGGTAGTAAACACTATATCTACTACAAACAAGAAACTTTTAAATTAAATCAGTTTCTCATGACATGAATCTAAAAACCCAAAAACTCTATTTCAAACAGATAAATGGTATGATTTTCCCTGCAGCCTCCATTGGGCCCTTTTACAACTTGTCATTACTGAGTGTCCACTGGGGAGACAGACAATTATAACACCTTCCTTTGATAGAAACTATCGAGGAACTTCCGGAAAAAGTCATATGAAGGCAAAGAACGTTGAGTCCAGAGTTCATGATTGTCATATCATTTCCACATCCAAGGATGTATGCTTTGTAACATCAAGGATGCCAGGTCACAGAAGGCAGACTGATATGTCCTATAATTCAGTGATTAAAAGATTAAGTACAGACAAATCAGGAAAGGCAGACAAGAGTAAATCAATCTATGCATGAAAGAAGTCAGTTCACAGTCCATGGAAGTAAGGACCCTAAGCTAAAAGATCTGTAATTTAGGCAAAAATATCTGCACAATAATAAAACCATTCCATTTATTGAGAATTTAGCTCTTTATCTAGATCTGCACTGTCCAATATGGTAGCTAGTAGCTGATATGTGGCTATTTAAGTGTAAATGTAAGTTAAATTAAATTTAAAATTTAGCTCATTGGTTTCACTAGCCATATTTCAAGTGCTTAATAGCCACATGTGGTTGGAGGCTGCAAATTGCATAGAAGAGCCCTAGAGCACTTTCATTATTGCAGAAAGTTCCACTGGACAGTGCTGCTTTTAACCACGCTAGGCACTTTACATAATTCAGTTCTTAAGGCACCTATATGAAGCAGGCACTACTGTGAGCCCCATTTTACAAATGAGGACACTGAGACTAAGACAGTGAAGAGCTTGATAAAAGCCACACAGTCTGAGAACGCCAGAAATGAGAATTCAGCCAGGTCTATCCAATACTTTTCAGGCAATGACACTATGTGTACATCTTCGTGTTGCTGTAACTGACTTCAGAGCATAGATTTGCCTGAGCTCAAAAGTTTAAAAAAAAAAAATAGGTGTTTGTTTGTTTCAAGATGGTCTACCAGACGCAGCCAGGAAGTGCCACTGCTGCTAAGATACCGAGTTTTTGACTAAACATAATTTGAAGAGATCTTCAGAGAGAAAATGCCAAATGTGGATGGAGAAAAGACTCAGATACAGAGGCTGAAGAGGGTGAAAGGTGGGGAACTCCACATGCAGAACCTGAACACTGGAGCTGGTTCCTAGCCCTGAATGGCTATTGAGGAAGGAATGTGTGAAGGGACTGGGGGGATGCTTGCTCTTGCCATAGGCCTCTGGGATCCTAGCTGCAGAGGGCCCCACACCCACCACAGACATTTGAGCTAACAGGGGAACTTCCTTGGGGCTTAGAGAGAGATAGGGCTTCAGCAGCGATTTGGTTTGGCTATGCCTCCACCCAAATCTCATCGTTAAGTGTAGTTCCCATAATCTCCACATGTCATGGGAGGGAACCCAGTGGGACATAATTGAATCATAGTGGTGGTTACCCTCATTTTTTTCTCGTGATAGTGAAGGAATTCTCATGAGATCTGATGGTTTTTTAAGGGGATTTTCCCTCTTTGCTCAGCACTTCTTCTTCCTGCCGCCATGTGAAGAACGTATTTGCTTCCCCGTCCACCATTATTGTAAATTTCCTGATGCCTTCCCAGCCTGCAGAACTGTGAGTCAATTCAACCTCTCTCCTTTATCAACTACCCAGTCTCAGGCAGTTCTTTGTAGCAGCATGAGAAGGGACTAATACAAGCAGGTACAGAGTCAGGGACCTTTGTGCACAGGAAAGTTCCAGTGGAACCTGGCCATAGGCACGTATTCCCTTAGACTCCCTGTCTCATCCGAGAGGCTCTGGCCAAAGCTAACTACCCAATGGGGAGAAAGCAAGGCTAGCTTTCTTGTGGGACTGGGTCATGTCTGTCTTGCAGGTCCACTTGCCCGCCTACCCTTCTCAGGGTTCCTGCCTGGCCACCCCATAGGAGTGTGCCAAGAGTACAACTTCTGCTGCCCAGGCTGGGTGCTTTGCTCCATCTGAGTGCATTCTGGCAGCCTGAGAGCCCTTTGGAGACCCCAGCACACTTGGAACCCAACCCCATGAGTCCAGAGGAGGAAGTCACAAGCAGGTCCTGGTGCTCCAGAGCTGCAGCCCATGGCTTGGGAGTGCCCAGCCAGGATCTGTGACCAGCACTTGAGAAGGGACGGATCCCACACTCTCAGAAAACTGAGACGGGTGAGTGGCACCGGTTCGTGGCCTGGTGTGGGACCTGGATGTGCCTCTCTCCACAGGGCTGGTCAGGTAAGGGTATGGCCTATCTCCCTGTTGGACCTCTGCCCCAGGGGACCCCATAGCCTGAAACATCTAATGAGCAAACAACAAACACACACACACACACACACACACACACACACACACACACACACACAAACACAGTGCCAGTGATCAGAGGTGGCTCCCCCAGCGACCAGGAGTGGACCTGGTAAGAAGGTCACCTCTCTCCTTTTTGCACTGCAGAGCACAAATGCAAATTGGCAGATACACAAAGGAGCCACGCAGCTAAGAGCCTATCTACTGCCCGCTAGTTTCCAGCGCCATCTACTGGACCGTAGCCTAATCTGCAACACCAAAGAACACTGCTGATTCTCCCCCACTGTGACACAAAGGGTAAATATTCAGCAACAGAGACCCTGTACCGAGCCTCAGTAACCAGAATAGCATGGTCATGGTACAAAAACAGACACATAGACCTATGGGAAGGAATAGTAAATTCAAAAATAAACTGCACAACTACAGCCATCTGATCTTCAACAAGGCTGACAAAAACGCAATGAGGAAAGGACTCTCTATTCAATAAATGGTGTTGGGAGAACTGGCTAGCCATATGCAGAAGATGGAATCTGGACCCTTTCTTTACACCATATACTAAAATCCACTCAAGATGGATTAAAGACTTAAAATGTAAAATCTAAAAGTATAAAAACTATGGAAGACAACCTAGGAAACACCATTCTGGACATAGAACCCGGCAAAGGTTTCATAATGAATATGCCAGAAGCAATTGCAACAAAACCAAAAATCACAAATGGGACCTAATTAAACTAAAGCGCTTCTGCACAGGAAAAGAAACTGGCATGAACAAAGTAAACAGACAACCTGCAGAATGGGAGAAAATATTTGCAAACTATGCCATGTGACTAAGCTCTAATATCCAGAATCTATACGGAACTTAAACAAATTTATAAGGAAAACTCAAACGACCCCATTAAAAACTGGGCAAAGGCCATGTACAGACATTTCTCAAAAGAAGACACACAAGAAGCCAACATAGAAAAAATGCTCAGCATCATTAATCATCAGAGAAATGCAAATCAAAACTGCAATGAAATCAAACCTCACACCAGTCAGAATGGCAATTATTAAAACATCAAAAACAATAGATGCTGGTGAGGCTGCAGAGAACTAAGAATACTTATACACCTTCAGTGGGAAGGTAAATTGATCCAGCCACTGTGGAAAGCAGTCTGAATATTTCTCAAGGAACCTAAAGGAGAGCTACCATTCGACCCAGCAATCCCATTACTGGGTATATACCCAAAGGAAAATAAATCATTCTACCAAAAAGACACACGTACTCATATGGTCATCACTGCACTACTCACAAGAGCAGAGACATGAAATCAACCCAGATGCCTACCAATGGTAAACTGTATGATAAAAAAGTGGTACATATACACCAAGAAATATTACGCGGCCATAAAAAAGAATAAAGTCATGTCCCTTGCAGCAGCATGGATGCAGCTGGAGACCATAATCCTATGTGAATTAACATAGGAACAAACACCCAAATACTGCATGTTCTCACTTCTAAGTGGGAGCTAAATACTGAACACACATGGACATAAATTTTGGAACAATAGACACTGCAAACTACTAGAGCAGGGAGGGAGGGAAAGGGGCATGGGCTGAAAAACTACCTACTGAGTACTATGCTCACTACCTGGGTGATGGGATCTGTACCCTTCACCTTAGCATCATTCAATATTCCCGTGTACCACACCTGTACATGAACTCCCATATCTAAAATAAAATTGAAATTAAAAATAAAGACTAGGCACAATGATCTGCAGTTAGAGAGTTTCTAACATAGTTAATGCTTATGAGTTTCAATGAAAGATATTTTTGAAATGATAGTATCTTTAATGTTTTTTTTCTCTTTGTTAGGGCCAAGACCACCTAAGTTCAAATTCCTGCTCTGCTACGTACTAGCTATGAGACTTTGGGTAAGTTAATCTCTGCAAAATCTATAAAATTGGGATAATAATAGTATCTACTTCGTAGGGTTATTATGAAGATTAAATGAAATCATTCTGGCCAAGTGTCTAGCACGCATGGATGACGGGTATTATTGTTCCAAAGCAACATATTTCCACATCGGCACGTTATTTCCATGAGGAACCTCTAGAAATAACAGGTAGATTTTGACTAATTATTTTTTAATCCAGATGATTAGAAGCAAGGACTTGAAGGATACAGATCTATAGTACTCTTCCTGTTCACCCACCACCTCATTTTCAAAAGCACATTTATCAAAGGCATCTCATGCTATCCTAGGTATTCTTCCATACGAATTAGGCTGGCAATATATATGCCATTTGAGAGAATAGACTATTGAGGTACATGTGGAAAAGCCATAGCATCCCCAGACACGCTCTTCTATGAAAAGGGCATCTCCTGAGTCCAGAAACCCAGGATCTGCCTCAAAAAACAGACCTTTATTCCTCCAGCCTCATCACTCTCTCACTGTTCCTATCCCTACTCTATACTCAATCATAGTGGCCCACCTTTCAGTGCCTCCAAGGATTCAAGTTCTTTTCTTTCTCATCACTGGGTCTTCACACACACACACACACACACACACACACACACACACACACACACACACTGCATGACTACCATATAGCACATGTAAAGTATTTCCTCAATTAATAAATGAATGAAGTAGAGTTGTGTTGATTATACTAGAATAGGAGATCAAGTCCCCTCTGTGGTGGCACAGAGAAGTTTCTCCAGAGCACAACTGGAAAACCACTGGATTAGGCTACCCCAATATTAGTCAGGGTTCTCCAGAGAAACAGAACCAATGGTACATATACAGATATATAGAAGTACATTTATTATGAATAATTTGCTCATGCAATTACGGAGGCTGAGAAGTACCATTATCTGCCACCTACAAACTGGAGAAGGAGAAAGTAAGTGCTATAGTTCCAGTCCAGGACAAAAGCGCTGAGAACAAGGAGAGCCAATGGTGTACAGCCCCAGTTAAAATCTGAAAGCCCACCTTCTAGGAGCTCTGATGTCCAAGGGCAGAGAAGATAAATGTCCCAGCTCAAGCAGAAAGCAAATTCGTCCACCCTCTGCTTTTTGGTTCTATTCAGGCCCTTGATGAAGTGGATGATGGCCACTCACATAGGTGAAGCTGATCTTTTCTCAGTCTACTGATTCAAATGCTAATCTCTTCCTGAAATATCCTCATAAACACACCCAGAAATAATGTATTACCAGCCAAATGGGTATCCTTTAGCCTAGTCAAGTCGATACATAAAATTAACCATCACAATCCTTATAATCCTTCCCAAATCTACCACACTATAATCCTGTGGTAGATTTTAATAAGAAAGACAGAAAGCAAAGTACTAATATTAGACAACAGCAAAGAACGTAGCACATTTTGTGTGGTGTCTCAGAGTCATTTTCATCCACTTACATTTCCCCAGAAGAAAAAAAAAATGGGAGCGAGAATGTGGCTAGCCATGATGGATGTGAAGAACATATGCTGTCCCCAGGACCTGTCTTTCTTCCAGTTTGATCATTTGCATTCCATTAAGTGACCTGCATTGTGTGCAGTTAGAGGCTATTCTACAAGGTGTTCGTTGATTGGCCCTCTGTATCTTATATCTGTCCATGGTCATGCCCATACCTCTGTTACTTGCCATCACATATCTAATCAGTGCCTATCAGAAGATCAAGAGGAAAAAACTTATGGATGTACAGATTTTTAAGGGATTATATATGATAGTATGAGATCCTTAACATGAACCCAGAGATAATTCTCTCTCTGAATGTAAAAAGAAGAAATGATAATGAAATTATGCTCCAAAGACCCTTAGCTTCTGCCAGGTTGGTTACTGAGAAAATGAAGCCTGGTGAGAGGCTTGCATGGTGAAAAAAATGTGTTTTAATTTGTGTTTCAGTCTCCTGGACTGAATTAGTAGCTGAAGATAAAAAACTAAAAGGCAGACATTACCTGCAGTTGAACGTTTTATAACTATGAACGTTAGAAATGGCAAATCAGATAGCTCGTACAAGCCAGTGTTTTAAAGATAACGTCCTTACACCAAGACATCTTTCCCCTGAGAATCCCTTGAGACTGTTGCAAAAAATACCCATGCTTTTTCCAGCAATCTTTCTGGCTGCCCTCAAGAGCATTTTATAAACTGTTTTAACTGTACTAGAAATCAGAACAGTTACAAGTGGGATTCTGAGTGCAATGGTTGTATGTATTAAAAAACATGATCCCTTCATTAAAAGTCCTCACGTATGAGTATGACCTGTCTACACTGCCATCCAGGGAATCAGGGACAGCCCATGTCTCTTAATTCTTAAGTAGAAAAGTTCTGCATTAAAGCCTTTCTCTCTCTTTGCAGAATTCCTGGCAACCAGGAGAAATTTTGAACGTCTTGTCCTCTGGGCCACTGACAAGAAAACTCACTGAACCAAAAGTAGAACGTGAGCAATTGATGGGGTAAATGATTAACATAAATAGACTTTTGAATTGAGTAAAACTATCAGAACATTCTAGCGTTGTCAAGCGAACTATAAATAACATAGTTATTTATAACATAAACGGACTTTTGAGTTGAGTAAAACCATCCGAACATTTTAGTTTTGTCAAGAAAACTATTAAAAAGTAAATTTTCAAAGGAAATCTCTGTAAGTTCTTATCAAGTGTTTATCTCTAGCTTCTATATTTTCTCTTGGTATTCATAAGCTACCTTTCCCATTGCATATATCAGTGCAAGTTCAACTAATAAAAATAACGACACCTAGAGTGCCTTGTTTAACCTTATAGGGTATACATGTATGTGTGTGTGTATTCCACCAGATATATAATGAAGATTATGTATGTATGTATAACGTATGCCTTGAAAATTTCTGTTATTACACTATACATCTTGGAATATATACATAGCATATGTTAATTAATAGGTATATAGCTATGTATTATTGAATGAATACCAACATAGTATATAGGCCATATGAGAAGAGAAAGGGAAAACATGCTTTATATGTAACTTTTTAAACAGCAAACTTACCTCACTAGTTCTATTTTGCTTAAGCTAATATTACAACAAATAATTATTGGGCTTTTTTGCTAAATTTTAAGAGCAGTTTTTTCTTATATTTTTTGTGAAATACAGAGTTTATAAAGAAAATGAAATAACAATAAAATAAAATCCTAAGTAACCTCCACCCAGGCACAAAAAAGTTCATTGCTGGTTCCTAAGCCCATAATGTATTCCCCTCCCTATCATTATAATCACTTAAAGGATGTCACCATCTTGAATCGTCTAGTGACTATTTGTTTGCCTTTCTTTATGGTTTTACAACATATATACACAGTCTCAACCATTTCAGTATAGTTTTCCTTGGTTTCGAATTGTACATAAATTGAATCACTTCATGTTTCTTTGGTGCATTGATTTTTTACACTCAGCATAATGGTTGTAAGATTCATCTATGCTATATGTGGCTGCAGTTAATTCATTTTACGGTCATATAATATTCCATAATTTCCTTATACAATCTACTAATGGGCATTTGGTTTATTTCCAGTTTTTGGCAATTTTGAATAATTCTATTACGACCGTAAGCATGCATTGATTTGGGGCATATACATAGGAGTAAACTTTCTAAGTCATTGTTATACACCATTTTTCACTTGACTAGAAAATGGCAAATTGTCTTTCAAAGTAGTCATACCTGTTTTTACTCTCACTAAAAGTGATGTCATTTTGTTTGAATTCAGGATTTCTCACAGTCCAGCACATGTGTCTGTTCTTCCAGATTTAAAACATACATAACAGCTTTCAAACCCCATATTAATATGCAGTTCCCAGATCTTCCATTTGTGTTTTTTTTTTCCCCATGCTCTTGTTTTCCTCAACTGGTATCGTAGCCTCATGTAGCTGTGATGTTAAAGAATTGTCATTGGTTATTTTCAGCAAATGTCCTAGGAAGAGACTTTTTCTGAGGAGTAAACACTGAGTCAGGTCAAGTAATAACAAGTCCTATAAATGAGTTTTTTCTAGGGATCTCAAACAGTGGCAATTCTCTTGAGAATGGGATTTTTTGAGGAGCTATAAAACTGACGTGTCTCTCCAGTAGTTGCAATACTAGTTTTCATAGCTCCCAGTCATTGTGAAGAAGCTACTGGTTTTCAAGGCTACCACAGGGTGGGGGGAGATGAAGTTGGGAATAGAAGTTTAAAAGCCACAGTCCCTGCTGTTCTTACTGGGGTTTTAGCAGTGCTTCTTATGTAAACACCCATCCAATTTTTTCAAGACTTTGATTAATTTACAGAGGGCTGAAAAGGTTTATTTTGACATATTATCTGGCCAGCATTTTTACTTATTTTATGGAGGGATAAATTAATGGGGGTTCTTACTCTTCCATTCTGGACATCTCTACTTCTACTATATAATTCTAATAAATACCCTTTTCAGATGAAAGTATTTTCTAGTATTGCTAGTTTGCTAAGATTTTTTAACATAAAAATGATTAATTTAAAGAAATGATTTATTTGCAACTACTGAGAGTATCATGTGATTTTTCTCTTTTAATTTGTTGATATAGTGAATTACGTTGTTTGATTTTCTAAAGGTAAAGTAATCATGTATTTCTGGGATACACTATACCTTGTCATTGCTATGGCTCGAACGTTTGACCCCTCCAAAACTCATGTTGAAATAAAGTTAACATTTTAACAGTATTAAGAGGTAGGACCTTTAAGAGGTGATTAGGCCATGAGGACTCCACCCTCATGAATGAGTTAATGCTGTTATCTTCAGAGTGGGTTTACTATAAAAGGACAATTTAGGTCCCTTTTCTCTCTCCCTCTCTTACTGTCCTACCTTCGACCATAGGATGATCCAGCAAGAAGGCCCTTGCAAGATGCCAGCCCCTTGATCTTGAAATTCCCAGTCTCCAGAACTATAAGAAATAAATTTCTGTTTCTTATTAATTACCCAGTCTCAGGTATTCTGTTATACCAGCACAAAATGGACTAAGACAGCCATAATGATTTATCCTATTTATATGTTGCTGAATTCTATTTGATACTATTTGGTTGGAATTTTTTCATCTATTTAAATAAATGATATTCCTCTATATTTTTCCTTAATTTTATTGTTTTTGTCCATCAGAATCAGGAGTGTGTTCATCTCATGAAATGTTGGGGAATGTTCACTCATTTTCTGTTCTCTGGAATTTTATGCAAAACTGGAATTATTTCTTATTTGAATGTTTGGTAGAACTTGCCAGTGAAGCCATATGGGCCTGGCGTTTTCTTTGTGGAAAGACTTCTGATTAGTGATTCAATTCCTTTAATTGTTACAGAACTACTCAGGTTTCTAACTCTTGTCCAATTAATTTTGCTATATTTTCTAGGAGTTTGTTCATTTTATCAAAACTTTCAAATTGATGGGTATAAAATTGTTCATAAGAATTTCTTATTACTGAATATCTGAGGCATCTGTAGTGATATCTTTTTTATTGCTGCTGATGAATATTTTACAGGAAAGATATAAAAACATAAGATATTTTCTTGTTTGTAAAAAAAACCCTTTTATTATTATAACTAAAATTTTTCTAAATATCTTACTTTTAAAATTCCTGATATTTGTGTCCAGTCTAAAGGTGAATGCTTTTGAAGTTACTGAAATCCAAGTGCTGTTTCTCAAATAAGGTATCAGAAGGAAATTTTTAAGAAAATTATTACTAGTACAAAATGTCTTGAAACACTGTTGAGTTTAAAGTTCCCCAGTCATTATTTTTTACTCAATTTTCTCATGCTTCTTCTCAATCTTCTCTTTCCCTCTACAAACCCTATATTCTAGCCATATTTCTCTGGCCACCAGCCCATGAATGCATCATACTCTTTTCCAACTATGGTCTCCGTTTCTACCATTCCCTCCAGTTGTAAAGTTGTTGACATTTATCGCCATCTGCCAGAATCCTAATCATCCTCACTTTCCTCCCTATACTCCTTTCATCCTCCCCAAAGTAACAGCTAATGTAGTATTCTCTCTGACATGACTTTGAAGAGGCAGAGCTATACAGGGAGGCAGAATGGAAGAATAAAAATGAACATAAGCAAAATGGAGATTTGGGGAGCTGCTTTAGTCTGCAACAGAAATATAGAAAAAATTCATCTTCCTCCAGTTTTGTGCTTGTGTGTTCTGCTCTGGATATCTTGAGGTAATCTCCTTTTGGGGGAGCACTGTGTCACTGTGACCCTAACAAGAATTTGCAGGTACCAGCTATTTGTTTCTCATGCTACCTGAACATCTTGCTCTTTGAGAAAGTTTTGATGCACAAGCAATATCAACATCTGTTTCAAGGATCTCTGCTGGAATTGCCGCTTCACAAGCCAAATTGCCTATGCTTCCATCAAGGAAATGGCTATTTATTTTATGCAGCCATCTGGGTTCTAACTAGGATATTTTGTCATTTGTGGTCTTGTTTTCTGGCTCTTTCTTTTAAGGTTAAAATTTGACAACTTCGTAAGCAATTTCTTCTGTCAATAGTTTATATTACATATATATTATATATATTCACACACACATATATATACACAGACATATTATACATATATAATCAAACTTATGAGTAAATGTTTTCTAATTGGTTTACAATGTGACTATGATAACAAATATTTTGGTCTAGTACCCTCTTTTCCTTCCCCTCCCCCAACTCTATTTATATCTGCAACATTTACACTTTGTTGAAAAACAAGTTAATAAACTCCACATGGCTCATATGCAGTTTACC
The DNA here is from genome assembly GCA_036589455.1 of Ateles fusciceps. Lineage (NCBI taxonomy): Eukaryota > Metazoa > Chordata > Mammalia > Primates > Atelidae > Ateles > Ateles fusciceps. The sequence goes on from JAZHEH010000633.1 coordinate 228,204, forward strand.
TGAAGACTTTTGTGGGACTCTGCTTCCTTTGAAAAGAGGCAGGCTGTTAGGAGACTTAATATGCTATGAACATAGTGGGGTTTCCCCTGTCTTCCTACCTCCCAACAGTCTTCCAAGGAAAGAGTTTATCTTATCACTTTAATAAACACTATCATCTCATACATTAGACAGCTTTCTGCACCTTTTATCGTGCCTTCTCAAGAAGAATAACACAAACAATTCGTGCTCTATAGTCTAACTTCAAATGACTATCAGGATAGGGGAGATGGAGGAGAGTGAGCTGAAAACAATCCGTGTGACTTTTAAAATGCTATTTCTCTTTTTCTGGAAGTGAATTTACTCATAATTATGGCTTTTATAAGTCTTCCAATTATTCTCATTTGGAAGGAAAAGACATGAAACTCCTACTGATAACACATTACTTCTCATCTTCTTGGCACTCTCACTCACCTGGAATTGAGCCATAAAATTGAAAGAACATCAAAAGACCTGTAAGCAGCCCAAATAAATGTTGCAGAGTTCACACCCCAAAGCTTATAGATTTTCTTCATAGAAGAGTACTTCACCCATACTCTATTTATTTTTACATTACACACAATTATATCTGGTTTTTCAGCCCATTGCAGATTAGAATCAGCCAATTAGAATGGAGAGAGGAGCTGCCAAGGGAGAGTCAGAAATGCTATCAATAGAAGACACAAAACTAAAAATTCACAGTAGTTTCAGGGCATTTAGAATTGGGCAAAAAGCTCTTTACACTTCCATACCCATGAGAGCACAATGTGTTACAACCCAGTGAAATCATTGATGTTCAGAATGATAACTTGGAGTCATCGAAAGGATGCATTATGCTCAGGGTTCTCTCTGTAGGAAAGCAGAGAGTGTGTAATATATTTTAGGAAGATTTCCATCCAAAAATTATTAACATTTTAAAAGGTAAAGCTCAGCAATATAGAATGGCTTATTGAAACCTGGATTATTTGAGCCACATCCTAACTTGTCTTCCACCTCCAATCTCTCCATCCATCCCCCAACTACTCACCTCCATAAAGCCATCCTTTTGGTCACTGCAAGATTAATTTTTCTAAAGAAATAGCTCTGATTAACGGGAGAAAATTTTTGCAATCTATCCATCTGACAAAGGGCTAATATCCAGAATTTACACGGAACTTAAACAAATTTACAAGAAAAAAACCAACCTCATCAAAAAATGGGCAAAGGATATGAACAGACACTTCTCAAAAGAAGACCTTTATGTGGCCAACAAACATACGAAAAAAAAGCTCATCACACCAGTTAGAATGGCGATCATTAAAAAGTCAGGAAACAACAGATGCTGGAAAGGATGTTGAAAAATAGGAATGCTTTTATACTGTTGATGGGAATGTAAATTAGTTCAATCATTGTGGAAGACAGTGTGGCCATTCCTCAAGGATCTAGAACCAGAAATACTATTTGACCCAGCAATCCCATTACCGGGCATATAACCAAAGGATTATAAATCATTCTACTATAAAGACACATGCACAGTATGTTTATTGCAGCACTATTCACAATGGCAAAGACTTGGAACCAACCCAAATGTCCATCAATGATAGACTGGATAAAGAAAATGTGGCACATATATACCACGGAATACTATGCACCCATAAAAGAGGATGAGTTTGTGTCCTTTGCAGGGACCTGGATGAAGCTGGAAACCATAATTCTCAGCAAACTGACACAAGAACAGAACACCAAACACCACATATTCTCACTCATAAGTGGGAGTTAAACAATGAGAACATATGGGCACAGGGAGGGGAATATCATACACCTGGGCCTGCCAGGGACTTGGGGGAAAGGCAAGGGATAGCATTAGGAGAAATAACTACTGTAGATGATGGGTTCATGGGTGCAGCAAACCACCATGGTACGTGTATATCTATGTAACAAACCTGCATGTTCTGCACATGTATCCCAGAACTTAAAGTATAATTTTAAAAAGAAAGAAATAGCTCTGATTAAATTACTTCCACATTCAAGACTCTCCGATCACTCTCCTGCACCTACCAAAAAACCAAAATATTCAACTTATCATTTAAAGACCTTCTACAGTTTAGCCCCAGTCTATCTTTCTATCTTTATTTACTAACACTCCTTTCAAATCTGCAGCTCAATAGTTCTCAAAGTCTCTGGACCAGCATCACCTTGGAACTTGTTAGAAATGCAACTTATTGGGGCTCACAAAAGACCTATTGAATCAGTAACTTTAGGATTTTAATAAGCCTTCCAGGAGATCCTAATGTGTGTTCGAGTCTGAGAGCCCCTGATCTAGCCAATCTGAACTTACATAGTTGTACTCTACTGCTCCTGTGTTTGTGGTTTATTCACGATGTTTCCTTTGTCTGCTTTGTCTGGAATTCTTCTTGCCTCTTCCCCATTTATGAAACTCTATATATTTTTAAACATATCTCTAATGATGTATCTTTTAGAGAGTATATTTCACCCAATCAGATAAAAATTCTTTCTTCTACAAACCCTCACAAAAATGTACCTACATTCATTCATTCATTCTTCCATTCAACTAATAATCACTGAAGTCTGCTATGTGCCAGGTATAGGGCACTAGGAATACGGATGGACAAGTAAATAAGCAATTACATCACAGTGTATAATGTAGGAAACTGTGTGAGCACAGAAAAGGGACATCTTTCATGATATGAAGCGTTGATAACTTCCTATTAGAAGTGTCATCTAAGCTAATATGAGAAAAATAAATAGAGATAATCAGCAAGAGGATTTTTTAAAAGAATAAGCGCATATAATCAAGACCTGTTTTAAGTAAAAATTCACACATTATATTAAAATGTAGAGTTAAATTGAGTAGTGTAAGCAAATCCTGTTATCAGAATGTCAACTTCTTTTGAGGAGTCTTTTCTTTCCTCCAACAAGCTGTTGTTAATATGAAGATAATAGACAATTTAATTATCTCCAAAATGTGCCAGTCATATTTCTGGCATCTCAGAGCACCCCTTTCCTGAAATCCCAGAAGATAAATCTGCATGTGGCCTATTTATAAGTTCTGTAGTCAGCTTTCTGGCCTCAAGCCAGCAGAAACTACTCCTGCAACCACCATATTCTCATTGTTATTTTGATTGCCTAAGGCCCCAACTAGTTTCTCACTCTCCTCTCTGAAAAATGTCAACTCTCTTATTAAAAATTTCAAGGCTACCCTGCTTTAGTGTTATACCAGATAAGTGATCTACATCCACAAACACACGTAAACTTAAAAGGATTTTCTGTTGAAAATTAATCAACTACAGTCTTGGGTTACTCCAAGGTCAGATGAGCCCCAGTCAGACAAGGGCCTGAGACCTCTGAGAGCTAGTGTTTGAAGTGACTCCTGGGAGAAAGGAAACAACTTCCCAATTCACTGAAGACTCCCCTCATAGTGGATTGAAAGTCATGAAGTTGGAATATCAAACTGCCTAATCTGCTCAGAGATCCTGAGTTAATCCTCCTTCAGGTGGCTATAGACCAAGCCAACCAACACAGTAATCCACAGACAGCTGCCTGACATCAGATCCAAATGCTATCCTCTAACTAAACACCCTTGTTGCAAAGAGTTATCAATGGAAAATAACGGCTGTAACAACAGAGATTAATGGCCCTTGGGAAAGAACACTAAACTCAGAGTCAGTAAAACTAAACTCTTGCCCCTTTACTGTCAGCCATCAGCCTTGTGACCTCTCTGAGCCTCACCCTTCACAGCTACAACTTGATGTAAGTATACAGCTGTGGTTGAGAGTTCTAGGTTTCTAATCCAATATCCATTCTTCCATTTAGCCTTAGTTATAGAACACTGAAGATAAAATGCTAGACTAGCTGCAATGTAAGCACAACTGCCCAGCTCAGCTTAAAGCCATGCCCAGGGTTCAAAGGGCAGCCAGTCTCATGAGTCCTCCCTGTTTTCTATCATTTCAACACATAGCAACAGATAGTAGTCCCAAACTGCAGTTCAGATATTCCTCTATTTGGACTATTAAGTCCAGAAAGTATAGGGATCAAGGGCTCATACTAGTTCAAAATGCTAAAATGATATCATTGTCCAATATTTTACTTCTGGACAATTTTTAACTTCAAAAATTAGAAATGTTTTTATTGTTTGCTGTCATTTGTGTCCCTTTAGATTTACACACATATGAACCAATATCTTTACTCACATTATTATGTTTCATTTTAGCTGGAGTCCTTTTTCTCCTATCTGAAGTGTAGCATTGAAAATTTCCTTTAGTGGGTTTTTTTGGTAATAGATACCCAATTTTCATTTATCTGAAAATATCTTTAATTGCCTCACTTTGAAAAATATTTTTGTTGTGTGTACAATCTAGGCTGATGATTGTTTTCTTTCAGTCTACTGGAGATATTATTCCACTGTCTTCTCACTTCAATTATTGCTATTGAAATGTCATTCATCATTGCTATTCCTTTTTTTTGGTGATCTGTCTTTTCTCTCCGAATGCTTCTAAGATATTTTGTTTCTTGAACACAGATATTCTTTGGGTTCACTGCAGTACCTCTAGATAAAGATTTATTTTTTCTGCTTTGGACTCATTTTGACTTCTTGGATCTGAAGATTGGCTTCTTTTAGTAACTTTGTAAAATTGTCAGCAATTACTTCTTTAATGTTGCTTTTCCTCTGTTATCTCCAACAGATGCATCAATGACATTAGACCTATCTATCATTCAATCTTCCATATCTTTTGTGCTTGCTTTTATATTTCCCATCTCTGTCTTTTTGAACTATGTGCTGGATAATTTCTTCTGGTCCATTTTCCATTACATGAATTTGTTTTTCAGCTGTGTTTAATCTGCTAACTAGTACAGTCATTGAGTTTTGAATTTCAGTTATCATATGTTGTTGTCTATAAATTACATATAACTCTTTTTAAAATCTGCTATTCTCTCTTCTTAGTTTCAATCTTCACTTTTATTACCCTAAACATATTAAACACAGTATGTTAATACCAGTATTTAAAACCCTCAAGGAGTTGTTTCTGTTTTTTTTTTTTTTCTTCTGCTGGTCCTTGTTTACAGTGCATTCTTTCCTTGTGTATTTTATGATTTTCTTGTTATTTTTTGGTTGTTGTTTCATGTTGCTTGTTTGTTTACCGAGAGCTGCTCTTTTAAATTTTAACTTTATCTAAGGGAGTTCATTGACACTTTTCTCCACAAAGGATTGTATTTGGTTCTACCATTTGCCTTGGAGTGTTACCAAATTGGAGGCACATTAGATAAAATTCTCTGCTTGAATATTTTTAGACCACACATCTGGAGTGAATTCGGCCTGAAAAAATACAGGAGCTACCAGATTAAAAATTCTCACAAGATTTTTTATTTTCCCTGTACCTATTGTCAGAGTTAAGATAGTTTCATTTCAGTTTTTCTCTTTTGTGTAAAATACAAATAAAATTAAGTATAGTAGTTTTTGTTTAAAACCAGCATGTAGGGTATGAGCCCATTTTATAAGAGGTTTCTATGTATCTGTATCTCCATCCTTCAATCCACAGGAGAGTCATTTGAGATGATGTTCATCTCATATTCATGTGGTTATTTTGAAATATCAGACTTTTAAGGAGATTTTCTAACTTTCTTTCTGTACCTTGTTGTATCCTTAAATTATTTATAATTAGAAATTATCATTTACACCAAAACAATTCAAGTAATCTTTATAATATTTTTTAAAACAATGAAGAAGTGGCTGCTCTGCCTATGGAGTAGTCATTCTCTTATTCCTTTACTTTGTTAATAAACTTGCTTTCCCTTTACAAAAAAAAAAAAAATGAAGAAGTAACATTGGGGACTATCTAGTATCATCATTTCATTTTACATGTAAAAAAATGAGACCCTTATCAGGTAAGACACCAACTCCAAGTCACACAGTTATCCCACCCCTCAATTCCAGGCTCATTCCATCACATTCCAATCCTAAAATAATGCTGGATTCACTACACAGAGAAAAGGCATTGACACCTTCTCAAACCTGCTCGTTTTTCTTGTCACTATGCCTATTTTACAATAGTCTAATTTTGCTTAGATTCAGCTCAATCTCTTTTAAGCCTTTAGCTTAAAGGCCTCATTTTAACTGGTTTCCTTTTTTACATTCAAATTATAATTTTCAAGAAACACATAGAATGTTCCTTAGAAAAGAGATAATTTAAATTTTCTTACATGCAGTTACTTAAACCAAGAATGTCTATATAGCACACCAAACTGACCATTCTGAAGTTGGTTCACAAAACACTCTCGCATCCATCCCCTCTGAGCTCCTCACCAATTCTGAGCTTTGTATTCAGAGGTTGTTATGGCCCCAGAGTTGGATTAGCTGGGTGCTAGTTAAGCACATATTCCTTCTTATACCTAATTCTGTTTTTAGAATTAAAAAAATTTTCTTCTAGAGGGACCCCCCAAATGGCATAAGTTTTGAACCCCACAAACCTGGATCTCATCCTGATAATTCCCATTTTATAGACAGTAAATGAGGTGAAATTAAGTAAAATTAAGTAACTTCTCCAAGAGGTAATAGTCATTATGTGTGTACAACATAACCTACTTAGTTATTCTCAGATTCCTATTTTTTTCACATGTCGTCATGGCAAAATTTTCTGAATTCTAACACATTTCCACATAATTGATCATTGAGTCAAGATGACTTGGTGGAAGAATATTTTGAATTATTCATTGATGTTTTCCCACACCAACACAACCTTGTACCACAAATCCAAAGAGCTAGAACATTCCACACACACTGCCTTCAGGTTAGGACGGTTACTGAAGAGATGTCGAGAGGAGAAACGTGAATGAATGTTCTCCTCTTGTATTTCAGCTTGTGAATACAAGGAATAAATAATGACAGTAAGGTCATCCTGACAGACGTTCCTTGCACCACCAAATCATGGAAACAGTAAAGTTAACCACTGGAGATGTCAGGGACAAGATTGGACCCTGAAACAACCCCAAAAAGTGTGGGAAAAGAGACAGCAGGAAGATTTCCCCTTACTCCTGAAAAGTATGAGCTGGTAGGCCCAAAAGAGTCATGCGGTTGTGAGAAGAGGACAAGGCTAGATAAAGTGAAAATGGACCACAGGGCATGAGGCAAGGTGGGAATACAACTGTCTCAGAGGATGCTCCATGGAGGTGAGAGTGGACAGCAACCATAGGGGATGGTGTACATTGCAGCAGAGGCTGCCATCGTCCTCCCTTTCCATACACCACGAAGTTTTATAAACCCTGCATCACTGAGGGACAGTACATGGAAGCGAATGCAGAAGAGGTCTCTAACGTGAGCCAACACCTTAAATCACTTAGATGACCTGAAAATGACCAAGAGTACACTTTGTGCCATCCAGCAGATTCAGGACTGAAGAAAAAAGCTAAGTTCACTTATAGAAACAGTGAAGTAACTTGCACAAGTGAGTTTTATGGGCTATAACATTTGTATGTAGTATACACTCATTTTTAAAACAAACATTACTACATTGCTGAGAGAAGGCAAGAATTAGTAGGACATGTTTCTACTTAGAATCAGAACCTCTGTCTTCAAGCGTCAGCTCTGCCACTTACTACTTTTGTGACCTTGAAAAAGTAATTTAATGTCAGAAACTCAGTTTTCTCATCCGTGAGATTGATCCCTGTCCTTTCTCCTTGTGCCCTTATGAAAACGAAATGAAATCAAACGGAAGAAAGTATTTTGGAGCCAGGTGCAAGGGCCCATGCCTGTAATCCCAGCATTTTGAGGGGCCAAGGAGGAAGGATTGCTTGAGGCCAAGAGTTCAAGATCAGTCTGAGAAACATAGCAAGACCCCATCTCTACAAAAATAAAAAATATATATATCTGGGCATTGTGATATGCTCCTGCAGTCCTAGCTACTCAGAAGGCTGGGGCAGAAGGATAGCTTGAGCCCAGGAGACTGCAGTGAGCTATGATCACCTCACTGTACTCCAGCCTTGGCAAAAGAACAAGACCCTGTCTCAAAAAAGTAAGTATTTTGTAAAATGTAAAGCCCTTTACACATATTAAGTTTTACCAACAATTACACATTTATTTTCATTCATCTTATACTGTCCTTTCTTTCCTCACATTTTTTGATATTACTATCAGTGTCTGAAGAAACATCTGATTTGGAAACATATTTGATTCTTTTTGATAGTATATACCCAGAGACAAGTGAGTGAAATAATGCTGGTCCTCATTATAACCTTAGTGTCCAAGACAGCAGCTGGATGCTGGATGCTATGCATAGGCGAGGCTGCCAGGTTTTCTAGTGTATTCATCTCTATGTCTGCTGTAACAAATTACCACAGATTTAATAGCTTATGGCCATACAAATTTATTAGCTTACAGTTCTGGAGGTCAGAAGTCCAAATGGTTCTCAGTGGGTAAAATCAAGGTGTTGGCAAGGCCGTGTTCTTGCTGGAAGCTACAGAGGAGAATCTATTTTCTTGCTTTTTTTAGCTTCTAAAGACCACCCATAGTCACTGGCTCACAGCCCCTTCCTTTATTTTCAAAGCCAACAGAATAGCATCTTCAAATTTCTCTGGCTCTGACCTTCCGTCCTCCCTCTTATGAGGACCCTTGTGATTACACTGGGACCACCCTGATCAACTTGGTTAATCTCCCTGTCTCAAGGTTGATACCCTTAATCACATCATCAAAGTCCCTTTGCCATGTCTTTTAGTTTCCTAAGACTGCCATGAAAAAGTACCACAAAGTGGGAGGCTAAAAACAACAGAAATTAATTATCTTATGCTTCTGGAGGCTAGGACTCCAAAATCAAGGTATCAGTATGACTGTGCTCCCTCCAAAGGCCCTAGGGGAAGATCCTTCCTTGCCTTTTCCAGTTGCTGATAGCCACAGGTGTTTCTTGGCTTGAAGCTGCAGTATTTCGATCTCTTCCTCCATAGTCACATGGCCTTCTCTCTAAATGTTCCCGTGTCCAAATTTTTCTCTTCTTATCAAAGGACCAGTCATATTGGATTAAGGCCCACTTTACTCCAGTATAACCTCATCTGAACTTAACTATATCTGCAACAATCGTATTCCCAAAAAGTTTACTTTCTAGGGTGCCTGGGGTTAGACACCAATATATCTTTTTGGAGGACACAATTCAACTCCTTGTCCCATGTAAGGTAACATGTTTTCAGGTTCTAGGGATTAGGATGTGGACATCTTTGGTGGGGGTATTTTTCTGTTTACCACATCCAGGTACACTGTAGGCTTCCCATACCACACCTACCACACCCTGGAGACATCTGGGCCTTGCAGTAGAGGCAAGGGCTCACTGGAGAGGAGCAGCGTGATGAGAGGGAAAGCTTTGGATTCAAATTGGCTTCTGTTCCTTATAGTTGTGAAAACTTCAGGAAAACTCCTTTATCTACTTGAGGATCAGTTACATCTCCTGAAAACAGGTCTAATAAATCTCCATCTCCCAAGGATAGTTTCCAGGATTCTGTGAGGTAAGCCTGTGAAGCACCTGGCACATCAAAGGGACATATGAAATGATAGCTGTTACACATTCACAGTCCCCACTTTTTATGGAAAAAAGTAAGGCTTTTGATCCACATAATTTCTCCTACCACCATTTCTATTTTACTTTGAAACAATAAATTTGGCTATGTGCCCAGAAGGCTCTGCCAAGGCAGACTAAGGGTTAAATTAAGAAAGCAGCTGGACTTGGGTCACAGGCTGGGTGGGGACAGGGAACACTTGTCAGCTCCAAGGGTCCAATGCCTCCCACTTCTTCCCTTTTCCTCTGCCTGCCTTCCCTGGACTTGGTACTCAAACCTGCAGAGATCTCCAACCAGTAGAGAGACCTGGGGAGACGTTGAATCCAAGGTCTAAGGAAGCTCTGAACATACCAAAGTCTCCAGACTTATTCTTCTTCTTTCGTTTCATTTGTCTTTATTAAAAATTTGTTTCAGCTTTATTGAGATAAAATTGACGAATAAGATTGTATATACTTAACACGTAAAAAGCTGTGAATATACACACATATTGTGAAATGATTAACATAATCAAGCTGATTAACATATTTATCACCTCACATAGTTTCTATTTTTTGTGGTGAGAACAATTTAAGATTTACGCTCTTAGCAAATGAAAGTATACCATGCAATATTATTAACTATACTCACCAGGCTGTACATCATGTCTGTAGAAATTATTCATCTTAGAACTGAAGTTTATACCCTTTGACCAACATCTCCCCATTTCCCCAACCCCTGGGCCTGGTAACCACCATTCTACTCTCTGTTTGTATACATTCAACTGCTTTGATTCCACCTATAAGTGAGATTATGTTGTATTTGTCTTTCCGTCTGGCTTATTTCACTTAGCATAATGTTCTCCATATTCTTCCACATTCTTGCAAATGGCAGGATTTCCTTCTTTTTAAATGTTGAATAATATTCCATTTGTGTGTGTGTGTGTGTGTGTGTGTGTGTGTACCGCATTTTTTTTATCCATTCATTTGTTGGTGGACACTTTGTTTGTTTCCATTTCTTGGCTTTTGTGAATAGTGCTGCAATGAACATGGGAGTACAGATATCTCTTTAACATATTGATTTTATTTCCTTGGGATATCAATTGGGTAGTGAGATTAAAATGGGCAAAGAACATGAATAGATATTTTTCCAAAGAGGATATACAAATGGCTACATTGTATGGTACATGAAAAGATACTCAACATAACTAGTCATCAGAAAAATGCAAATCAAAACCACAATAAGATACCACCTTACATGCATTAGAATAGCTAACATCAAAATGGAAATAGCAAGAAATAACAAATGTTGGTGAAGATGTGGAGGAAAGGGAACCATAGCTTTTGCTGTGAGCTGCATTTTTGAGGAAAGCAGGTGAAAGAAAGAAGACACACCAGGAGCTCAAGATCCTAACTAACTTCGCCACTGTTTGACAAATAAGTATGGAAGAGTGGATGGGTTTTTAGTTTCTCATAGATTAACATGGGATGCTTTCTCCACTGCCCCTGAGTCTTATTTTTAAGTGAAAGAATCAAAGGAGATCCAAGGGACGGATGAAGGATAGGAATGGACACACCACAGGGGTTTGGTTGTGTTTGCCATTTACCTTCAACCTGAGGCCTTTCAAAGCAGCTCTCAACCTCATTTCAAGGATTAACTGAATTTTAAAAAACATGAGTAACCTAGCTTAGCTGGGCGAGACCTAGCAGGACTCTGATGAACTGTTCCTGAAGGCTAAATCCCTCCCTGGAGCTTAGTGTACTTGTCCTAAAAATGTCTCCCTGCAAAGTAACTATTAACAGATTAACTTTAGCAGGGAGGGTATATTAGCTTTCTAGGGCCCCCATAACAAAGGACCACACACTGGGCAGCTTAAACACCAGAAACATATTGTTTCACAGTTCTGGAAGCTCCAGGTCCAAAATCAAGGTGTTGGCAGGGCAGTTTCTCTTAATGTCCCTTTCTCTTAACTTCCGGTGTTGCAGGCAATCCTCGGTGCTCACTACAATCTCTGCCTCTGTCTTCACACGGCATTCTCCCTGTGTGTGTCTCTGTCCTCACATGGCCATCTTATCAGGACACCAGTCATACTAAATTAGGGGCCCACCTTATACCAATATAACCCCATCTTAACTTATTGCATTTGCAAACACATTATTTGAAAATAAGGTAACATTCTGAGGTAATGGTGGTTAGGACTTCAATATGTTTTAGGAGAAGTTGCAATTCAATGAATAACAAGTGATTAGGCCACATGTGGTGCAACAAAATCCAAAATGCAGCCTGCTAAAAGGGCCACTGTGTGCTATGCTTCTCAACCAGGGTGATTATTCTCCTCAGTATACAGTTGACAATGTCTGGAGACATTTTCGTTGTCCTAACAGGGGGACGGGTGTGCTATTTGCTTCTGGTGTGTAAGATCCAAGGATGCTACTAAACATCCTATAATGCCCAGAACAGTTCCCCCAAAACAAAAAATATCCAGTCTAAAATGCCCATAGTGTCCAAGTTAAGAAACCTTGTGCTAAAGTAACAAAATCTTGTCTGCTTCCCATATGCTTCCCATCAGAAGAGTATGACTCAACCCAACCTGTTCCCAAGGGGCTCTCTTCTCTCTCGGAGGAGCCAGCATTGGCCCTTTGACTTGGAGTCCTATTTACTTCCCTCCCCTTCATACTTGCCAATTTGAGTCAGGGCCTTCAAATTGATTATTTCAAAGGTTTCTTCTCTTTCTGCCATGCTGTTTGGCTCCCCGCCTGCTGTGCCAACAGATGAAGTTGTGAGGATTGCTGGCCTTTCTGCATCTAATCCTGAACCTCAGTAGCAGCAGGGAAGGTGGCAAATGTTTAATAGCAGTTGTTGGCAAAGAATCACAGCAGTGGCCAGACCCAATGATGCCACTGCATGCATGAAAGCCACTTTAGCAAATTTCTCCTACGTGGTCAGATTTGTAACCAGGACAAAGCCCTCTGCTGTGTGTGGGTTCTAGGGACAGGGAAATGAAGAGCTCCTATTTCAATCTTTGCTGCTTAATTAGTTTGGAAGACTGGATGAAATCCTTTTTAAATTTAACTTCTGTTATTAATATTGATATATTAATCTGATCTGTGAAATGCAGTGGGAGGTGAACTGACATGGCAATAAATGAAAGCAGAAAATTTCCATGTGAGTGTGGTTTTATCTAAAGTAAAATGACTTCTGCATTGATTAAGCTTTGGTCAGCAAACCACAATAAACTCCTCACCAGGTTACTAGATTATGATAATTAATTAATGACTGAGTAATACTTGGAAATTATCAAGTAATTAATAATATTGAAAAACCTACTGATTAGGCACAAAATGTGATATGCTGCCTATTTATAGAGCCTTTGGGTTTGTACTCTTGTCTTTCAACATTATTACATTTGTTAATCAATAGCTATGCTTCAGAATTCATGAACACATCCTACAACTCTTGGCCAGTAATACCAAATAGTGAAATCACCCTAGATTTAATTACAGAGGAAAATGCCTTTTCTCAAAATTTAGGATTTGGTTCCTACTTCACTAATGATTTGCATTGGTTTGAGTTTGGGATTGGGAATTCATAGGAGATTCCTGTTGCCCTTCTGTTTCCAGACCAGCTGTACAGATGCAAGAAAGCATTTGTCCTTGCTCAAACAGCAAAAGTCCTAAGAGAGGTAGTTAGATAGGCTTTTCAGACAATTCTTATATACTTCTCCAGGGCAAAATATCCTTCCCCGGCACTCTATTTTAGTTCCCTTTGCCTATAGCTCCCTCATGTGATTTGTCACTACAATTGCCAAGAAACCACCAATAAAAATGTTAAGCATTTTTAGCTTTAGAATGCCATGCCTCCATTTTAAACAACTCATAAGATCTTTGACTCAGCCCTCATTTCCATCAGAGAGAATGAAATGTGATTGAATAGACATTTATTAAGGAAGTCTTTGCGCATTGTTTTGGAGGGGTTTTATGGATGTTTGGGCTACATTTTGCTTTGGCGTGAACAAGCATGTCCCCTCTTTTGGTCTATAGAGGGAAATGGCACTACAGGAGGTGACTCTGAGCTGGTTTGAAGTAAAGGGGAATCCTATACTCTTCAACTTTTATATGAGTGAAAACTATAGGTTAGATACTGGGGCTGGTGTCCTGAATTCCTTCGACATACCTTTTTAGTTATATAACAGTATTTTGTTATTGTCTATGAAATATCTGTATCATACAGGAAATAACGTCACCTATGTATTCACCACCCATATTTAACAGATGTCAACATCTTGCCACGTGTGCTTCTGAACTTTCTCTGCTTTTTTTTAAGAAATAAAATGTTATAGGACTTTCTATTTCAAAACAGCAGTGTAGAAGCCAGCTTGTTTCAGTTTCCCCTTCCCCAACAAAAAACCAAAAGCAAGTATACAGTGACAAGGTTGTCATCAGCAATACCCGAGAGTTTAATATGAGATTGAGATAGTTCCCAGGACCATAGAGAAGTGAAAAAACTTCAAGCAGACAGTGAGAATAGGCCTTCCATATCTGTCATGCTCCTCACCCCAATCGACTTAGCACCAAGCATGTGAAAATTTTTTTCCCCAATTCACAGTTTGAATGCAGGGGAAAGTAAGATCAAGGTAGACAACCAGCTTCCCCACCACCTTTGGTTCCCTGGAAAGACACTTTTCCCCTGCTTCAACCCACAAGAAACATCATGAGTGCCTGAAAGGAGAAATATCTCTGAAGAGAGCCAAAGACAAAGGAGGGAGGTGAAGACTACCATCCCCAACCCTGGAAACTCTTCTTGGTAACTTGGCCAAAGGAGACACTAGATTAAAGGTGCTATTCAGCAGCATTATGTTGTGGAGGTCCATTCCACAGGTTTCCTGTTCACAAATCCCTAGTCAGCCTTGCCACACTGCCAGGATACCCCCTTAGGAACCTCTCCAATTGCAGGACAGGCAGGCATCTGATTATTCACTACTGCAGAGGCAAATCTGATCAGGATCAAGGTGCCATCTAGTGACAAAAAGGAGGCAGTGACCTAGTGAAAAATAAAGATAAAGAATATCAACAGGTAAAATACAAACGCTCTCTAAGCAAACACACCTAATCAAACCTAGCCATACAAAGAATACAGAATAAAAAACTAATCCTTCAACACAAAGACACAGACATACGTTCTCAGGAAACGACAGCAAAAGAAACCATCATTTCTCCAAAACAGACAAAGGAACCAGTGGCTCAACCTAAGGAGACAATGATATGTGAACTCTCTGATCAAGAATTAAAAAGAGCGATTTTAAGGAAACTCAGTCATCACTAAGGTAAGACAGAAATAAATTCATCAATCTTTTAGAAAAATTTAACAAAGAGATTAAAATTAATTAAAAAAAACTAAAATATTGGAACTTAGAAACACATATGCTCAACTGAAAATTTAATTAGAGGCTCTAAACAATAGAATGAACCAAGTGAAGGAAAGAGATTAGTGAGCTCAAAGATAGACAGTTTAAAAATACACAATGATGGGAGAAATAAGAAAAAAGAATGAAAAGAAATAAAGAAAACTCACAAGACAGACAAAATTACCAGAAAAGACAAAATCTAAAAATCATTCGAGTTTAAGTAGGAGCTAAGCAAGAACAATAGTTAAAAATATTAAAGAAAAAATAACAGAAAAGGTTCTAAAACTTGAGAAAAATGTAAATACCCGGGGTACAGGAAGTTCAGAGAATACCAAACAGATTTTGACCCAAATAAGACTGCCCAAAGGAATTTAATAAAAAAATTCACAAAAGTCAAGGACAAAAAGAGGATCCTGAAAGCAGCAAGAGAAAATAAGCAAATAAAATATGAAGAAGTTCAAATTGTCCAGCAACAAACTTTGCAATGGAAACCATACAGGCCAGGTGGGAATGAAACAACATTTTCAAAGTGCTGAAAGAAAAAAAAAAAGTCTTATCATCCAAGAATATTGTATCCAGTAAGTTTATACTTCAAATATGAAGCAGAAATAAAGTCATTCCCAGACAAAAACAGAGAATTCACCACCACCAGACCTGTCTCACTGGAAATGCTAAAGTGAGTACTTCAATCTAAAAGAAAAAAAACCCACTAACATGCAGAAAAAAAAAAGTATATGAAGGTATAAAACATGCTGGTAAAACAAATACTTAAATTGACAAATAAAATAAATATAAAACACATGGATACACAGATAACCCCAGAATAATCTAAAACTGTAATTGTGATGTGCAATGCACTCATAACTATTATGAAGCTGAAGAGGCAAATGTGTCAAAAATAATAACAATTATAAGCACAACAGCCTGTTAAGAGATAGACAATATAAAAATATATAAATTGAGTCAACTATAAGTCTAAATAGGAAGGGAGATGGAGTTAAAAGTGTAAGAGTTTTTGTTTGTTTGTTTGTTTCTTTGATTATTTGTTTCCATTCTTTTCTTTATGATCTAAGTTGTCATCTCTTTAAAATAACTTGTTATATCTAAAAGATGTTTTTTGTAAGCCTCATGGTAAATGCAATGCAAAAACCTATAATAGATTCAGTAAAAATAAAAAGCAACAAATTAAAGCATATTACCAGAGAAAATCATTTACCACAAAGAATGACAGTAATAAAGATAGAAAAGAAGAGAGGAGTCTCAAAATAACCAGGAAATAAGCAACAAAAGGACAGCACAAAGTCTATACTTATCAATAGCAACCCTAAATACAAATGGTCTCAATTCTCCAATTAAAAGCCATAGAATGGCTGAATAAAGAAACAAGACAAAACTAGATATTGCCTACAAGAAACCCACATCATCTATAAAGACACACGTAAATTGAAACTGAAGGGATGGAAATGGATATTTCATGCAACTTGAAACCAAAACAGGAGCAGGAGAAGCTAGACTTGTACCAGATAAAATAAACCAAAAGTCAAAGACTACTAAAAGAGACAAAGAAAATCACTATGTAATGATAAACAAGTCAATTCAACAAGGGAATATAACAATTATAAATATTTACACACTTGACACTAGAGCCCCAAGTATCTAAAGCAAACATGAATAGATCTAAAGAGAGAGACAGACTGCCAAACGATAATTATAGGATACTTCAACATTCCACTCTCAGTAGCAAACAGATCATTCAGACAGGAAACCAACAAAGAAATATCAGAATAAAACTACACACTAAGTCAAATAAGCCTAACTGACATTTACAGAACATTTCACCAAACTGCTGCAGAATACACATTCTTTCATTAGCACATAGAACTATCTTAAGCCAAAAAAAAAAAAAAATCTCATCAAATTTTAAAACAGAAATCATATAAAGTATCCTTTCTGACTAGAATGGAATTAGATTAGAAATTGATAACAAGAAGAATCTCAGAAACTACACGAACATACAGTACTTAAAGAACAAGCTCCAAAGCAATGAAAGGATCAATGAAAAAATTTAACAGGACAATTAAAAAAATCTTGAAAAAATGAAAATGGAAATGCAACATACCAGAATCAATGGAATACATTAAAAGCGGTACTAAGAGAAAAATTTATAGAAACAATACCTAAATTAAAAAAGAAGAAGAACTTCAAATAAATGACCTAACAATGTACTTCAAGGAACTAGAAATCCAAGAACAGAGCAATCCCAAAATTAGCAGAAGGAAAGAAATAGTAGAGATTGGAGAAGAAATAAATGAAATTGAGACTAAAACAACAACAACAACAACACAGAAGATCAACAACATGAAAATTTGGTTCGTGAACAGATAAACAAAATTGCCAAAACTTTAGCTAATATTTTAAAAAGAGGGAAGCTCCAAATAAATAAGTTCAGATACAAAAAAAGAAGACATAACTGAAGATTCAGATACAAAAAATCATGAGAACATTGTAAGCAACTATATGCCAACAAATTAGAAAACAGAGAAGAAATGGATAAATTCTTAGATACATACCACCTACAAAGCTTAAACCTTGAAGAAATGGTAAAACTCAACAAACCAATAATGAGTAGGGGAAGAAGTTAAACTGTAGATATTTTATTAGTTTTTTTTTTTGCTTGTCTCTTAGTTTTTTAAATTTATTCAACAAATATTAAGTTTTTATCAGTTTAAAATAATGAGTTATAAGGTATTATTTACAAGCCTTGTGGTAGCCTGAAATCTAAAACCATGCAACAGGATCACAAAAATAAAAAGCAAGAAATTAACATATATTACTAGAAAAAGTCACCTTTACAAAAAAAAAAAAAAAAAGACAAGGAAAAAGAAGGAAGAGAAGACAACAGATAACAAACTAGCAGGAGTAAGTCATTATGTATCAATGATAACATTAAATTATATTAACTTAATTCCTCAATCAAAAGAAATAGAGTGGCAGAACAGATGATAAAACAAGACCCAATGTTCCATTGCCCACAAGAAACACATTTCACCTATAAAGACACACAGAGACCTAACAAATGGAATGAAGAAGACACACAGACCTAACAAATGGAATGAAGAAGACATTCCATGCCAATGGAAACCAAAAAAGAGAGGGAGTAGCCATATTTATAGTAAATAAAAAACAAAATAAGTTTGAGGACAAAAACCATGAAAAGAGCAATAGAATGTCATTATATAGTGATAAAGGGGGTCAATTCAGAAGAGGATATAACAATCACAAGGACATATGAACCCAACACTGGAGCACCCAGATATATAAAGCAAATATTATTAGAGCCGAAGAGAGAGATAGACCCCAATACAAGAATAGTTGCAGAATTTATCACTCCACTTTCACCACTGGACAGATCATCCAGACAGAAACTCCACAAAGCAACATTGGACTTACTCTGCACTAAAGAACAAAGGGACCTAATGGATATTTTACAGAGAAATTTCATAAACTGCTGTAGAATAAACATTCTCTCCCCAGTACGAGGATCATTCTCAAGTATAGACCACACAATAGGCCAAAATAAGTCTTAAAGCAATTTAATAATTTAAATCATATCAAGCATCTTCTCTGACCACAATTACCGAAATAAAACTAGAAATCAATAACAAAAAGAATTTTGGAAACTATACAAACACATAGAAGTTAAACAATATGTTCCTGAATAACCAGTTGGTCAATGAATAGATTACGAAGGAGACTGAAAAATTCCTTGAAACGAATGATAATGTAAATACAACATATGACAATCTATGGGATTCAGTGAAAGCAGTACTAAGAGAAAATTTAATAGTTATAAGCGTCTACATAAAAAAAAAAAAAGAAAAACTCAAAATAAACAACCTGGTAGTGCATCTCAAGAAAACCAAGAGCAAACCAAACACAAACTTAGTAGAAGTAAAGAAAAATTAAATATCAAAGTAGAAATAAATGAAATAGAAATGAAAACAACAATATAAAAGATCAACAAAACAAAAAGTTGGGTTTGAAAAGTAAATTTGACAAAGCTTCAACCAGACTATTAATAAGAAAACAAGAGAGAAGATCAAAATAAATCAGAAATGAATAAGTAGATATTACAACCACAGAAATTCAAAGGATCATTAGAAGTTACTATAAGTGATACTTTGCCAATGATTAGGAAAACCTAGAAGAAACAGATCAGTTTCTAGACACAGCCTACCAAGATTGAATCATGAAGAAATCCAAAATCTGAACAGATCAATAACAGTAATGAGATCAAAGCCATTTAAAAAAAAATGTATCCCAGCAAAGAAAAGCCTGGGACTCAGTGGCTTCCCTGCTGAATTTTACCAAACATTTAAGAACTTATATTAACCCTATTCAAACTATTCTGGAAAATAGACAAGAAAAGAACACTTCTAAACTCATTCTATGAGGTCGGTATGGCCCTACCACCAAAATCAGACAAACACCCATCACAAAAAGATAACTACAGGTCACTATCCCTGATTAACACTGATGCAAAAATCTTCAACAGAATTAAAGCAGATAGGATTCAACAACACGACAGAAAGATCAAATCCCAAATGGGATTTTTTCCAGGGATGCGAAGATGATTTAACATAGGCAAATTAATCAATGTGTTACATTATATCAACAGAATGAAGGACAAAAACCATAGGATCATTTCCATTGATGCTGAAAAGCTTTGGATAAAATTCAATATCCCTTTATTATAAACACCCTCAAAAACTGGGTATACAAAGAACATACCTCAACATGATAAAAGCCATATATGACAGACCTGAAGCTTGTATCATAGTGAATGGGGAAAAACTGAAAGCCTTTCCTCTAAGACTGGAACTGTGACAAGGATGTCTATTTCACCATAGTTATTCACTAGTACTGGAAGTCATAACTAGATCAAGCAGACAAGACAGCAATAAAGGTGTCTGAATTGGAAAACACGTCAAATTATTTCTCTTTGCAGATGATATAATCTCATATTTGGAAAAACCTTAAGACTCTATCAAAAATTATTGGAACTTATAAACAAATTAAGTTGCAGGATACAAAATCAATATACAAAAATTGGTAGCATTTCTGTATGCTAATAGTGGACAATCTGAAAAAAAATTAAAAAGTAAGTCCATTTGCAATAGCAACAAATAAAATTAAATACTTATGAATTAACTTCACCAAAGAAGGAAAACCATAAAAAACTGATAAAAGAAATTGAAAAGGACACACAACAAAATGGAAAGATATGCCATGTTCATGGATTGGAAGAATCAATATTGTTGAAAAGTCCACATTATCCAAAGCAATCTGCAGATTCAGTGCAATACCTATTAAAATACAAATGACATTCTTCACAGAATTAGAAAAAAAAACTAAAATTGCCATGGAATCACAAAAGACCCAGAACAGCCAAAGCTATCCTGAGCATAAAGAACAAAACTGAAAGAATCACATTCCCTAACTTCAAACTATACTATAGCATTATAGTAACCAAAACAGCATGGTACTACAATAAAAAACAGACACAGAGACCAATGGTATACAATAGAGAATCCGGAATAAATCCATACATCTACAGTGAGCTCATTTTCAGCAAAGGTGCCAAGAACATACAATAGGAAAAGGATACTCTCTACAGTAAATGGTGCTGGGAAAACTGGATATATGTGTATAGAAGAATGAAACTAGACTCTTATCCTTCACCATGCAAGAATCAAATCAAAGTGGATTAATGAGTTAAATCTAAGACCTCAACCTATGAAAGTACTAAAATAAAACATTGAAATAAAAAAATCTCACCACAATTACAATGGTTTTTTATCCAAAATACAGGTAGTAATGAATACTGGTGAGAATGTGCAGAAAAGGGGAACCCTCATACACTGTTGGTGGAAATGTAAGTTAGTACAACCACTATGGGGAACAGTTTGGAGGTTCCTCAAAAACTAAAAATAGAACTGCCATATGATCCAGAAATTCCACTGCTGGGTATTTATCCAAAAGAAAGGAAATCAGCATATTGAAGAGATATCTTTACTCCCATGTATATTCACAATAGCAGTATTTACTTGGAAGCAATGCAAGTGTCCATCAACAGACAAATTAATAAATAAAATATGATACTTATACACAATGGAGTACTATTCAGCCACAGAAAATAATGAGATTCTGTTATTTGCAACAACATAGATGGAACCAGAGGTCATTGTGTTAAGTAAAATAAGCCAAGCACAGAAAGACAAACTTTGCATATTCTCACTTATTTGTTGGATCTAAAAATCAAAACAATTGAACATATGGAGACAAAGAGTAGGAGGATGGTTACCAGAGGCTGAGAATGGTAGTGGGACCCTGAGGAGGAGGTGGGGATAGCTAATGTGTACAAAAAATTAGAATAAGACTCACTATTTGATGACACAACAGGGTGACTATAGTCAATAATAACTTAACTGTAGACTTTAAAATAATTTAAAATGTGTAATTGGATTGTTTTTAACACAAAGGATACATTCTAGAGGGGGATGGAAACCCCATTCTCCATGATGTGATTATTTCACAACACATGTCTGTTTCAAAACGTTTCATGTACGCCATAAAAAAAATAAACACCTACAATGTACCCACAAAAATTAAAAATAAATAAAAATACAAATAATACAAATTAAAGCAATTGAACTCATGGAGGCAGAGAGTAGAATGATGATTACCAGAGGATGGAAAGGGTAGTTAGGTAGGTCGGGTGTGTAAGGAGGCTGGTTAGTGGGTACAAAAACAAAGAAAAAATGAATAAGATCTAGTATTTGATAGCACAGGAGGGTAACTATAGTCAATAATAATTTAACTGTACATTCTACAATAACTAAAAGAGTATAATTAGATGGTTTGTAAAACTAATGATGAATGCTTGAGGTGATGGATACCCTTTACCCTGGTGATTACACATTGTATGTTTGTATCAAAATATTAAATATACTATATAAATATATACATCTACTATGTACTCACAAAAGTTAAAAAATTTTTAAAAACTGGGTATAGAAGGAACATACCTCAACATAATAAGTGGCATATATGACAATCCCACAGTTAACATTTTACTGAATGGGAAAAAATTGAAGGCCTTTCCCCTAAGATCTGGAAGATAATGATGCCCACTTTCATCACTTTTATTCATCACAGTATTGGAAGCCCTGGCCAGAGCAATTTGACAAGAGAAAGAAACAAACGGCGTCTAAATTGGAAAGGAAAAATCTAAATGATCCTTGTTTGGAGATGAAATGATTTATAAAAACCTAAAGACTCCAACAAAAACTGTTAGAATCGATAAATGAATTCAGCAAAGTTGTAGGATACAAAATTGACATACAAAATCAGTTGCATTTATATATGCCAGTAGTAAACAAGTTGAAAAAGAAATCAAGAAAACAATGCCATTTACAATAGCCAAAAAGAATATAAAATGCCTAGGGATCAATTTAACTAAAGTGAAAGATCTGTGCAAGGAAACTATAAAACTCTGATGAAAGAAATTGAAGAGGGTAGACAAAAACATGGAAATACATTCCATGCTCATGGGTTGGAAGAATTAATATTGTTAAAATGACAAAACTACCTGATATGGTTTAGATGTCCCCCACCGAAATATCACCTTGAAATGCAATAATCTCCATGTGTCAAGTGGGGGGGAGCCAAATGGGGATAACTGAATCATGGGGGTGGTTTCACCCATACTGTTCTTGTGGTAATGAATAAGTCTCACAAGATCTGATGGTTTTAAAAATGGAAGTTCCTGCTGGGCATGGTGGCTCACACCTGTAATCCTAGCACTTTGGGAGGCCAAGGTGGGTGGATCACTTGAGGTCAGGAGTTTGAGATTAGCCTAATCAACATGGTGAAACCCTGTCTCTGCTAAAAATACAAAAATTAGCCAGTCATGGTGGCACATGCCTGTAGTCCCAGCTACTTGGGAGGCTGAGGCAGGAGAATCACTTGAATATGGGAGGTGGAGGTTGCAATGAGCTGAGATCGTGCCACTGCACTCCAGCCTTGGAGACAGAGTGAGACTCATTCTCAAAAAATGGAAAAAAAAAAGAAAAAAGAAAAAGAAAAATGGGAGTTCCCCTGCTCAAGCTCTTTTGCCTGCCTCCATGTAAGACACAGATTTGCTTTTGCCTTCCACCACAATTGTGCGGCCTCCCCAGCCATGTGGAACTGTGAGTCCATTAAACCTCTTCTCTTTAGAAATTACCCAGCCTCGGATGTGTCTTTATTAGCAGTGTGAGAACAGACTAATACAGTAAATTGGTACCAGGAGTGGGGCACCACTGTAAAGATACCTGAAAATGCGGAAGTGACTTTGGAACTGGGTAACAGGCAGAACTTGGAATAGTTTGGAGGGGCCAGAAGAGGACAGGAAGATGTGGGAAAGTTTCAAACTTCCTAGAGACTTGTTGAATGAGTTTGACCAAAATGCTGACAGTGACATGGACAATAAAGTCCAAGTTGAGATGGTCTCAGATGGAGATAAGGAACTTGTTGGGAACTGCAATAAAGGGGACACTTGCTATGTTTTAGCAAAGACAGTGGTGACATATCGTTTTGCCCCTGCTCTAGAGATTTGTGGAAATTTGAACTTGAGAGAGATGATTTCGGGCATCTGGTAGAAGAAATCACTAAGAAGCAAAGCATTCAAGAGGTGACAGAGCATAAAAGTTTGGAAAATTTGCAGCCTGATAATGTGATAGAAAAGAAAAACCCATTTTCTGGAAAGAAATTCAAGCCAGTGGCAGAAATTTGCATAAGTAACAAGGAGCCAAATGTTAATCACCAAGACAATGAGGAAAATGTCCCCCAGGGCATGTCAGAGACCTTCATGGTAGCTCCTCCCATCACAGACCTGAAGGCCTAGGAGGAAAAAATGATTTCGTGGGCTGGGTCTAGGGCCATCCTGCTGTGTACAGCCTTGGGACTTAGGGCCTTGTGTCTCAGCAGCACCAGCCATGGCTAAAAAGGGCCAAAGTACAGCTCGGGCTGTTGCTTCAGAGGGTGCAAGCTCCAAGCCTTAGCAGCTTCTACATGGTGTTGGTCCTACAGCTATGCAGAAGATAAGAATTGAACCTTGTCTCAAGGTTCAGTTGAGGCAGAGGTTATAAATTACCCAGTCTGGGGTATGTCTTTATTAGCAGCATGAGAACAGACTAATACACTACCCAAAGCAACTTACAGATACAATGCAATCCTTACCAAAATACTATGGCATTTTTCACAGAAAGAGAGAAAACAATTCTAAAATGTATATGGAACTATAAAAGACCCCAAATAGGCAAAGCATTCCTGACCAAAAAGAGCAGAGCTGTAAACATCATACTACCTGACTTGAAAATACATTACAAAGCTATAGTAGTCAAAACAGCATGGTACTGCCAGAAAAACAGACATAAAAACCAACAGAACAGAGTAAAGAACCCAGATATAAATCTACACATTTACAGCCAACTCATTTTTTATAAAGGTGCCAAGAACATGCAATGAAGAAAGGAGAGTGTCTTCAATAAATGGTGTAAATTTGAATAACCATATGTAGAAGAATGAAAGTAGACCTCTATCTCTCACCATATACAAACATCAATTCAAAATGTATTAAAGACTCAAATATAAGACCTCACACTGTGAAACCACTAGAAAGAAACATTGGGAAAACACTCCTGGACATTGGGCTGGGCAAAGTTTTTTGTGTAAGATGTCAAAAGCACAGGCAACAAAAGTAAAAATAGGCAAATGGGATCACATTCATCTAAAAAGCTTCTGCACAACAAAGGAAACAATCAGCAAAGTGAACAGACAGTCCACTGAATGGGAGAAAATGTTTACAAACTATCCCTTTGGCAAGGGATTAATAATCAGAATATATGAGGAACTCAAACAATAGCAGAGAAACAAATAATATGATTAAAAAATGGGCAAAAGATCTGAATAGACATTAAACAAAAGATGATATACAAATAGCAAACAAGTATATAAAAAATTCTCAACATCACTAATCATCAGAGTAATGCAAATCAAAACCATAATGAGATATTATCTCAGCCCAGTTAAAACGGCTTTTATTACAAAGACAAGGAATAACAGATGCTAGCAAGGATGTAAAGAAAGGGGAAACCCTCAAATGCTTTTGGTGGGAATGTAAATTAGTACACCACTATGGAAAACAGTATGGACATTCCTCAAAAAGAAACCTAAAAAGCAGAACTTTCACATGGTCCAGCAATCCCACTGTTGGGTATATATCCCAAACAAATGAAGTTAGTATATCGAACAGATATTTAAGCTCCATCTTCATTATAGCACTACTCACAGTAGCAAAGATATGGAATCAACTTTAGTGTCCATCAGTGGATGAGTGGATACAGAAAATGTGGTATCTATACACAATGGAATACTATTTAGTTATTTAAAAAAGAATGAAATCCTGTTATTTGTAGCAACAAGAATGGAACTGGAGGTCATTTTAAGTGAAACGAGCCAGGCACAGAAAGACAAATATTTCATTTTCTCACTCATATGCAGGAACTGAAAAAGTATATCTTATGAAGACAAACAGTAAATTGTTGGTTACCAGAGGCCAGGAAGAGGAGGTCAGAGGGAGAAGGATGAATAAAATAAATAAAAGGGAATATCTGTTTGAAAAAATAAAGAAAGAAAAATGAAATCAAAATAAAATATTAGAGCTTGACTACAAACCCCTCTCATCTTTTTCCTGCCTTTCCTTCCTTAGAATAACCACTCTGCTGAAGTTTCTGTGTATCATCTCAATAAATGGTCTTTTTAGGTTTTACTTTTTTGAGATAGGGTCTTACTGTGTCACCTAGGCTAGAGTGAAGTGGTACAATCATGGCCTATTGCAGACTTGACCTCCTGGGCTCAAGAGATCCGCCTACCTCAGCCTCCCAAGTAGCTGGGACTACAGGTACCTGCCACCATGTCTAGCTAATTTTTGCACTTTTTGTAGGCGTGAGGCTTTGCCATTTTGTCCAGGCTGGTCTCGAACTCCTGAGCTCCAAAAGTGTTAGGATTACAGGAGTGAGCCACTGCACCTGGCCTCAATGAATGTTCTTATTCTTTTCTCTGTATGTATGTTTCATAAATAATACACAATATCATACAGGGTAATTTTTAATTTGCATAGCCAGTATCAAACTGATCGCTTCTAGGTATCGATCCTAGGAAAACTTTTACACATGTTCACAAGAATACACATATGTGCATTAAGTACTATTCATTGTTGTATGATTTGCAATAGCAAAATGGATAATGAATACAATCTAATCGTCCATCAGTAGAGGAATTGGTTTATTCATATCATAGAATACCATAGAGAAGTTAAAATAAATTGGTTAGATCTAAGTGTATCAACACAAATAAGTCTCAAAAACACTGTTGGGTAAATAAAGCAAGTTGCAAAAACATACATGCAGGATGATACCATCTACATATTTGTCTACTCATCTGTAAATCTAAGCTTTCTGATGTCTGTTTATTCATGTTTAAAACACAGATCACAAAATATTATTTCACCTTTATTTCAATAAAATATCTTTTCCAGTTTGCAAAGCACTTTTATATATACATTCTCATTAATAAAGGCAAATAGGAAGATAAATGTGTTAATGTTTAAAGGTGCTTTTTTCAGTTTTGAGAGTCCTGAGAATTTTTAGTAAAGACTTCATTAGCTCAAGAAACCTACTAGGATCTGAGCTGTATTCTTATCTTTAGGGCCACCATGCTCAATATATGAAAGTCACGAATTAACTTAAGCTATGACCTTGGTTTAGCCTCCTAAACAGCCACCTCTTGAACAAAAGGAGAAGTAAGACTAGGAAGCCACACCAAGGGAGATCCTCTCATGGTGCTTCCTTTACAGATACATCACCCTATAAAACAACCTGAACATTTCAACAAGACTTCTCAGAGGAAGGCATAACATAAATTCCTTGCTTAAACTTTTTCAAATTCCCCTAGAATATAAATTGATTCAGCTTTCATCATATAGTAGGCCCTCAAGAAGATAGTGTTAATACACAGTTCTTCCCAAATTCTCTTTCTTGTCCTGGAAAAGCCAAATCATTTGAAGGCAAGGACTATGCTTTATCTTTGTGTTTCCCAGGGCATTGTTTTTGTGCATGAAAGTTGCTCAAGTGTAGAAGGCAGTACAGAACGGTAGAAAGCAGTTCAGAACAGTAGAAAGTACGCAAGGTCTGACATCAGACTAAACAGACCTGGCTTCAAGTCATGGATCCATCATTTATTGAGTTACGGATCTGCCAGCTGACTTTGGGCTAAGGCTGCCTGATTATTTGTCAGATTTAGCAACTAAAAATCCAGGAGACCCAGTAGGGACATATACAAAATAATTCCTCATTGTTTATCTGAAATTAAAACTTAAGCAAGCATCCTGTATTTTCATCTGGTTATCCCACTTTGAGCAAATTACTTGTCTGTGTTTCAGGCAGTTTTCCTGAAGAAATGCCCACAGGGAAGCAGCATTCCCTATTCAGTCATGTATGGATGAGGCGGAGCCCTCACCTATCCTGCTTCTCCAGAAGATGGAGTTAGGCTATTGACGCTTAGTGCCCTAAAGTCAGAGACCCTAAACAATTTCCCTAAGACAGTCCTGCACGAAGAAAAACAGCCCCTACCAAAATACTGATGGTGCCTTGTTTGATAAACACTGTGCCAAATGTCTGTGTGATAAGGGCAACTGTGCTTAGTTTATTGTTGAGTTGGTCATTTTACACTGGATGGAAAGTGTTCCCTTCCCATTTGCTTTCACTGTTTATGATCCAGTCCCACACTTAAAACTGGAATGATGCAACTGGGAGTAATACATTAAAGAATGAACAGAAATCATTTCGATTCTGTTGCCATCAGTCCAGTTACAGGCAAAAAATTCCCATAATTCAATCCTTTCTGAGAGAAGTTTCCTATGTAACTCAGAACTAGTTCACACAAGACAGTGGACAAACACATGTTGTTTTCTCCCCACATTGTTATTTTTTCACTATCTAAACTCAAAGCACTGTAGAAATGTACATTACGTACTACAATCCCACTCCACAACTTACTACTGCTGAATAGCATTGAAAGGAGGGAAGATGAGAGGGTTTTTGTCTTATGTCTGCTCTGGAACAGTTGATTCAATGACCATAGTTTTTCTTCTGTCTGCATTTGTGGGTATCTCAGCTTGTGCTAAAAATGCTCTCTTCCCCCTCTTAAATTCAGTTACCCTCCTAAGTATGGTCATACATTTAAGCAAAATACAGGGGCTAAGGTGATAAAAAGTAAAGTGGAAAAGAGGCTTCAGCAGTTCCACAAGTAATCTTCTGAGGTTCTCTTCAATGTCACCTAAGTTAGTGGCACCTTTCGCATCAAACACCGGCATTCGAATTCTGGTTATACCACTTATAAGCTCTGTCAACTCAGAAAGATATTTGACCTCTTTGTGCATATTTCCTCATCTACAAAATAGCAATAGTAATATATACTTCAAATAATTGTCATAAGGATAAGAGAAACACTACTTGTAAAGCATTTAGCAAAATGTTAGGCAGAGAACAGGTACTCAATAAGTACCTATTACTGTGATTCCCTCAGAGAAGCATCCCTTCTGACTCCAGGCCAACAGAATCATTGGCAGGCTAATGTTAGCCTTGAATGACCTGTGTGTGGATGATCGGGGAAATAACCAGTTTATATCCTAGCTTAATAAAGCCCTCCAGAAAGTGTCCATATGCACACACACATACACGCACACCCCAAGCAAAATGAATGGGATAGCATTTCACATATAATTCAGATTCAGTTGCATACATACTGAAAGAAACCATTTTTCATAAGCAATTTATTAATTTAGAAAAAAATGTGATTCATAAACTCAGTTGAAGGAATTTGGCTGAAATGTCACCGCCAATATTAAATGTCACCTTTCAAGAATAACTTCCACACAAGGGATAAAATGTAAATTTCCATTTTAAGCTGTATGGAAAGAGTATTTCACTCAGCTGTACAAGGAGATGGCATTATCTCCATGCTTTGTGAATCTCAGTGTCCTCCCTAGCCAATTACATCAAACTTTTTAGCACTTTTGATTCATGATTGTGCTTGACAACGTCATTTGACCCTCAGCATCCTCAGTACCGTCTTTCATGCACCTTCCTGTTTTACAGGGGTAAGAAAACTAAAACTCTATTTCCCAGCCTCTCTTGCAACTAAAATTGTGGATGTGAATTCCACTTATCCAATGATATGCACTTGCACAAGATTTGGAATGTGGGAGGGAAGAAAAAGCCATCTTCCTACCGCTTTGGCCACTGTTGATGAAGTTTACTAGTCAGCTTTGAGCACTGTGGGGGAGAAGTAGCGGAGGTAGCAGCAGTAGGGGCAGAAGTTGTTGAGCGGTAGCTTCTTAGTCTCTAGGTCACAGTTATGGTGGTGTGTTTCCTGACCGCCAATCTTCTAACCTTTCCAACGATTTTATAAGCACTGAACTCTGACTGATACAATTCCCTTGGTGCTTTAAAATAACCTTTCCACCAAAACACTTTAATAGCGGTGAATCATAAACTCTACCTCTACAGAGTCTGGGAATACACTCCCAAGTGAGCCCTTAAGTGCATCAAATGTCTAAAGCTCTTATTTTATTTCAGAAACTAATGCAAAATTAGAATTCTGTTCCATAATTCATCTGTTTGTTTTCATACAAAAATGTTTAACTTATTTCCCTTCAAATAAAACACATGCTAGAGCAAGGTACGCCATGCCTATTTTGTATTACAGATCAGTGGTTCTCAAACCAGGATCTGCATCAGAACATGTGCAGAGCATCAGTAGCTACAGTTTCCCAAGATCCATGCCAGGCCTTTGAAATGAGAATTTCTGAAGATGCATGGTGGATTACAGAATGCAAATTTTTAAAAACTCCCCAGTTGATTCTGTTATGCGGCCAGGTTTGAAAAACGTTTGGATTCTCAGGAAAATATGTACCTGGATTATATACTCTCAGATTTCCAAAAAAGATATTTTCAGTGAATTAGTTGTGATTTGATGTTTTGACTGTGTCTTTACAGAGGGTAAATAGCAAAAATATTCAATTGAAGGTCTCTGTGTCTTTTGTAAAAATATAATTAAAAACCATTGTCCTAAAGATAGCAACAATAGACCCTAGGAACTACAAGAAGAGGTGGGAGGGAGGGAGGGAGGGAGGAAAGGAGGGAGGGAGGAAAGGAGGGAGGGAGGGGATAGATTGAAAAACTATTGGGTACTATGCTCAGTACTTGGGTGATGGGATCATTCATACTCCAAACCCCAGCATCACACAATTTACCCAGGTAACAAACTTGCATATGTACCCCTGAATATAAAATAAAAGTTAGAAAATAAAAACCCCCATAAAAATTAATATAAATAAAAACCTCACTCCACAATTTCAGCTTCTTATTCAAGGAAAACAAAATCTTCTGTTGAAATTTTCTTTTAAGCAGAGCTTAAATTTATCTTTTGTTTTATTTGTGCAATTTGAATTTAATTCATTTTATTTCTAAAAAATTTTCCTCCAAAACTCGAGAGGCATAATTCTTTGGGATATCATTTTTCTATTTCATATATGTAAAATAAATCAATGAAATAAATTATAAGCAATTTAAAAAAAATTGTTCAATATGTCAGTGTCACATATGTGATGCCATATGATAAATTTTTGAAGCATTCCTTACTTTGGTAGAAATATATAGAGCCAATATATTTTTCTTTTCCCCCTTGGGTACTAGAAAGCTCAGAGGTAAACTTTTTGCTGTTTTCTGTAGAGAGGTCATTCCATATTCCAGGTCTTGCTATCTCATTCCTTCTAAATAATTTGCCTTTTTTAGTTTATACTTTTTACATTGTTTCATTTCAGTCTTTTAATACTGCAAACAGCCTTGAATGTGGAAGGGATATAACTTATAAGTTAATTAACTGGCTCTCTCTGGCTTTGGTCTGTTCAAGATGAATGACAGAATTGATTATACTACACAATTATATTTAGCACATGAAGGTCTCAAAGGGTAGTACCAACATATGCTCTCTTTATATCATCATTTATTCAGTCTACATTCTTATTTTTAAATATCCAGACAACAGAAAAACATATAAAACAGAAAACATAAGTTCCCTTGTACTACAATACTACTCCTTTCCCCACAACATAAATAAACCAAGTTTTTATATGGTCTCCTATATCTTACTTTCTGAACATATAATAGCAAATGTATACTCCAAAGTAAGATTGTTCTTTACGTATAGCTCTGCAACTTGGTCTGTTTCTCCTACAGTTCAGCTTGGATATCTTTCCATGTCAATATATATGAATCTATGTTATTGTTTTCAACAGTTACATACAATCTCAGTATATGAATATGTCATTAGTCATTTCACCAGTTCTCTACTGAACATAAGCTCTGTTAAGGGACAACATGGCACAACATGGTATTTCCATGGGAATGCAAGAAGGAGAAGGCAGAAGTTCATTCCTGAAGACATGACCATCTTACTATTTAGTCTCTTACTGTCAGTCACATTACTAACTGCATGTAGCTCATTGTCCCTCGATAATGAATTTTTAATACTAATGAAATTGAGAGAGCAAAAATGGTAACAACGCAGTAAATGACACTTTAAGCCAACTATGTGCTGCCAACGCATTTTAAATGAGCATTTTATTTTCCATTAGTTGACCCTTTTTAAAAATCCGTGCCACCTAAATAGCCAGATCAAGGTGCTCAACACGGGTTTCATTTCATAATCAAGCAGCATGCAAGTTTTTAAGACAGCTATCTGCCCAATGAATCGAAAGAAGAGCATTGTGTGGCTTGGCCCTTACTGTGATCACCTAGCTGCTCACGTTGCAATTTATAGAAACCTAGTCCTTATCCAAACCAAGAACTCATGGGGTGGCAGGGGATGGGGGTGGGAACAAGAGGCAAGGTGACACTCAGAGGAGACTAGAAGTGTCCTGTAAATACAAGCTTGGCTCATGTTGCCCAAAAAGTATGAACTCTTTTCACAAATGTTTA
Organism: Ateles fusciceps; assembly: GCA_036589455.1. Lineage (NCBI taxonomy): Eukaryota > Metazoa > Chordata > Mammalia > Primates > Atelidae > Ateles > Ateles fusciceps. The sequence goes on from JAZHEH010000633.1 coordinate 260,277, forward strand.
CAAAGAGAAAGTTCTGTATTGCAGGCATCTCCATTGACCAATAAGCTGTTTTTCTTTGTGGGGTAAAAATGAAATACAGGGCCGGGCGCGGTGGCTCACGCCTGTAATCCCAGCACTTTGGGAGGCCGAGGCGGATAGATCACGAGGTCAAGAGATTGAGACCATCCTGGTCAACATGGTGAAACCCCGTCTCTACTAAAAATACAAAAAGAAATTAGCTGGGCATGGTGGTGCACGCCTGTAGTCCCTGCTACTCGGGAGGCTAAGGCGGGAGAATTGCTTGAACCCTGGAGGCGAATGTTGCGGTGAGCCGAGATCGCGCCATTGCACTCCAGCCTGGGTAACAAGAGCGAAACTCCGTCTCAAAAAAAAAAAAAAATAAAACACAGGCAAACAACTGATTTTGTTTGGTGGGGAATTGTTTTATGTGACCACAAATATCTTGCTGGCTACAATTTTATCTTGGTGTGTGTGTTTGGGAAAGGATGTTGGGGAAGAGGATGGCATAAGTGCTACATTCACACCCAGGTCTTCTGACTCCTCCACGTTCACATCCGCTATTTCCTACATCAATCCATTTAACAAATAATCACTGCCAGAGCACTTGACTAAACTCACTTTCAAAGCACATATTAAAGAGAAATGGCTTAAACTACTACTAGCTCTGATGTGGTTAAGGCATTGATCTAGTGCCACTTTCTTGAACCCCTCAAGCTTCTAAGTTTGGGGAGCAATAACTGACCCCTTTGAGACATAGTAGAAGCTGTAGATATTCTCACCGTAAAAGAAAAATGCTCATACACACGACATTTTGGACACATCTCAGGAGTTTATGAACCAAGTTTAACAAAATGGTATTCATTTCAATGAAAGCAATTCATAGAATGATAACAGCCAAATGGCATTTTGTCTTTATACCTTTGTATAACGTTACACGTAAATGGATGCACAAAGCAAAAACAATCCTTTGTTGGATCTCACATCCTGCTTTGAAAATCAGAAAATGTCACCTTACAAAAGGCCCCAAGAAACCCATTTTGCGAGTGTTCCTCTACTGCCATCTTGTGGATTTTTGTTGAAAAAAAAAAAGCTACAGGAGTTTTTTTTCCCTTTTAATTTTCAAGACCTGCATACCTCTCACCTATGTTTGCCAACTGTTAACAGCTGGATACACCCACTCCATTTATCTAAATACACACCCATGCCCACACATCCTTTTTTTTCAAATCATACAAAAGTAGGTTGCTTTCATCATGACACTTCACTGCAAAATATTCCAGGATGTATTTTCCAAGAATAAATTGATTCTTCTACTTAACCACAATATCAACAGACCTAAGAAAGTCACCATGAATTCAGTATCATCCAGCATCCAGTATTTACTAAAATTTCTTCATCCCCCCAAAATATCCTTTATGGCTTCTGTTTTTCCAATCCATCATCCTCAAGATTCACTCAGAGCATTTGAGTGTCTCTTTAAAAAGTCAAGGTAGGATGCCTGCATCATGCCTCACATTCTAGAATTGCCTCTTTCCTCATTATGATATTTGGATCAAACATTTCCAGTAAGAACATAACATAAATGACGTTGTGTACCTTCCTTTGGATCATATTGAAGGCACATCGTCAGGTAAAACCACTATTGGCATTGCCAAGCTTGACCACTTGGTTAAAGTGGTGACCACCAGACTTTTCCATTGTGAAAGCACATTTTTTCTTTTCAAAAGTAGTCTCTATAGCGGCATTTTGAGACCTATTTTCAACATTTTACCCAGTCATATTAGCATCCTGATGATCCTTACCTGAGCCAATTATTACTTTGGGTGTTATAAAATTTTGCTTTTCTAATTATTTTTATTCCTTCTACATTTAGTAGTTGGCATTCTTCTGTTTAAAAAAACACACTGGGAATTCTTTTTTCTCCTCGTCTTTTATTTTATTTTGAATATTTCCAAGAATTTGTGGATTTTTTTTTCTTAATGTATTATAAACTATTACCATCATTTTTTTAATGTTTAAGTTGTCCCTTCAAGTTGTTTCCTGTGTCCTTACGAAATGTTCCCATCATTTCTGATCACTTCTTACTTTCTGGTTGTATTAGTTCAGTTTCATACTGCTGTGAAGAAATACCCAAGACTGGGTAATTTATAAAGAAAACAGAGGTTTAATGGTCTCACAGTTCCACATGGCTGGGGAGGCCTCACAATCACGATGGAAGGCAAAGAAAAAGCAAAGGCACATCTTACATGGCAGCAGACAAGAGAGCATGTGCAGGGGAACTGCCCTTTATAAAACCATCAGATCTCATGAGACTTACTCACTATTATGAGAACAGCAGGGAAAGAACCCTTCTCCATGATTCAATTACCTTCCACCAGGTCCCTCTCACAACATGTGGGATTACGAGAGCTATAATTCAAGATGAGATTTGGGTGGGGACACAGCCAAACCATATCACTGGTATAGCAAGATATCTAGGCTCACATTGTGCTTTCACTGAAATCAGTAGTTTTTCCAAAGACACCTGATTAGTTTAAGTAGGAAATGATACATAGAAACAAATACCTTGGTGTTAGGTATGTATGCTACTACAGGGTTATTACTGCTATATCCAGTCAATCAATGAACAGAGATAAAGAGAAATACACACATACACATCACACACACACACACACACACACACACACGCAGGCACACATTTTAATAGCAAGTTCATAGGTCTTCTATGATTGTAGTAGAGATGAACATTTTAACAAGAAAAACTAGAAAAGTCAGGTTTTTAATAAACATCTTTTGAGAATAAATAAGAAGACTACCAAGGTAGCCAGGACTTGAGAAACTAGATCCGGAAGAAGGGAGCTCATTAAGGTGAGCTTACTTTATGGACATGTATTTTCCTCTTTGATATTTCTGGCATGGAGAATGAGATAAAGAATTTAGCAGAGCAGTTTTAGGTCATCTCTTGGGGGCGGGGGAGATTAAAAGTGTGCACTGAACAAGGCAGATAGATGTTGACAGATCAAGCTCCCAGAGAGATAGAAGGGACAGAGAATAGAACCTAGCACTTGGAAGCAGTTTTTCTTCTAGAGGTATTTACAGTTTAAACTGTGCAGAGAATTAGGGTAAACAGCCAACCAGAAAGCATCAACAAAGCAGAGCAAGCAAGCAGGCTCACAGTGTTAGAGGTTGAAAAATTGGAGTTCATGACCTTACAAGTAGGAAGAGCTCCAACAAACAACCTGATTCTTAATTTGGAACTCCTAGAGAGCTACAGCCTAGAAGTGGGAGTGAACCGGAAGTAAACCGGGACATACAAAGACCATAAATTAGTTTTCAGTAAGCAAAGCCCCAAGTTGAATTACGTTTATCTAATCCTCTATTGCTTTACAGAGAAAAAGGCAATATCCTTTGGAGGAAGATAACATGATCTGGAGTCTCTATATTTTTCATATACAATGTTGGACATTCAGTCAAAAAAAATTTTATATGACATAGAGTTGTATTCTTTAAAACTCTGAAAAAACAGTCAGAGAAACATAAGCACTTTCATTTTTAAAAACAATCTTCAGGTATAAAAGCTCATTAGCGTGTAAATCAAAACTTCAATGTCATTCTGAATTCAAAACTTCTCCTCAATCTCAGTTTAGGCCTCATCTCTGGGGTGAGAGATAGGCAGAGAGGAGAAGGAGAGTCTAGTCCTTCACATTCTTGATCTATTCAGTAAAAATTTACTGACATACAAATAAACAGGAACAAGAGAAAGAGAGAGGCTAGAAACAGGTAAGATTGGAGTTACCAGACAAAGACTTTAAAATAATTGTGATAAATAGGTTCAAGGAAATATATGGCAAAAGACAGAATGTCACCACAGGATTGGAATCTATAATAAAAAGCCAAATGGAAATTTGGAACAGAAAATAAAATAGCTAAAATTAAGAGCTCAACAGATGGATTTAACAGCAGATTGGGCAAAGTTGAAAACGGAATTAGTGCACCAGATAGTATCTAGAATGAAATGTAGAAGCAAAAAGCATAGACATTCCTGAAAAGGGTGTAAGACATATATATAATAGGGGGAAAGACTAACATGAGTGTAGCTGGGGGACTTAAGAGAAGAAGAGCAAGGGAGTTAGGGTAGAAGCAGCCCTAGAGAAAGTGGACAAATTCTTTAGAGAAACAGAACTCGATAAAGTTGACACCGAAAAAGATAGTCCTAGATCTATGAAAGAACTGAAACCTGTTATTAAAAACCTCCCCCACAAAGTGAAACTCCAGGCTTCACTGACAAAGGGTTCCAAACACTTAAAGAGGAAATAACATTGATCTTACACAAATACTTCCAAAAAAAAAAAAGAGAGAGAGAGAGAAAGCAGGGAACACTTGCCATCTTGTTTTATGAAGCCAGCATAACCAAAACTTGTAAAGAACATTTCAAGAAATGAAAGTCACATTAATAACATGTATGTGTGTAAATCTTACTTAGTTATATTTAACAATGCTAACATACCACAACCACATGAAACTTATGGAAAATCAATTCATTTAATTTGTAATTTACTATATTAACAGGAAAAAGGGCTAGAAAATCATATGTTCACCTCACTGGATGCAGAAAAGACATTTAATGAAATGCTACTTTCACTTGTGATTAAAAAAAAGAAAACCTCTTAGCAAACTTAGAAGACAAGGGGAACTTCCTTAATCTGAATAAATAGTAGCTACAAAAAACCTACAGCAAACATCATAATTATTGTTAAATTATTTTTAAAATTTTCCCTGAGATCAGAAACAAGATAAGATGTCTGCTAGCAATACTTCTATTTGATATCATATTAGAGATCCTAATCAGCATAATAAGTCAAGAAAGAAAGGAAGGAAAGGTATAAGGATTAGAAGTAAAAAAATTCAAAACTATCTACAAAAATTTTGAATTAACAGCTGTTTTAAGAAGGTTTGCATGAGTTCAAAATATAAAAATCATTTTCATTTTTCTAGATCAGGAGAGTAAGTACAAATTTTTAAAAGTACAGTATCTTCCAAAAATCATCAAATACCTAGAAATAAATCTTTAAAAAGATGTGTAAGGTCTTTACACTAAAAACCATAAGATATTTCTGATAAATTTTTTATAAGCTGGCCGGGTGCGGTGGCTCACGCCTGTAATCCCAGCACTTTGGGAGGTCAAGGTGGGCGGATCACGAGGTCAAGAGATCAAGACCATCCTGGCCAACATGGTGAAACCCCGTCGCTACTAAAAATACAAAAATTAGCTGGGCGTGGCGGCATGCGCCTGTAGGCCCAGCTACTTGGGAGGCTGAGGCAGGAGACTTGCTTGAACCCGGGAGGCAGAGGTTGCAGTGAGCTGAGACCCTGCCACTGCACTCCAGCCTGGAGCCTGGTGACAGAGCAAGACTCTGTCTCAAAAAAAAAAAAAAAATGTTATAAAAACTGATTTAAATATAGGAATATACATATGAACATGAATATACATGTTCATAGACTGGAATCTTGATTCTGTTAATATATCATTTCCTCCCAACTTGATTTATGGAGTCAATAAAATCCCTCCCCCCACAAAAGTCACAAGTTTGTTGTGAAAATTAATAAGCTGATATCCAAAATTATGTGAAACCTCAGTTGGAGAGGGAAGTAGAGCAAGATGGCTATAGAAGCCTCCCACAATTGTTCCCCACACAAGAATACAAAATTGAACAACTATCAACACAAACATGTACCTTCATAAGAACCAAAAATCAGGAAAGCAATCACAGTACCTGGTTTTATTATAACATCGTATTAAAGAAAGAGGCACTGCAGAGGGTAGGAGACAGTCCCCAGTCACCTACACAACCCCTCCCCTTCCCCTGGCAGTGGTCACACGGCACATGGAGAAAGAATCCATGCACTTGGTGGAAGGAGAGCACAGTGGTTGTGGGACTATGCACTGGAATTCAGTGCTGCCCTGTCAGAGTAGAAAGCAACATAGGACAGAATTCAGCTGGTGCCCATAGAGGGAGCATTTAGACTAACCTTAGACAAAAGCAAATTATCCAGCCCAGTGGTTGGAATCTAAGTTCCAGTAAGCCCCACCACTGTAGACTAAAGGGCTATGGGATCTTAAATGAACGTGAAAGGGTGTCTCGGCCATAAGTACTGCAATTCCTGGTGCTCTGCCAGGCTGGGAGCCAGTGGACTTGGGTGCACATAACAGTGAGACACAAGCTGGGGTGGCAAAGGGAGTCACGCCCTCCCTCAATACCAGGCAGCACAACTTGCAGCTCTGGGAGAGACTCCTTCCCCTGGGCTTGAGAAGAGGAGAGTGGAAAGTAAAGAGGATGTTACCTTGCAACTTGTATACTAGCTTAGCCATAGTAGAATAGGGAACCGAGGGAGAGTTCTAAGGCCCACATTCTAGGACGTAGCTCCCAGATGACATTTCTAAACATATCCTGGGCCAGAAGGGAAACTGCTGCCTTAAAGTGAAAGACCCAGTCCTGGCAGAAGTCATCGACTGCTGACCAAAGAGTCCTTGGGCCCAGAAAAATAAGCAGTGGTAGCCACTCAGCACTGACTGTAGGCCTTGGGTGAGACTCAGAGCTGTCCTGGCTTCAGGTGTGACCCAACATATTTGCAGCTATGGTGCCTATGGGGAGAGATTCCTTCTGCTTTAGGAAAAGAGAGGGAAGAGTAAAGGGGACTTTGTTTTTCAGCTTGGGTACCAGCTTGGCCACAGTGGAGTAGAGCACCTACCCCAAACAAACAGGCCCCTAGGGTCCTGTTTCCAGGCCTTTGACTGTAGATGGCATTTCTGGACCTGCCCTGGGACAAAGGAGAGTCTACAATCCTGAAGAGACTCAGGACTGGCAGCATTCATGCAAGCTGACAGAAGAATCCTTGGCCTTTAGTTGAACATCTGTGGTAGCCAGGCAGCACTTACTGTGCACCTGAGCAGTGGTGGCCATGGGGAGAGAATCCTCTACTTGAGGAAAGGTGAGGGTAGATTGAGAAGGATTTTGTCTTGTGGCTTGGGTACCAGCTCAGCCATAATAAAATAGACCACCGGGTAGAATTCTATGGTTTCCAACTCCAGGATTGTAGAGCCCTTGGGCCTTGAGTGAACATAAGCAGTAGTCAGGCAGTGGTCACTGCAGGCCTTCTGTAAGACCCAGTGCTGTACTGGCTTCAGGTCTGACTCAGTACAGTCTTAGTCATGGTGGTCACAGGGGTACTTGTGTCACCCTTCCCCTAGCTCCTGGCAGCTCACCACAGAGAGAGAGACTCTGTTTCAGGGAACATAAGGGAAGAGGACAAAGTCTCTGCCTGGATTCTCCCAGATCTTACCCAAGACCACAGGGCGGTAACTTTACAAGTCTTAAAGAGCCACCCTCAAAGTAGATAAGGCCACAGTAACCGAAGACTTAGATCACAACACTCAAGTTCCTTCAAATACCTGGAAAGATCCCAAGAAAAATACAAACAAGCCCAGACTGTGAAAACTATAATAAATACCTAACTCTTCAATACCCACATACTGATAAACATCCACAAGCATCAATACCATCCAAATAAACATAACTTCACCAACTAAATAAAGCACCGGTGACTAATCCCAAAGAGACAGAGACATGTGACCTTTAAGACAGAATTCAAAATAGCTGTTTTGAGGAAGCTCAAGGAAATGCAAGATAACACAGAGAAGGAATTCAGACTCCTATCAGATAAACTTTAAAGATACTGAAATTTAAAAAGAATCAAGCAGGCTGGGTGCTTTGGAAGGTCGAGGCAGGCAGATCACTTGAGGCAAAGAGTTCAGGGCTAGTCTGGCCAACATGGTGAAATCCTGTCTCTATTAAAAATACAAAAACTAGCTGGGTGCAGTGGCACAGGCCTGTGATTCTAGCTACTCAGGAGGCTGAGGCACAACAATTGCTTGAACCTGGGAGGCGGAAGTTGCAGTGAGCCAATATCGTATTACTGCAGTACAGCCTGGGTGACAGAGTGAGACCCTGTCTCAAAAAAAAAAAAAAAAAAAAAAAAAAGGTTCAAGCAGAAATATTTTGGAGCTGAACAAGGCAAGTGACATACTGAAGAATGCATCAAAGTCTCTCCTAACAGCAGAATTGATAAACCAGAAGAAAGAAACAGTGAGCTTGAAGACAGGTTATTTGAAAATCTGCACTCAGAAGAGACAAAAGAAAAGAACGAAGCATGCCTACGAGATCTACAAATTAGCCTCAAAGGGCAAATCTAAGAGTTCGTGACCTTAAATAGGAGATAGATAGAGAAATAGGGGTAGAAAGTTTATTCAAAGAGATAAAAACAGAGAATGTCCCAAACCTAGAGAAAGATACCAATATTCAAGTACAAAAACAAGTCTATAGAAAAACAAGCAGATTGAACGCAAATAAGACTGCCTCAAGACATTTATTAATCAAACTCCCAAGGTCAAGGATAAAGAAAGAATCCTAAAAGCAGCAAGAGAAAAGAAACAAATAATATACAATGGAGCTCTGATATGTCTGGGAGCAGACTTTTCAGTGGAAAGCTTACAGGCCAGGAAAGAGTGGCATGACATACTTAAAGTGCTGAAGAAAAAAACTTTTATCCTAGATTAGCATTTACAGACAAAATATCCTTCAAACACTAAGGAGAAATAAACACTTCCCAGACAAAAAAAAAGCTGAGGGATTTCGGCATAAGACCTGTCCTACGAGAAATGCTAGGGGGAGTTCTTCAATCTGAAAGAACAGAATGCTAATGAACTGTAAGAAAACATCTGAAGGTAAAAACAAACAAACAAACAAAAACACAACTCACTGGTGCACAGAAAAACAGACAAGTACGGCATTGAAATTACGGCATATAAACTACTTGTAGTTTGGGTAGAAACACTAAAAGATGAACCAATCAAAAATAATAACTATAACAACTTTTCAAGACCTAGGCAGTATAGTAAGATATAAATAGAAACAACAAAAAGTAAAAAGTGGGGCAATAAAGTTAAAGTGTAGAGATTGTATTAGTTTTTTTCTTTTGCTAGTTGATTGTTTTTTATTCATGTAATAAGTATTAAGTTGTTATCAGTTTAAAATACGGGCTATACCTTTTGCAAGTCTCATGGTAACCTCAAATCTAAAAACATATGACAGATACACAAAAAATAAAAAATTAAAATATACCCCAGAGAAAATCACCTTCACTAAAAGGAAGAGAGGAAGCAAGGAAAGGGGGGAAAAAAGACCAGAAAACAAGTAAGAAAATGGCAGGAGAAAGTCATTACTTACCAATAATGACATTGAATGTAAATGGACTAAACTCCCCAATCAAAAGACAAAGAATGGCTGAATGGATTTAAAAGCAAATCCCAATGATTGGTTGCCTAAATATAACACACTTCACCTATGAAGACACAGATAGACTGAAACTAAAGAGATAGAAAAAGATATTCCATGCTAATGGAAACAAAAAAAGAGTAGGAGTCACTGTACCTATATGAGACAAAATAGAGTTCAAATGAAAACCTGTAAGAAGAGACAAATTAGGTCACTATATAGAGGAGTGAATTCATCAAGAGGATGTAGCAATTTTAAATATATATGCATCCAACACTGGAGCACCCAGATATATAAAGCAAATATTATTAGAGCTAAAGAAATAGACCCCAATACAGCGATAGCTGGGTAATTCAACACCCAACTGTCAGCACTGGACAGACCCTGCAGACAGAAAATCAACAAAGAAACATCAGACTTAATCTGCACTATAGAACAAATGGACCTAATAGATACTGACAGAATAGAACATTTCATCCTATGGCTGCAGATATGTATTCTTCTCAGTACGTGGATCATTCTCAAGGATAGGCCATATGGTAGCCACAAAACAAGTATTAAAATATTCAAAAAAATTGAGAAAGCATTGTCTCTGACTACAATGGTATGAAACTAGAGATCAATAATAAGAGGAATTTTGGAAACTACAAAAACACATGGAAATTAAACAATATGAACCTGAATGGCCAGTGGGTCAATGAAGAGATTAAAAAGGAAATTTAAAAATGTCTTGGAACAAATGAAAATGGAAACACAACAACATACCAAAACCTATGGGATACAGTGAAAGCCATACTAAGAGGAGAATTTATAGCAATAAGCACTTACATCAAAAAAGAAGAAAAACTCAAAATAAACAACATAAGGACGCATCATTAGCCAGTCCTCTAAAAATGGTCATTTAGGCTATTTCCAATATTGTTTTCTATTAGTAACAATGCTGTAATAAATAACTTTGGTGCATATGTTGTTTCTTATTTGTGGAGGAGGATCTTCTGGTTAAAATACCAGAAATGAGATTGCAGTGTCAAAAGATAAAAATACTGTAAAATCTCTCTCCAAAGGAGTCACTATAATTTCACACTCCCACTAGCAATGTTTGAGTGTGACTATTTTCATAGAGTATTGCCCACAGAATGTGTTGCCAATCTTGTCATAACTCCTCCATCCTCACTCTCAGCTAATGACTTCGATTCCTACTTAACTGAGAAAATGAAACTCCACAGGATCCTATTGCCACTACCTTTGTGCCACTGCTCTCTGCCATCTTCCTTATTACCATATGTGAGGCTCTACTTGCTCCTATCTAATGTCACCTATGTATTTGATCTTTCCTCTCTCACCTATTGAAGTACATAACTCCGACGTTTTTACATCTCTCTCTCCTATATCACTAATGTTTTACTCTCTACTGGATCATTTCCATCAGCATATAAATATGCTGTTGTTTCCGAAGTGAGGGAGTGAAGGGGGGAGATTTTCCTTAGGATGGAGACACCTGAACAAAACGTGGTCAGGTAAGGACAGAAAAAAAAACATATCTTCTGCTCCTAATGAAAAATAAAAATTCTTCATTCATGCATGTTAATGATTTGAAAGTAAACTCACCTGACAACAGTGTTCTACGACAGGAGCTCTCAAATTTTAGTGTACATCGGAATCACCTGAAGGGCTTGCTGAACCACAGAGTTTCTGACTCGGTAGGTTTGGAACGTGGCCTCCTGGGAATTTACATTTCTCACGTACTCCCAGATGATACTGCTCTTGCTGTTATGGGGATTTTACTCTGAAAATAACTGCTCTACACCCTCTTTTACATTTGACACATCATATCTTACTTAAACACAATCTGCACCAATTGTGCATTTGTCAATAAACTTCACAGGTGGAAATAATCTTTTTAAATTATGAAATACATACCTTTAAAAAGAACACATGCACATTTCCCTTGACCTCACTCTTCCCACCAATTATTGTTGATTTGTTCATTCCTGTTTGAGGCAAAAATTCTCAGAAAACTTCCTATCTCATCTCTGCTGTCTCCAATTCCTCTAGTCTTTTTTTTCTTTTTTTTTTTTTTTCAGACAGGCTCTCACGCTTTTGCCCAGGTTAGAGGGCAGTGGCATGATCAGCCTCTGGAGTAGCTAGGACTACAGGCACACCCCACCATATCTGGCTAATTTTTTAAATTTTCGTAGAGATGAGGTCTCACTATGTTGCCCAGGATGGCCTTAAACTCCTGGCCTCAAGAGACCCTCCTGCCTTCACCTCCCAAAGCCCTGGGGTCACAGCTGTGAGCTATCACACCCACACAGCCTCTAGTCTTTAAAAATCACTACAATGAGGCTTTCACGCCTACCATTCCATCACAGCTGCCTTCATCAAGGTCTACAATGACCTCTATATTGATAAATCTACCTTCAAGTCTTATCTCTCACCTAATTGACTTATCAGTAGCATTTGGCCTTGTATTACGCCCTTCCCCTTTCTTCCCTTGACTTCAAAAACACCCTACACTGTTTCCCTCCTACTTCATTCAGCGCTTTTAGTCTCCTTTGCTGGCTTTTCTCTCTTCCCTACATCAACTTTGGGATTCGTCTTCGTCCTCTTCTGTAACTATCTCATTTGCTGTAGTACATAGCTTTAAATATCAGCTATTTGCTGATCGATCCCCAAATTTGTATCTCTAGCTCTGAACTCCTGACTCATAAATCCAGCAAACTATTCAACATCTGCAATTCAGTGTCTAATATTCATCTCAGATTCAACATGGCCAATTCCTGGTTCCTCAAACCAGCTGCTACTGTGGTCTGCCCCGTATCAGTATTGACAACCACTCCATCCTTCTCATTCTTTCTGGATTACTTTGTTTCTCATACACCTCACATCCAATCTGTTAGGAGATCCTGTACACACTTCCTTCAATCTGACCTTCTATCTGACCTTTTTTGTTTTGTTTTGAGACAGGGTCTCACTAGGTCACCCAGGCTGGAGTGCAGTGGCATCATCATGGCTCACTGCAGCGTTGACCTCCAAGGCTCACTAATCCTCCCACCTCAGCCTACCAAGTAGCTGGGACTATAGGCATGCACTACCACGCCTGGCTAATTTTTGTATTTTTTGTAGAGATGGGGTTTCACCATGTTGCCCAGGCTAGTCTCAAACTCCTGAGCTCAGGCAATCCACATACTCAACTTCTCAAAGTGCTGGAGTTACAGGTGTGAGCCACCACACATGGCCAAGATCTGACCTCCTTAACACCACCTCTCACCTGCTAACACACTGGCGTGAGTGTCTCCGTTGCTGCAACAGGCTCATCATGGGCACTCTGCTTATTTTCTTGCCATTCCTACAGTCTACTCCCAGCACAGCAGCCAGAGTGATTGCATTCAAACACAAGCCAGGCCCTGCCCCTCTTCTGCTCAAAACACTGAACTGTCTCCCATCACCTGCAGAGTCAAAGCCCAATTCCTCAGTATGGCCTGCAAAACCCTATATGTCATCTTTCTAACTATTTACCCAGTACTCTTTTCCCTTGCTCTCTCTCAATCAGTCACACAGGCCTCTTTGTCATTCCACAACCTGCAGGCACGTGCCCACCTTGGGGCCTTTGCTCTGGCTGTCTCCTCTGCTGGAATGTACCTCCCTTAGATGTCAGCTCCGTTAACTCCTTTATGTCCTTCAAATCTCTACTTAATGAAGTCTATCCTGACTATTCAGTAGTACAGCCTGTACCTCCCTCAGTGCCACTATGAACCCCTCTCCTTCTACATTTTACCTTTTCCCACAGGACTTACAATATTCAAGTGCATTATACAGTTTATTTATTTATTATGCCTGTTGTTTCTTCACTGTCTTACTCCCCCTAACCCCACAACTGAATGTAAGCTCCTTGGGGAGCAGTGCTGTATCGCAAGCACCCAGAACAGTGACTGGATTATAGTAAGTGCTCAACAAATGTTTATTAAATAGACAAATTTTCTCTTTTCTTCCAGAAAAGTCACTGCCATTGCTACTGGTTTTGAAACAGTGCCTTCTTGTACTCCCAATCTCCAGCTTCCATTCAGTCATCACTGCATTCAGTACATGCTATGTTCCAAGGAGAAACAGAAAGAATGCTCTTCTTTCCATAGGACTCAGGCCTAGTCTATGGAGCCAGTCAAAGGAATAGGCATTCTGCTTACCCATTCGTCACCAAAATTCTTCCCTCAAGGGCCAGAAAGTAAAACACAGTCCTCCAAGGCCCTGTTCCCAATATAATGAACTTATGGAAATGGATGCCCAGATATTTCTGAAATTTAGTTTTCACTCAGATATAAACTTCTGCTAAATATAAAATGAAGTGATTGGAGTGGATGAGTTCTGGTCTTTTTTATTGTTTAACTTTTATTTAAGGTTTGGGTACATGTGCAGGTTTGTTATATAGGTAAACTCATGTCATGGGGGTGTGGTATACAGAATATTTCATCACACAGGTACTAAGCATAGTACCCAAGAGTTATTTTTCCTGCTCCACTTCCTCCTCCAACCCTCCCTCATCAAGTAGGCCCCAGAGTACATGTGGCATTAGAAAATGTGGTAAAGAAAACGTGATGCATATACACCATGGAATACTATGCAACCATAAAAATGAATGAGATCATGTCCTTTGCAGGAACATGGATGGAGCTGGAGGCCATTATCCTTAGCAAACTAACACAGGAAAGTTCTGGTCTTTTCTAGTTCTAAATGTTCTTGTGACATTTCAGCTTAGTTTTTACAATTAAATTAGCACATTTCCAAAGTGCTATTTATTTGTAATGCTTATTCCAAGTATGATTCTCTACTTTAAAAAATTCTAAGTTAAATTACCTAAAAGCTGTTCTGGGAGCTGTATTTATCATGAACATGCATCCCATGACTGTCTGTACTGGGTGAAGGAGTTGACATTCTGACTGATCATTCAACTCATTAGGTGATTTTTTTTTCCCCTTCAGTGAATCATTTCTAGTGGTCATTTGACTAGACTGTCCAAATAAACCAGTTGTAGAATAATGTTTTGGAAGAGCATTTCTCTAAAGTCAGCAAGACACTGTGGCCTATATAAGTGAAAGTAAAAAAGCTCTACAGGCTATATTTAGCTTTCCCTTATCTATCACATTATTTGGCAAGATACACAGGCATCAGTTGGCCGAACTGTCTTCTCCAGCCTTGGTGCCCAACTAAGACAGAGTAGGCAGGACACAAGAGGGTCTTGTTGGCTTTTCCTGGGAGATTCTAGTCTATTTGACTTATTTTATCATTGTTTCTATATTTTTAAAAACTTTTTATTTTGTAATGCAAAAGTTGTCAAAATCAAAATGCAGTTACTAATGTTAAGAAAACTCTAACAGAGTCAGGAAAGGCCAGGAAGAGAGGGTTCTCATGCTTGTATGACCAATAACAAAAAAAATCTCAAAATACTACAAAAATCACAATTTTATACAAGGGCCATCACAACCCAATACATAAAAGTACTTCTGCAGGAATATCTGCCCAACAACTGCCTGTCCAACCTTGGACTGGTATCACCCTTGTTATTGATCTTTGTAGCCAGACAATTATTTCAAAACAAATATATAATTTGCCCCATTTTTTCCTTGAAAAAGCTTTTGTCCTCCTTTATTTCCCAAAATATGCACATAGTCTGCTATGACATGAGTATTCCCATTACAATACTCTATTCCCAAATAAGCATCTTTTCTTTTAAAGAGCTTTCTCTCTGTTTGTTATTTAGGTTAACAAAATAATGATAGATTCGCTATTCAGAAGTTGCAAAGATAGAAAGAGGGATCTGGTGTATTCTTCACCCAGTTTTCAACAGTAGTTACATCTTACACAACTACAGTGCAATATAAAGACTTGGAAATTGGCATTGAAACAATGCGTGTATATAGTTCTATTCCATTTGATCACATGTGTAGATTCATTGTAATGATCACTGAAATCCAAATGCGGAAATACAGTAACTAAGTGAAATTATGTATAATGAAACCAGTTTGACCACAGGCTAACTGATATAAACAAGAGTCCAGTTTCTATGGCATATTTCTGGTCACAAAAACATCACCAAACTTTTAAACATAGATCTCAAACACTTCTAATATTAAACACTGAAATAAATGCAAGCTATCCCTACATTTTAAAAATATTAATAAAAACAAGATAATTATTTACCAAATTTTTGGTGAATCACTGAGTGACAGTGGTCATAGTGGTAGTAGATTAAATGAATAAATAAATGTTTGCAAAGTGCACACTGTTAGGAGCACCTCCTCCCACCCTCAGTTCAGAAACAAGCAATAACAAATATGGCAGGCTCACTGATCAAGATTACTGTAGGCTTTACAAATTTGCATTTTACCATAATTTGTACTCATTCTTTCATCCATTTTCCATCCTACTTATTTAGGGTTCCAGAGGGCCAGAGCCTATCCTTGCAGCTCAGGGTGTAAGGCAGTAACCTACCCTGGCCAGGATGCCATTCCATCACGGGGTACACTCACACACACCTCCACGCTCACTGAGACAACATAGGCCAATGAACCTAACGTGCACAGCTTTCAGATGTGAGAGGGGAACTGGAGTATTCAAAGAAAACCCACCCACGCAGATATGGGAGGAACATACAAACTCCACACAGAATGTGGCTCTGGCAGAGAATCAATTTCTTTCCTCATGGATATTAAAAGGAAACACTGTTGAATGAAACAATGTTATGCAAGGACCTGCTGTATTCCATCACCAGAAAGTTCTCCCTAGTGCTAAGCATTTACAGTTACACCCATCCTCCTCCTCTCTACTTAATCTATTTTTAACTATTTAAGGAATGTGCTACTGCAGATGGGATTTTCCTGTTGTGACCTATACCTAAAACCTCCAAGACCAGTTGTGTCATTTTCATGGCAAAGAAATCCCTGACAACTTGTCAAACCTCTGTTTTGAGCCTAAGCTCACAACTACCAGCTTGCTTTACTGCCATAAAAAAATTTGAGCTATATCAGGGCCTTTCTAGGGATATTTAACATTCAAATATGTTTTAGTTAATTTATTCTATTCTTGTCCTTATTGAAGCATAGATTTTTTTTTTAAATACCCTTAGTAAGCGATTGTTTAAAATGCCTCCTCCAATGACCTAGTTACATGCACAATAAGACAATGAAATCTAGATCTAAGGCTCTGAGGAATAACACTTGATAACCTTCTATCTCCAACTTGCAAACGAGCTATGGGTCATAAGCGTTTAAAATGCAAACCCTCTCATTACAATGGAAATATTCCCACTGTGTTACGTCTTCCAATCTGCATCATTTTTCTTCTCCTACCCACCATCCTTCCCTTTTCAGCTACTCTTCCTATAAGATTTCTTTTCCCCACCTATCTACAATAACTTCCTCCCCACAAAGACATTGAAGTCAATTCTACCTGTAGAATTTTAGATAGCTATCACAAAAATTTCAAGGACATGAATATGTGATACATTTTTCCAACAAAATTGGAATTCATCTATATATATAGTTTTGTAATCTGCTTTTTTTCACTCTACATATGAGCATTTTCCCATGCCATTAAACATTTCATTCTTCTTTTTTTTTGCTTTTGAAACTGGCATATATACCTTTGCAAATAAACATTTCATTATTATTAAAGCCTGAATAAGGAGAATTGTGGCAAAAGAGCAGATTGAGTTGATATGAATATTTATGCTTAGAAACATCTAGGAATGCTGGATAAAATATAATACCTAAACCATCCAATGTTAACGCATAGCCTAGAGCTTGAAAGGAAAGTTAATTTCCAGGGGTCATAAGGAACGAAAGAAATCAGAGCCAGAACTAGGATGAGTGTCTCAGGTTTCACACAAAATGTTCCACATCCAGGGAAACTCCTCCATCCTGGGCAACAAGGGTAATTGGCCGTCTTTGCCCAATGCAGTACATAAAGGGAAGCAAACATGCAATGAACTTGTACGTGGTTCAGGCCACATGTGGGCTCTAGGGGCTGGGTCTCTAGCACTTTTAATTCTCTTATTAGTCCCAATTACTTGTTGGTTATCTTTGATTTCTATTATGTAAATAATAGAAATTGTCTGCAGATGAGTGGTTGCCTGTTTTAGACTTTAGAAGTCATTTAATTCTCTTATATAACTTCTTTGGCTAGATCCCCCAGTATTATATTAAATAGTAGCTGTAATAACAAGCATCATTGCCTTGCTCTGGACCTTAAAGGGAATGCTTCTAAATTTTCTCCATTAAATATTTTATTTTGGTTTACTTTTATAAGGTTAGGGGAGTTCCCTTCCATTTCTAGTGTACTGAGTCCTTTAAATCTGAAATCATCATTGATATCTAACAATTGCTTTCTTCTATACCTTTTCAGAAAATTATGTAATTTTTCTCCTTTGTTCCACTAATGCGATTACATTCCTGCATATTCCAGCAGTAAAACACTGCTTGAACTCCTTAGAATAAAGTCTACTAGTACATTGTGAGTTTGTAGATAGATAGATGATAGATAGATAGCCAGATATATATATATATATATATATATATATAGATAGATAGATAGATAGAGATAGATGGATAATAGACTTGTAAGGTTTTTATATCTATGTCCTTAAGTTAAATTGGCCTCTATCACTTTTTCTTGCACTACCTTTGGCTGGTTGTGATATCTACACTATATTAGTTTCATAAAAACGATGAGCACCTTTTCTGTTCTTCTACCTTGTAGAACAATATATATAAGATTGGGATTATTTGTTCTGAAATTTCAGTAAAATTCAACTGAAAAATTTGGGGTCTGACCCTAAGAAAAAGTAGGAGAAAGTAAAGATTGCAAATAGCCTTTACCCTAACCACTCCACCATGTGTAGGCCCTATCTTGTATATATGCAGTATGACATATACTGGCCCTGCCCAAAGATCTTTGATAAACTTTTACTTGTTAGACTTTAGACTTTTCATTGCTAAGTTTGACACCAAGTTCCATGAACTCTTCTATCATTGTTTTGGCATTGGCAAAGGGGAATGTTGGGGGAGGGAGCCATATATAATATACCTTGGTTTGCCAAATATGACAACTTCTGTTCAATATGACCTGGTTTGCTGATTTAAAGGAACTTTGCAAGAGGACACCTAGGCCTTTAAAATTTTTGTCAATTGCCTCCCTTTCCTCTTACAGCACATTCAGACACTCTTAGCCTTTCCAATGTCATCTCTCTTTCCTATTTGCTCAAAATTCCTTGGAACTTTGGAAAATGTTTCCCTGCTCTACCCACTGCAAAGAATGTTAGGCACCTCTCCTCTGTGTTCCCACAAGCAGTTATCTGTTTATAAGTCTAAGGCACTGTTGACAAATATCTGCCTCATTAGATTGCAAGCTTCTTAAGAAGGACTGTGGTTGTTTATTTCTACCCACTCCCAGTATTTAACACAGTGTCTAACATAGAGTAGGAGGCTGTTAAATTGTGTTGAATCATTCACATAATTACAGAGAATGTTATAAACTAATAGTATCTCATAACAACCTAACATATACTGTCTTGACTATTTTCAGAGAGCTTCCTGTGGGAGAAGATAGGCACAACTATTTTTTTTTTTTGCTTATCATTTGGGCCAACATCACTGAAGTAGTGTGTACAAGCCGTGAGTAGAAGGATTTAGGAATCCTGACTACCAAGCAATCGACCTACCCATTAAGTTCTACCCCTCATACTTCCCTTACTTGTCAGGTCATAGTTTCAGTGTATTTGTAACAGTATTCTCAACTTTTAAATTTCAAAGGGTCATTTCTGCCTCTTTATTCTTCCTTCACCTATTGTATCCTGCCAGTAAATGGGCAGTGACTTTGTGGTTCTCTCCTCATGATGCAAATAGCCAGTCTTGGCTATTCCAGAGATTATAATGCCTGAAAGTAAAATGAGACCCATTTATGTAGCAAACACATATGTAAAATGTAGAGCTTATGAGAGCAAGAATGTTTGTGCATTTTGCCCACTGCTAATCCCCGGTACATAGAATAGTGCCTGACGAGAAACAAGGGCCCTATAAGCATTTCATGAATGAATGAGTGAATGAATGAATGAATGAATGAATTGTTGAGCATAGTGTTCTGATAGTACTATAAACAGTGTACTCTGCTTTATATATGCATCCCTGCAAAGTTTAAGCCAATGAAATATTTTAAAAGAGTTAATTATTCACAATACACCTTGATATCCCTTGCTAGGCACTCCCATCAGTCCTATTAGCTAACCTATTTCTTAAGGCTGGCTTCATGAGCGTGCAACTTACGCAGTCACATAGCACCCAGTTATTACAAGGGCCCCATGCTTGGTTTAATGCTCTGCTGTTGCTGTCTTGAAATAGGACCCATATTTTCATTTTGCACTGGGCCCCATGCATCATGTAGCTAGTACTGCTATTCCTGAATACCTTTCCATTTGACTTTGGCAACCTTGAAGTTATAACTCATCTACAGATGCATTATCTGGACAAGTCCCTGCCTGAGATGTGGGGCAGGCAGCAGTTAAGCCTGGCGTGCCCACATATTACAGCTTGGACTGGGGCTCTAAATTCAGGCTGGCAATCCCATAGTAGTATCATCAGTTTTCTAGTACCCCCAAGGGAAGTTTGTGTATCATTTAGACCATGAATAGACAAAAAGTATTCCAAAATGTAATAACGAATAAAAAATTCCTTTATTACAGTAAAGAGCCACTTATTTCTAGAGCTTCCATTGTCCATGATGTGATGCTGACATCCAAGAGAGAGATTGTCCACATTTTCCAAGTGACTGAACTTTACATCTATCCAGATTCTCTACCGAAGTCTGGTTGTCCTAAGGCTGAAGTGAAAGATCTTTTGACCACTTGGCGATCCTTGGTTTAAAGTCCCTGTGTCTGTGGAAGTAAGGAGACTGACTAGCGCCTCTTGGCTTTAAAGCAGTCACCTTAATCAAGTTAAATTCAGGCTCTTCATCAGAGATACTTCTCATTTAGCTAGTGTCTTTTCATTTGGAACAGTATGGTCATGGCTTGAGGGAATGACTCTGTGACCACTAATGTTTGTGCCTTAGTGACACACTTATTATCTACCCATTTATGTCTTACAGGGCTTGAACATCCATGTCCGACATGAGTTGGTACTGGATTAGGCACGGGTGTCGGAGACAGCATTCTGAACCACCTTATTTCCGTCCCACTCTTGTGAGTCCCTTTTGCATTTAATGTTTCATAATAACAACCTTCAATTGTCTCAAATTTCGCCTCTGGTCCAGCATTTATTCTGCATCACTAACTGTTCAAATTTCACTCTAAGCTCACACTCTTTGACCACTTAATGATAATCTTTGTCTGTGTACCCTGAAACCTAGCTTCTAATCTGTTAAAGAATAGTTGCAGATGTTCCTCTCTATTCAAAGCACTACTTCAGATTATAATTATCTTCTTCATAGATTACAAATGTTTTCACTGAAATTTCAATCAGGTTCTAAAGCAGGGGGTGTCCAGTCTTTGGCTTCCCTGGGCCATACTGGAAGAGAATTGAGCCATGCATAAAATACACTAACACTAAAGATAGCTGACAAGCTAAAAAAAAAGTGCAAAAAAATCTCATAATGTTTTAAGAAAGTTTACAAATTTGTGTTGGGTAGCATTCAAAGCCATCCTAAGCCACATGCACCCCACTGGCTGCAGGTTGGACAAGCATGTTCTAAAGTGTTTGTTTTCTTATGTAGTTTTCTTATTACTTCTTCTACACAATGAACCTTTTTGTTCTCTTTTTCATTTCGTTCCTGCTAAATACAGTTCTTAAAATTTACAGCAGCAGTATCAGATTCTTAGGAAATAACTTTCAAAGGAAACACTTGTTTACTGAACTCTGGTGATCATTTGGTATACATGATGCGTTCTTTCTAAGATTTCAGTTTGCCTTGGAAATGCCTGTTCATCATAGCAAAAGTGAAGAACTCTACAAGTTATCTTTGTTTCTAATCCAATTATACAAACAGATATTTTATTTGTTGAACACCAGACACTGTCCTGGGCACTTTAGACTATGATGGTTAATTTTATGTGTCAACTTGACTGGACCATGGAGTGCCCAGATATTTGGTCAGACATTACTCTGGGTGTGTCTGTGAGGGTGTTTTGGGATATGTTAACATTTAAGTTGGTAGACTGAGTAAGGCAGATTGCACTCTCTCACACGAATGGGCCTCATCCAATCAGTTAAAGGCCTGAGTAGAACAAAAAGGGTGACCCTCCTTCAAGTAGAAGAATTTTCCCTGCCAGAATACCTTCAAACTGAGACACTGGCTCTTCCTGAGTCTCAAGCCTGCCAGCTTTTGAATGGAAGCTATACCACTGGCTCTCCTGGTTCTCAGGGATTTGAACTCAGACCAGAACTACAGTATCAGCTCTCTTGGATCTCCAGCTTGCTGACTCAACCCGCATATCTTGGGGCCACTTTCTTATAATACATTTATTTGTGTATATATGTTATATTCATATATGTATAATACACACACATACATATCCTATTGATATCTGTACAGCTTGCTCCCTTACTTCCTAAGATTCTCAGTCAAATATCATATTCTCAGTGAGGCCTACTCTGGCCATCTTATCTAAAGCTACAGCCTTCCCTCATACTCCCTAGTACTTTTCCCTCTTTTTTTTTCCTCCTTAGCACATATTATCTAACATACTATGTATTTTACCATTTGTTTTTGCTTCTTTTCTGGCTACTTCACTAGAATGCAAACTCCATAAGGGCAGATATTTTTGTATTTTTTTTTTTTTTTTTTACTGCTGTCTCCCAATGCCACAGTACGTAGCACGTATTGTTGAATAAATGAATACATGACCACATTATTTTCATTTGCATCCAAGTGAGTTGTACTGAATGTGCATTTCAGTTGCACTGAAAAGATTGAACTCCTGATTCAAAAGGGTATCTGCAACAGGTCTCCTTCTGTCTGGTGTCTATCAAACATTTTGACAGCTTCTTCAGAAGGTAATCTCACTGCTGCCTTGGCAAATCTTGCAATGCACACACTGTGGATCTTACCTTCAGCAAGCATTTTCAATTGTGGGGCTTTGTGCTTTGTTGGCTCACATGGCACTTCCTGCAATAGAGCACATATGGAGATGTGCACATTTCACAGTCATGGTGTCTTTATGAACCTCTGTTTAACAAGAACTCTTTTATTCTCATCATAGCTGCAAGCTTTGGATCTATCTATAAAGCTTTTGTAATAAGAGCTTTTTCTTTTCTGATCACCAAAAACCAAGACTCCTTCCCTCAAAAATGCAATCTATTTCATATCAGAACTGAATCCTGAGAAATTTGAGTGTCCTCCCCTTTCAGTTCTCATTCTCCAAGCGACTACTAGTCTAGGCAGGCTGCCCCTGTTATGTGCTCCCATAGAACTTGGTACTCTCTTATCACAGCCCTGTCATTACTTCTTTACCTGGCTTCCTCTCCAGCTATACTGTGAGCTCCATGAAGGCAGGGCCGAGTCTGTCTTGCTCATGGCTCTATCTCCAAGCACACAGAGTGCATGGCACACAGCAGGAACTCAATAAATGTTTGCCAGATGAATGAGTAACATACCCAAGTAAACTTGAGTCTCACATATTTCAAAAGAAAAAAGTGAATCATAAGCAAGACATAATTTTTAAAAAGAAGCATAATCAATTCATATATATCACAGAACACAATTATTTTCTTTAAAAAGTAAAGAAAACGCAACAAGAGTATTTAGCACTAGTGAAATTACGATTTGATTTTTTTCTTTATCCTACATATTATTTACCAAATTTCTTATAATAAGTGTATTTTACTTTTATAGTGGGAAAAAATAACATTATAAATTATAAAATAAAAAACCCTACAAATTATCTTCACTGCTCACATCTTTTCCTCAAAATAAACAAAGTATCATACACTGCAAAATATGATCATTGGGGTTTTCTCTGCTGGCTGACAGGTGAATAACAACATGGAATTTCTGTCTTATTTAGCACCAACAGAAGTATATGTTGACAAAATAACCCAAGTTGCAAAATTTATGTAACTCTAGGATCTGACATCCCACCAGTGTATTAGGCATGTTTTAAAGATTCTGTAGAAACTATTTTTAATAAAAAGAATTGAGATTCTGGTTTGATGCACAAAAACAGAAGTCAGCTTTATTTCGTGTTTTAAAGTAAATATGACAAAAATAAGAATCAATTTTTAACTTTCCAAAATGCTCCATCAGGTTTGGATGGCTGAGACGGTCCCTCTCTGCTCTGGATAGCTTATGTTACTCTGGGAGAAAAGTAAAGTAGGGTTAAATGACTTGAAAGGACGTAGTATTTCACATATCACACTTTGTCATAAAAGGAAGTCCCTGCAACAAAATTATCCCATTCTATATAGTGAATGTTATGATTAACTTACGTATTTTCAGTTTGCCAGTACCTCATTTTCTGTTACTGTGAGGCATACATATAAAATAGATTACAGCAAATATCATTACAGAGATAATTTCTGACTAACAAAGTTAACTTCCACGTCCCAGTGAATGGCCCACAGAAACCAAGTTTTGTTAGTCTAGTTATAATGTTATATATGTATATATATATATATATATATATATGTGCACGTGTACATATGCACACATGTATTGCACTGAATTAATACAAGGTAATATATTCATATGAATAATAATACACAGGCATTGTTATAGTAATATATATTTATGTGTTACCTTAAATAGACAATATGTATCAAATATACATATATAATACCTTATATAAAGATTTTCTTTGTTTCTTCTGAGATAAATTACTTTTCCTATTCATCAAATCAACCTTCTCATTTTGAAGATTGGTGAAATGAGGCCCAAGAAAGTTAAAGAACTTGCTCAAGCATACACTGTAAATAATGGCAGAACTGGGACTAAAGCCAGAGTCTCCTGACACTGAATTCAATGGTGTGTTATTCCATTCCTTTGTTTCTCTGTAACTTAATACCTTAATTTTGGGTAGGGCATTGCAATTTTCAAAACATTTTCACATACAGTATATTGTTTAAGTTACACAAAAAATCTAAGATGATGGCATCAAGGAACTGAAAGGTTAATTTCCTTGCCCAGGGAAACACGAGTATTTAATGACCTGGGTCTCCTTACCCCCAGTCCCTGAGGTACACCTTTGTTTCTCACCAACCATTGTATTCTTACTTGGCCCCCACACAGTTATTTTGGAAGGAGGAGACCCAGGTCAATGCTAGGGATCTGTAAGCCTGTACAAGTGTGACCTGTACAGGTAGTCCCTAGCATGATTCTGGGATCCCTCTCTCAACTTCTTCTAACACTACATGGTGCAGGTTTGAAGAACAGGTAGCTGAGACTAACAGCTAAGATCCAGGATTCAATTCTAGTTCTGTCAGACTCCTAAGGCCATGCTCCTTCCCCTGGATGTGTGATGTGGCCACGTATGAGGACTATGGCCTTTATCAAGGGTGTCTATCAGGGAGTCATAGTCAAGAGTGGGCAGATTCAACTTCTTTGCTCCCTCTGAAAAGCTGATCTGTTTATATCATATAATGTGACACCAAAACAACTGGCACATTTCTTATCCATTTTCCTGCTATCTAAATATCCCTAGTGATAAATATTTGTTCAGAAGCTGACCCTCCTGTGATCCAAACGTTTGTGTGGTCAAAAAATAAAAAATGTGTCAGTCAAACCAAGATGATGGTAGAAATATAAAGCTAAGAAGAATCAGAGATTGAGCACTTCAACTTTATATCCTATTGTCAATTACCTTTGGTCTCTTGCTACGTCATGTTTCTCATCTCTTCCTGCTGCTTTCTGTAACATTTCATTCTTCCTCTTTCGCCCATTTCTTCGTTTCTTCAAACTCTTTTCAACTCTTTTGACCCTTCTTCGTAAATAATTGGCCCATTTCCTTAACATAAAAGTTCAAGTGAAACCTTATTTCTCATTAGTGATAGAGTAACAATGGGAGGGTTATAAGGAAAAAGATATTCGCCCAGATAACTATACTTTCCCACCTGATATTTTTAACTCACCAGATTTAATAAATCTGATAGAAATTATTCCACTTGGCTTGCTCATATCGATCATCGTAACCATCATTATTCTCTATACAGTCATTTTGATTATGTGACCTTCCATAACGGAAATGCTCTCCTACTTCCCTGTGCTGACACCAGTGTTAACCCACTCTTTAACACCCAGTTTAGATATTGTCTTGTCTTAGAAGCCTTCTCTTCCACTCCTAGAGGGATTCCTTCCTCCTATGAACTTCAAATCTAAATAGTAATAGCTCACATTATATTAGCATTTACAATTTTCAAAGTACTTTCAGTTACTACTGTTGTCGCTGGGTATACAATCTCGTACCTCCTTGTGTTTGTGTGGATAGTTGGTGAAGAGGCACTTGAGAGGCTACCACATGCCAAGAACTTCACTAAGTGCTTTATGTACTTTATCTCATTTAATCCTCACAACAACCCTAGAAGGTGGATAGTGTGTTTCCTATTTTGCAAATGATTAAACTGGGGCTTAAAGAGGTAAAATAATTCACTTGAGGTCACAGATCACTAGTAATGGAGATGCTAGAATTTAAACATAGATCTGTTTGACTCTAAAGTACAAGCTTTTTCCATTAGACCACTTTGCAGTGTGAGTGAATAATGGCTAACAGCAGATATGACAGACTTCCTACGTGCCAAGGCCTGTACATAAGCACTTCATGTGCATGATCTCATTTAATCTTCATAATGACTTGATGAGGCAGGTACTATTTCTATCATTTTCATTTTTCATGTGGGGAAAATAAGGCATAAAAAGGGAAAGTAACTTGCCGAGGTCACCAAACTACTCAATAGTAGAGCCAGGATTCAAATCCAGACCTATCTAAATCTAAAGTATAATCTCTCTCCTACTACACTCACCTGTCTCATTCTCCGCTCAAAGCTTGTAAACTCCTTCAGACTGGAACCTTGCCTTATCACTTTTTATATCCCACAGAGGAAATAAAAATGTTAGTTGATTTCATAAGAAATGTTAGTTGATTTTTATGCTTATAGGGCTTTTACTTTCTAAAGAACTAAACGTAAGCCAAGAAGAAAAAAAATAGTAATGTTCATGGCAGAGGTAAGAAGGAAAATCCAAAGACAGAAAAAAAAGAGAGAAAGATTTGCATACAATATTACGAAGAAGTAATGACATAAAGAATCCTATCCTCATCTCATATTAGGTAGCATACAGAAGAAGATACCAGGACCCTGTAAGTGCTACTTAGCTATACAGAAAAACAAGGTCCTGCGCATGTAGGTCCCAGACATAGATAAGTCTGCCTTTGAAATTATGACTTTGAAGATAGTTACTAAGCTTTTCTCCCTAAAACTATATTACTAGGTTAACACTGAGCTCCACTAGGTAAGACAGATGTGGAGTAAAGAAACAAATTTTTTCCCAATTAATCATAAAAATGTCTCCAGGCAGAAATGAAATGGTGAGGGCCAAAAAAATATTTATGATTTATCTATGGCCTGTTTATGTTGCCATGTTGTAAACTGCAGCCTCAAAAAAATAATAACTGAAACAACTACACAGTTCTCAGTCCCTTAGGGCCAGATGTGCTTGAGACTGGAACCTTACCTTATCACTTTTCTAAAAAGGTAATATAACATGATATACTGAATATTACATGACATTCCCATGGGGTCTAGGGCAGCACCTCATAATCAAACACAGTAACATTTCTGCAACAAACATATGAATATTCACTTTAGGAATTAAATAATGACCAGAAGGAATCTCAGTCCAGGTTTGTTGCAAAATGAGTACAACAAAGTTTTTAGGTTTGCAGAAATGTTTGAATTTCAGGATTTTAGAGAAATTGGGAACTTATGCTTTCTTCTAATGCTGTGATGTCCATATATCCTACTTTATATAATTAAAATGACTATGTTTTAGTTATCCACAGATTTCATGTTAAATTTGGTCATGTACGTTTTACCTTAATTAACAACAAAAAAGCAACACGGCCTTATTACTTCAAAACCAGCGTAGGTTTTGGAGGACTTGGTTTTGGTTCAGCCTCATCACTAACTGGCTACATGACTAACATTTACTACTGAGATCCATGGTTAGACATTCTAATATCTAATGAAAATGCCCAATAGAGATAGTAGGAGTGAAATGATTTTTCCACTGTCCTAGAGGTGGTTTTCTTCTTTTCACATAAAGTGTCATATATCATGGCTATCATACTCACACTGAAAAGTACACGTCAATTTCTTGCACACTGATTCACTCACTCATGCATTTCCTCATTTATTAAATAAACATTATTCTAAATACTAGAGACATAAACATCAATAAGATATGGGACCTGTCTTTGAGGAGCTTAAAATTTAGAAGGGAAGGTAGATATGTAGACTAACAAGTATATTACATTGAGATAAGTTCAAGTAAAGGTGATCAGAGATTGGTAGAAGGCAGACAAAGAAGAAGCCTGACCCAATGTGGTCAAGAGGATTGGAGTAAGCTTCCTAGAAGAGGTGACATCTAAGATGAGGCCTGTAGCCTGAGTGGAATGAGGCAGATAAAGAAAAGTGGAGGTCGGGTCATGCATAAGAGCATTTCAGTCAGCACATACACTTTATGAGACTCAGAGTGACAAGGTAGCATGTTGTTTGTAAACATCAAGTAGAGTGGCATGGCTGGAAATGTTAAGTGAGCCCACTGGAAATTTCTAATGACACAGATCCACATAGTTGTGGGACAGTTTTTTTTTCTTCTAGGAATTCCCAGGAGCCTAGATCTAAGAGCAGAGAAGTGGTATGGATTCAATTTCAATGAAACAAGGGGACTGGAAGCAGGAATGGATTAAAAAACTAGACAATGGGATCCAGGCTGAATTTAAAAAGCAGATGATGTTAAAAAGATGGCAGACCAGGAGAAATGAGAGCATTAAAGAGGCTGAAGGCCTCAATGAGTTAAAGAACAGATGCAACAAAAATAAAGCAAGGAAAAGGCTAGAGGACAAGGAACCTATGGTCAAAGAGTAGGATTTTGAACTTTAAGATTTTGGAGATTCAGAGGTTCAATTTTTAGTGAATAGCAATGTTCAAGATGAGGGCATGAAACTGGGTGGCCAATGATGAGTAAAGGGGCAATTCATCATAATTGAATGCATTAGGAAACTTTGAGGCTAGGGGCTCAAAGAAACAAAAACATGTATCATTGAAGGAATTTGTTGGGTGTTTTGGAACCTTAGCAATTTAACATACCTCATCAGAAAGACAGAAATGGCATGAGGACAGAGCAAGATGGCAGAATAGAAGGCTCTACCAATTATCCCCACCCTACCCTGCCACAAGAACACCAAAATTAACAACTAAACAGAAAAAAAGTACCTTCATAAGAACCAAAAATCAGGGGAGCACTCATAGTACCTGGTTTTAACTTCATATAGCTGAAAGAAGTACTGAAGAGAGTAGGAAAGACAGTATTGAATTGCCAGTGCCACCTCTCCCTATCCCCCAGCAGTGGCTGCATAGCACAGAAGGAGAACCTGTGCACTTGGGAGAGGAAGAGTGCAGCAATTGTGAGACATTACATTGAACTCAGAGCTGCCCTGTCAAAGCAGAAAAACAAAACCAGGCTGAACTCAGCTCATTCCTACTCACAGAGTGAGTATTTAAACCAGCTTTAGCCAGAGGGGAACCACCCATCCCAGTGGTCGGAAATTGAATCTAGCAAGCCTTGCTACTGTGGGCCACAAGTTCACTAGGGCCCTCAAATAAACTTGAAAGGCAGTCTAGGCCACAAGGACTGCAATTCTTAGGTGAGTCATAGTGCTGACTTGGGTTAAGAGGCAGTAGATTTGGGAGGCACAAAACCTACTGACACACTAGCCAGGGTGGCTAAGGGAATGCTGGTGCCACCTCTCTCCTAATTCCAGGCTGCAAAACTCACAGCTCCAAAAGAGGCTCCTTCCATCTGCTTCAGGAGAGGAGAGGGAGAGTAAAGAGGACTTTGCCTTACATCTTGGATATCAGCTCAGCCACAGTAAGAAAGGGTACCAGTCAGAGTGAAGAGGTCCCCTTTTCAGGCCCTAGCTCACAGATGACAGTTCTAGATACACCCTGAATCAGGAGAGAATGTACTGCCTTAAAAGGTAGGATTCAGTCCCGGCAGGACCTGCTGACTGAAAAGCCTTTGGGCCCTGAATAACAAGCAGTGATATCTAGGTAATATGCTGTGGACCTTGGGTAAGACTTTGAGACTTGCTGAATTCAGGTATGACTCAGCACATCCTCAGCTGTGGTGGCTACAGGGAGAGACTCTTTCTGCTTGAGAAAAACAGTAGGAAAAGTAAAGGGAACCTTGTCTTGAACCTTAGATACCAGCATAGAGACAAGGGAGTAGAGCCCCATGTGGACTTTTAGGGTACCCAATCCCAGGCCTTGGCTCTTGGATGGCATTTCTAGACGCCCTGGGCCAGAGGGGAGCCCACTGCCCTGAAGGCTGGTGAGTCCCAGGCCAGGTAACATTCACCACAAACAGACAGAAGAGCCCTTGGGCTTTAAGAGACCATTGGCAGTACTCCCAGTGGGCCTGCAGTGATGGTTTCCACAGAGTAGCGCTCCTCTGCCTGTAGAAAGGGAAAGGAACAGTGGAAAGAACTGCATCTTGTGGTGAATGCCAGATCAACTGCAGTACAATAGGACACCAGGCATATTCCTAAGGTTTGACTCTAGTTCTTGGCTCCTGGAAGGTACCTCAGGACATGCCTGGGGCCTGTGGGAACTCACCACCCTAAAGAAAAGGATACAAGATTGGCTGGCTTTGCAACCTGCTGTTTGTACAGCCCTAGTGCCTTGAGCAAACATAAGCAGTAGTCAGGTAGTGATGACAGTGGGCCTTGGACAAGACCTAGTGCTGTGTTGGCTTATGGTCTGACCCAGTGGAGTCCCAGTGGTGGTGGCCTCAGTGGGGCTTGTGTCACCTCACCACAAAGCTCCAGACAGCTCAGCCCAGAGACAGAGAGAGAGAGAGAGAGACTCCATTTGGTTGGGGAAAAGGAAGGGAAGAGAACAAGAGCC
Organism: Ateles fusciceps; assembly: GCA_036589455.1. Lineage (NCBI taxonomy): Eukaryota > Metazoa > Chordata > Mammalia > Primates > Atelidae > Ateles > Ateles fusciceps. Next base: position 290,767 of record JAZHEH010000633.1, read on the forward strand.
TATGATGGTAATCCAGAGAGTCTGGTTTTAATCCAAGACCATTAAGGCAGTACCCCTACAAGTCTGCAAGAGCCATGGCATCACTGGGTTTGGTGTTCCTCCTAATGTGAATACAGCTTAGCTCACAACATTCAAGTCCCTTAGAACACCTGGAAAGCTGTCCAAAGAAAGATAGTTACAAACAAGCTCAGATAGTGAAGAGTACAATGAATACCTAACTCTTCAATGCCCAGACACAGATGAACATTTCACAAGCATCAAGACCATCCAGGAAAATGTGAAATCACCAAATGAACTAAATAAGGCATCGGAAATAAATCCTCAAGAAACAGAGACATGTTACCTCTCAGACAAAGAATTCAAAATAGCTGTTTTAAGGAAACACATAGAAATTTAATAGAAACCAGATCAGGAATCCAGATTTCTATCAGATAAATTTAACAAAGAGGTTGAAATAATTAAAAATAATCAGACAGAAATTCTGGAGTTAAAAACGCAATTGACATACTGAAGAATGCATCAGAGTCTTTTAATAGCAGACTCATCCAGCAGAAGAAAAAAATTAGTGAGCTTGAAGTTATGCTATTTTAAAATACATTTAATATTATTTAAAATGGTCAGAGACAAAAGAAAAAGAATTTAAAAAACAATAAATCGTGCCTATAAGATTTAGAAACGGATCCCTTCCTGAAACCTTACACTAAAATTAACTCCAGATGGATTAAAGACTTAAACATAAGACCTAACACCATAAAAACCCTAGAAGAAAACCTAGGCAAAACCATTCAGGACACAGGCATAGGCAAGGACTTCATGACTTGAAACACCAAAAGCATTGGCAACAAAAGCCAAAACAGACAAATGAGAGCTAATTAAACTCCAGAGCTTCTGTACAGCAAAAGAAACAATCATTAGAATGAACCAGCAACCAACAGAATGGGAAAAAATTTTTGCAATCTACCCATCTGACAAAGGGCTAATATCCAGAATCTACAAAGAACTAAAACAGATTTACAAGAATAAAACAAACAAACCCATTCAAAAGTGGGTGAAGGATATGAACAGACACTTTTCAAAAGAAAACATTTCTGAGGCCAACAAACATATGAAAAAGTGCTCATCATCACTGGTCATTAGAGAAATGCAAATCAAAACCACATTGAGATACCATCTCACACCAGTTAGAATGGCAATCATTAAAAAATCTGGAGACAACAGATGCTGGAGAGGATGTGGAGAAATAGGAACACTTTTACACTGTTGGTGGGAGTGTAAATTAGTTCAACCATTGTGGAAGACAGTGTGGTGATTCCTCAAGGACCTAGAAATAGAAATTCCATTTGACCCAGCAATCCCATTACTGGGTATATATCCAAAGGATTATAAATCGTTCTATTATAAAGACACATGCACATGCATGTTCATTGCAGCACTGTTTAAAATAGCAAAGACCTGGAACCAACCCAAATGCCCATTGATGATAGACTGGACAAGGAAAATGTGGCACATATACACCACAAAATATTATGCAGCCATAAAAACGATGAGTTCGTGTCCTTTGTAGGGACATGGATGAATCTGGAAACCATCATTCTCAGCAAACTGACACAAGAACAGAAAATCAAACACCACATGTTCTCACTCATAGGCAGGTGTTGAACAATGAGAACACATAGACACAGGGAGGGGAGTATCACACACTGGGGTCTGTTGGGGTGACTAGGGGAGGGACAGTGGGGGGTAGGGAGGTTGTGGAGGGGATAACATGGGGAGAAATGCCATATATACGTGATGGGTGGATGGAGGCAGCAAACCACATTGCCATGCAGGTACCCACGCAACAATCCTGCATGTTCTGCACCCCAGAACCTAAAGTGCAATTTAAAAAAAAAAAAAAAATATATATATATATATATATATATATATAAAGATTTAGAAAATAGTCTTAAAAGGGCAAATCTAAGAGTTAGTGACCTTAAAAAAGAGGTAGAGAAGGTGTTAGGGTTAGAAAGTTTGTTCAAAGCAATAATAACAGAGAATGTCCCAAACCTAGACAAAGATATCAATATACAAGTACAAGATTGTTATAGAATACTCAGCAGATTTAACCAAAAGAAGGTGACCTCAAGGCATTTAGTAATCAAACTTCCAAAGGGCAGTGATGAACAATGGATCCTAAAAGCACTAAGAGAAAAGAAACAAATAACATACAATGGAGATCCAGTATGTCTGGCAGCAGAGTTATCAGCAGAAACCTTATGGCCAGGAGAGAGTGGCATGATATATATATAAGGTGCTGAAGGAAAAATAAGACATATTACTCTTTCACCATAGAAGAATATGTCCAACGAAAATATCCTTCAAACATGAAGAAAAATAAAGACTTTACCAGACAAACAAAAGCTGGGGATTTTATCAGTACCAGATCTGTCCTACACAAAATGCTAAATGGATTACTTCAATGAGAAAGAAAAGGATGTTAATGACCAATAATAAATCATCTGAAGCTATAAAACTCACTGGTAATATTAAGTATATAGAAAACCACAAAGTATTATAACAATGTAACTTTGTTGTATAAACTGCTCTTAAGTGGAAAGAATAAAAGATGAACCAATCGAAAATATTAACTACAACAATTCTTCAAAACATAGACAACTATAGGATATAAACAGAAATAACAAAAAGTTTAAAAGTTGGAAGATGAAGCTATGATGTAGAGTTTTGATTAGTTTCCTTTTTGCTTGTTTGTTTATGCAATGTGATGTTGTTATCAGCTTAAAATAATAGGTTATTAGATAGTATTTGCAAGCCTCATGGTAACCTCAAATCAAAAATCATACAATGGATTGACAGAAAATAAAAAGCAAGAAACTAAATCATATCACCGCAGAAAATCACCATCACTAGAGGAAGATAGGAAGGAAGGAAAGTAGAAGGAGAAGACTACAAATCCACCAGAAAACAAATAACAAAATGGCAGAAGTAAGTCATTACTTACCAATAATACTGAATATAAACGGACTACATTCTCCAATCAAAAGACATGGAGTGGCTGAATGGATATAAAAATGAGACCCAATCATCGAGTTGTCTACAAGAAATACACTTCTCCTATAAAGACACATACAGACTGAAAGTAAAGGAATGAAAAAATGACATTCCATACCAATGGAAACCAAGAAAGAGCAGGAGTAGATATACTTACATCAGAAACAACATATTTCAAAGCAAAACTATATGAAGAGACAAAGACAGTCACCACATAATGATAGAGGCCAATTCAGCAATGGAATATAGCAATTGTAAATATATGTGCACCCAACACTAGAACACTCAGATACATAACCCAAATAGTATTTGAGCTAAAGATAGAGATAGAACCCAACACAATAATAGCTAAGGACTTCAACACCCTACTGTCAGCACTGGACAGAAAATGAACAAAGTAGCATCAGACTTAATCTACACTGAAATCAACAACAAGAGGAATTTTGAAAACTATACAAACACATGGAAATTAAACAATATGCTCCTGAGTAGCCAATGAATCAATGAAGAAATTAAGAAGGAAATTAAAACATTTCTTGAAACAATTGATAATGGAAACATGATATACCAAAACCTGGGATATAACAGAAGCAGTACAACAGAGGGAAGATTATAGCTATAAGTACCTATATCAAAAGAGGAAAAACGTCACATAAACAGCTTGATGATACATCTTACATAACTAGAAAAGCAAGATGAAACCAAACCCAATATTAGGAGAATAAAAATAATAAAGATCAGAGCAGAAATAAATAAATTTGAAATGAAGAAAACAATAACAATTTTATTAAATTCACACATTTTTTAACAATTTTATTAAATTCACAAACCTTTAGCCCAGACTAAGCAAAAAAGAGAGAAGACCCAAATAAGTAAAATCAGAGATGAAAAAGAAGACATTATAATCGATACCATAGAAATTCAAAGGTTCAATAGTGGTTATTCTGAGCAACTATATGCCAATAAATTGGAAAATTTAGAAGAAATGGAAAAATTTCTAGACACATACAACCTAACAAAATTGAACCAGGAAGAAATCCAAAACCTGAACAGACCAATAATAAGTAATGGGAGCAAAGCTATAATAAAACTCTCCCAGCAAAGAAAAGCCCAGGACCCACGGGCTGGGCATGGTGACTCACTTCTGTAATCCCAGCACTTTGGGAAGCCAAGGCAGGTGGATTCCTTGAGCTCAGGAGTTTGAGACAAGCCTGAGCAACATGGCTGAGCTCAGGAGTTTAAGACCAGCCTGGGCAACATGGTCAAACCCTGTCACTACCAAATATACAAAAATTAGTTGGGTGTGTTGGCATACGCCTGTAGTTCTAGGTACTCGGGAGGCTGAGGTGGGAGGATTGCTGGAGCCCGGGAAGTTGAGGCTGCAGTGAACCATGACTGTGCCACTGCACTCCAGCCTGGGTGACAGAGTGAGAACTTGTCTCAAAAAAAAAAAAAAAAAAAAAAAAAAAATTCCCAAGTTTACTTCCATAGAAGCCATCTACATGCTAACTTTTTATCTGTACCTCCTTTATGGACTATGATTTTCTCCCTGGATACTTGCATATGTCCCTTACTAGACTATGTGTTCCTGGAGAGCACAGAGCATAATCTGATTCACTTCTTTATCCTTCACAGCACCTAACACAAGGCCTGGAACCCAGATGTTCTTGAAAGCATTAGACATTCTTGAATGATATAATGAAATGAAGTAGAGATACCTCAGAAAGATCAGTCTGGCAAGACATTGCGGGATGGATTAGAAGGAGAGTAGATTAGGAGTCCAGGTATATGTCCAAACTGGTTTGGCAGGTAGCCTTAATTCCTCTTTACCTAAGGCCAATGCCATACATTCCTATTTAAATACCAGGAAACTTCTCTGGAAGCTGCCTCCTAGCCATCTTCCAAGCCTCACTTGCAGCCTCATCCCAGATAGTGTCTCTCTTATAAGAACCTCTTGGATTAGATATATCACTATGACCTCTCAGCTCTCAAAGCTGTCTTTGCTCTTTAGATGCTACCTTTAATTCCCTTTTTGCTCCTCTCCTGAAGTCACTTGCCTAAAATGGGAAAAAGCACTCAAGACCGGGACTAAATTGCAACAATAAAATGGGAGAAGGGGGCAAATTCCAGACTCATTCCAAGGAAGAACAAAACAAAACAAAAAATGACAAGGAGAGTAAGTGAAAAGATCATATACTGAGGATAAATGAAAAGATATAGTCACCGATGACTCCAAGGTTCTAGCTTGGGATACTAAAGAAATCATTGACAGGAATGGAGAAGTGTCAAGGGGAGATGATTTAGGAGAAAAAGAAGATGAGTTCACTTTTGCACATGTTGCATTTGAGGTGCTGATAAAACATCTAATCCACAAGAGTGATTGGAAATACGGAACAGATAGAGGTGAGGATTTTAGGATTTGGATTTAAGAGTAATTTACCCAGAGAATCTTGGAATATTATGGTCAGAAAATCATGTAGAAATCATCTAACTGAAGTCTCTGCTATAATCACGTAAGAAAATCAATACTCGAAGAAGTTAAACACATCCATGAAATGTAGTAGAAGCAGAATTAGAACACACACCTTTTAAAATGTTCTTCCTACTGTATATTTCTAACATTCTCTGATAAATGAAAGTAAAGCTTTGGGAAACAACCACATTTGGGAGAACAAAGGAAAGCAGACTGAGATGGATCAAAACTGTAAGAGGAACAATGAATCCAAGGGAGGAAAATGTCAAGAAGGGAGCAGTCAACAGCGTACTCTGTGACGAAAACATCAAGTTGAATGGGAATTGAGAAAAAGCCACTTCATTTTGCAATGCAGTTATTAGTTACTTGGCAAGAGAATGTTCTTTTAATAGTACCTACTATGCCAGAGTTCTCTGAAGTGCTGTCCTTGGAGTCCTTGCAATGGGAACACCTCAGACATATGGTCTGCATATAATGAGGTTCTCTTATTATTTCAGTAATTAAATTACTCTGAACAGCATCCAAGAAGAATCAGCTTCATACGAATTTCAAATCTAGAGTGACTTATGGTAGAACGGAGTTCCAGTTTGCTCACATTCTCATCTGACATATTTTATCAAAGTTCTTAAAGCCTAGTCATACTTTTAAAATTTGTAGATTTTATTTCCTTCCTCTGAATCCAGATGTATATAATCCTAGGAATTTCTAACTTTCCAGTAGTTCACTAATTACTGCATAAATTTTTTCAAAATAACATAATTATGTTGTACAGTATAATGAGACATGCAAACATTGGAAATTGAAAATGTAAATGTCTATTTTTAAAATTCAATGGGTGACGTATTTTTAGGCAGTTTTTGACACATTTATTCCCAGTTCTTTACCTTCCATTGTAAGAAAATAAGTGGCACTAAGACTATCAGCATAATGAATATCACATTATAATACAGAGAATCATGCAGCAGGATTTGTCTAAATGTAGAAGTCTTCAGTAACAGCCATCTGGCAAGTAGCAACATTGAAAATGTATGGGGGATGTGCTTTTTACATCATCTGTGTATCAGATGATCTACAATCTTTAAAAAACTAGACATTTTATTAGTTGAAAGAAAACATAGTTTTATCATTTTCAAACTGAGTTTTGAATTCTGTCTTAATTCAAAGTTACAAATTCAATCTGCTAGGAAGAAAAGGAACATGAAAGTGCACTTCATCTGAGTTAACAGGCACGGTATTATAATGTTTAAATGTTTCACCTTATCAAAGCTACATACACACTCAAGTATCATGTCATTACATAATCCACAGATGTTTAAATGCCATATGCACACAGATTTAAACTTTATCTAAAAACAGATTAAGATTAGAAACTGAATCTGGCACTTGAGACTACTGTTGCTAGCTATAGTAATAGCTGTTATAAGAACAATTCAGCTACCTCCCCCTCTTCAAGTCCTCCCCTTAAAACCCCTCTCTCCTGCTTCTTTTTTTTTATATATATTTTTATTTTTAATCTTTTTTTATTGCATTTTAGGTTTTGGGGTACCTGCTTCCTTTTGCCACTATCCACTTGATCTTTTCCTTCCTTCTCTTCTATGCAAAGGCTTAAGCCTACTAGTGACACTCAAACCTAATGAAGCTTCTGATCCCTATTAATGAGGATAAAAACGGATCTTATATAACCTTGAGGATGCAATAGATTTCAAAACACATCTAATATGTTAGTTTAATATGGCTATAAGAAAATTCTTAGAAAGTTTTTCACTAATGCTCTGTGCTTCCTTTTATATGTGCAACCAGTTCAAGCCGGTTTGAGTCCTCTGTGTACTGGGTTCATATCACACTAGAACTCAAGTCAAGTAGCAGTAAACTAGAGATTCAGTCATAGATGATTCCAGTGGCAAAGTTCAGCCATATCTGCTCAGAAATGACAATCAGTTAAGGGGTCTATAGTGAGAAGACCACCATCTGAATGTAATTAATTCTGTGAAAAGGACCCCTGTCCATCTATTCCAAATCTGTCCCCCCTTCAAAACCGAGCTCAAATGGCACCCCTACCATGAAGCCTGACCTGCCCTCTCCCACTTAACCTGATCTCCACTGCTTCAAAACTTTTGTAAGTTATTGCTACCATCCATTTTAGTCCTTAATTGTTTTCATCTTATATTGTACTTTAAATGTGTCATACTTGGGATTTGTTTTAAGATGGATTTAAGCTCCTTAAAAGTAGGGCCTGTGTCTTTAAAATGTCTGTATCCTCCGTTATACTTGGCACGAGCAAACACTGAATGAACATGGTCAATAGTGGAAAAAATGAATTAGGCACCAAAAACTGAAGTACATACGGCTCTGGTGCATAATTATCCTTTTCACCTACACTGCTTTTACTTCTCCCACCAGGTCAAATTGCTTCTGATTTTTTAATCTCTCCAACTCTTGCCAGTTATTAGCTCCTTAGGTGATCCTTAAAAAAACAAAAACAAAACAAAACAAAAAACCACTATCCAAATTGCAGAGGATGAGGAATATCAAAACATCGTTTGTTTTGGCTTGCAACTGAAGGCCAAGAGGAGAGCTACAACAGCTCTTTCTTAAAGGAATGCTCAGTTATTTAATGTGTAAGACAGGATTCAGCAGGAGGAAGAGCTGAAGGATATCTTCCGATGATGAAAGAGCAAAAAAGATAATCCAAAAGACGCCCAAATCACAATGCTGCAGATAGTTATTTAGCTTTTGGTACCTCTGATGTAGACAAACTATTGTGTTTGGCTTCTTTCTTTTCCTTTTTAAGCCACCACATATTGATTTTACTTCTGTGTCTAGTTCTTTTTTATGGGTTATTTTACCTACTCTAATATTTTATCTGTCTCTTTATTCTTTGAAATGGAGAACAGAAAGTGAGTTAAGGAAATTTTTCTAAGGAGATATCCTGCCCTGCAAAAGCAAACGTTGTCCTCTACTTAGCTCCTTGTTTGATATCAGGAATGGGATTTCCCCCGTTCTTACACAATTATTTCCCTGGCCTCTAAAATCAGCCTATCACAATAGGCTGAAAGCGCTCATCTGCTCTCAATCATTGTTCCTGGAAATTCCTCTAAGCAGCAAGACGAATCTGCTACCTGCTCCAAGGGTCATGATAGTCAGCTCAAGACGACAGAAGGAGCATAGTGCTCTTGCACAAAATAGTAAAATAAATAAATAAAACATAGTAAACCAAAATGTATAGTATCCAATATATACACTGATTCACATTGTTGAGGTTTCTCAAGCAATTTGTATTATGCAGAAAGAAGGAAATATATTAGTATCAGAGAATAATCCTTTGGATATCATTTTAGAGGAAAAAAAATCCAGGGGACCTGAACACCCCCATAACATTCCTTTGCAGAGGCATTTTAATACCATAATGAAGTTATCATATCAAACTTAGTATCCTAGAAAGTCTCTAAATTGCATGGTATATTCCTAGCCACCAATTTCTGGCAAATGTTACTTCGTTGTTAATCGTGGGTTTTTTAATACAAAATCAACCTTTGAAGAGAAGAAGGAAAGGTCAAAAATTCCACTCCTACTGCCAATCACTTTGATGATCTTTATACAAAGTAAGGTAGTATATATAGCCTAACTCTTCCTGTGAAATCGAAACCATATTCTGGTAACTCAACTACTACTGCACTGCAATCTCTACCTCCCAGGTTCAAGCAATTCTCCTGCCTAAGTCTCCCAAGTAGCTGGGATTACAGGTGTGCGCCACCATACCTGGCTAATGTTTTTTTCTTTGAGACAGAGTCTCGCTCTGTTGCCAGGCTCCAGGCTGGAGTGCAGTGGCGCAATCTCGGCTCACTGCAGCCTCCGCCTTCTGGGTTCAGGCAAATCTCCTGCCTCAGCCTCCCAAGTAGCTGGGACTACAGGCGCACGCCACCATGCCCAGCTAATTTTTTTTTTTTTTGTATTTTAGCAGAGACGGGGTTTCACCATGTTGGCCAGGATGGTCTCGAACTCCTGACCTCAAGTGATCTGCCCGCCTCGGCCTCCCAAAGTGCTGGGATTACAGGCGTGAGCCACCGCACCCAGCCAATAACATGCATTTTAAAAACATATTATGGCAACTCTAGTTTTAGGTTTTTCCCAAGCTACCATAGTTTCAACATAAAGAACCCAAACATAATCCCTATCTTTCTGAAGTACATTAATAAATATGTCTATACACAAATACTCATGTTTACTTAGCAACCAGCAAATAAAAGTTTATGTTTGCCTACCTCCTCGAGCAAAGAGAGCAGCAACAAAAGGACAGATATCCCAGGATCATGAGGCTGATTGCACCAACCCCAAATATTCGCATCATCTGTTCAGGCTCTGTTGGTTTAATTATATCCTGTTACTTTTATGACTTAAGCAAGAGAAGTAAATCCAAGCTCTTTCATAAATTCTTTATTTAAAAACCTATCAGTTAATAAAGTAAAATGAGGAGGTATTCTTATATGACAGGTGAATATCCTTGCTACTTTATAAGGAACAGGAGTTCACGAAATGTTCTTGAAATACAACTGAAGGCTACACTTTCAATATGTATCCCTTAACGAAGCCTTAACAAAATGATCCCACTCTTTTTGTACAACCGTTGATTATTATGATGCATACTATATATTTCTTCCTCTGGCCCTAAATAGGCTTTTTCTCTTGGTCATATGTTGTACATCCTAGAGCACTTGGGGGAGCACATTAATCTGTGAACCGTTAACTTGGTAAATAAATAGCTTCTTGGTAAATGAATAGCTTCTTAGTACTTGGATGGGAGACTGCCTGGGAATACCAGGTGCTGTAGGTTTACTTCCAAATTACAAAACATTAAATTAAACAAGGAATCAAGAATTCACAGGTGAAATAAGCATATTTTACTGTTACATTCATTGCAAAATGCATTCTAATGTGATTGGGGAATTGTAAGTCACGGTTAAATTTTTTCCTCTTCAAGAACCAAATGTTGCTTCATACATAATATGAAGACCAAATTGATAAAGATTGTAGACTTATATTCATGATCAGGTTTTAGTTTTCAGTATTAATACTACATGTTCAACAAAAAGCTGCAAATTGAATAGGGACTATATTTACTTAAGATATTATTTTGCATGCATCCTTTTTGTAGTATTTGCTAGTGTTTCATCATATTAAATCCATGTAGCATAAGAGCAACTGGAAATACATCCCCACTACCCAAATGAAGGTAACAACAGATGGTTCAGTTCTCAAAACTTTGTAAAGATTTAATTTAAAAACTATAGAACAAGACTTGGTGTGGTGGCTCACACCTACAAATTCCAGCACTTTGGGAGGCCGAGGCAGGAGAATTTCTGGAGCCCAAGAGTTTGAGACCACCCTGGGAAGCCTAGGGAAACCCTGTCTCTGTAAAAAATTTAAAAATTAGTCAGGCATGCTGGCGCACAACTGTAGTCCCAACTACTCAGGGATCTTGAGCCCTGGAGGTCAAGGTTGCAGTGAGCTGTGATCACATCACCATTGCACTCCAGCTTGGGTGACAGAGGGAGGCACTACCTCAAAAATTACCCAATAAAACAAAGAAAAACTAATAAGCAGGCCTTAACAAGAAACATTCAAGTCTACTGCATACTGAGATGTCAAAGACAAGACAAATGGGAAGAATTCTACCCAGGAAGAAAAGCTGGGCAAGGAAAAGTAAGCTAAGGCATGACCAACTGGTATCTTCTCTCAGCCACTGAGCATACCATAGAGCCTGGAACCTTTAGGATAAAACACAGAGAGTGACTAAAGCAGAAGAAAAGGTGAGACTAATTTTGAATTACCAAAGTCACCATCTAAAGGCTAAGCAGAAACTGCTACTGAATAGAGTCGTCACCACCTCAAGACTTTGTAAGGAGCATTGATCTAGGGCTGGGAATCCCTTTTTTTTTTTTTTTTTTGAGTGGTGCAACTATGAATAATTTATTTTATAATTTTTGAATATTTTCTAAATTTTCTATAGGAACAATAAAAATTATTTGTTCCTTTGTACATATTGTAGTTGTCTTATTCTTACTAACAGAGAAGTAGTGATGCTATTGCTTTCCTTTGTAGAAAATCAATCCCATCTTCTAGGATATCTTCATCTTTGTTGCTACCATCCCATTTGATCAGTGATTTATTCTTGGTACTCTAGAATCTTGCCCAAATGCCAAATTAAGTATTAAGCTGGGAAATCCAAATGTGAACTTACGCCATTGTGATCTGTTTATTTAATTTAAAAAAATAGAAATAAATGAAAGAGGATGAACTTACTATCTCTTAATGGAGCAAAACATTTGAAGCTACCGGTCCCAGATGATGAAAAACAGCATTTGTGTCTCAAACATTCACTCTCATTAAGCTCTTGCAGCTCATTACAAGCCTTTACCACCTGATTTTCCCTCAGAACGCAAGCTTTTAGAAACAAAAATTTAAGAAAGAGAATTCAGCATGGTTAATTAGCACTTTTCCTAGTTAAATAATTACTGCAAGACAAGAAAAGCAAACATTTAATGGCATATACAACTAGTGATGAGCGCTAAATGAAAATAAGAATTAAGCTAAAAGTTACCACTAAGTTATTTAACACCACATTTTCAAATCTAGAAAAACTGCAGAAAAATACAAGTTGTTAACAAATCATTGGTAAGGTAGTTTTAAAGGACAATAAATCATGAGCTGAGTGGTGGTGATACAAATATAACACAGAAGAAACTAAATAACAACAGGTCAAATGCCTTTAAAACACCCCTTGTTAAAATGATCCCACATGTATCCTCTGGTTTAACGTTACTAAGCTACAGAAAGTCATTGAATGCATCAATGAGAATGAATGTAAGTAAAAATTAAACAGTTTGCTGCTAGTGACTAAAGTAAGTGACACACTGGTATTGACCTACTTTTTGTGAACACTTACCATATTGGCACTACAATATATTTTAAGATTCTTTATTTCAGCCTTAAATTATGACTCTATAATTTTGAATAGGCAATGATTTATGGCATGAACACCAAGATTTATGCAACTTAATAAATTTGTACATAGCTGAATCTAAAAGACTTGCAAGCTCAAATAGCTTATTTTCTAAAATATCCTGCTTTATAGGAGAAACAAAAAACTAAAAAGCATGACATCGGATTTTTATTCAAAAACCAAAACCTCCACAGTATGTCAATGTGTTAAGGCTAGAATAGATTCTGTTCAATCTCTTATACTATCAACAATTACAAACTTAAAAATAGTAACTGATGTTTTATAATCACTCTAAAGCACTTCAACATCAGCAAAGAACGATATAATTGTTTTATGCAAATTTTAACCTCTTACTATATTTTATTACATTCCTCTTTTTTAAAGATTGGCAATTCCTGAAGCCAAGGTAAAAGTAATAATGTCTACCATTCTTTAGGCACCTATTTGGGCCAGGAACATTGCTTTATACGCTTTATTACTAATCTTTGCAACAAACCCCCAAACAGAGTTTTATAACCTCTGTTTTAAAAATAAGAAAATAAAGGATCAAAGTAACTTATGCAAGATCACAAATTTAATGCACTACCAAGTGGCCTAGATACTCATTTTCCAAACATTTTAGACATGAGAGTTTATCCTACTTGTTGTTATATATTCTAAGTAATCTGCTCTTCAAGTCTGCTAGGCCCCGAGTGACTCTTCTCCCTTAGGTTGGATTGCATCCAGTGTTCAGTTCTGGGTGTCAAACACCCAGAAAACGGTGACAATAGTCAGGACTACTCAGAAACGGGACGGACTTCCTTGCATGCTGAGTTTCTCACCATGGGTACTGTTCAAACACCACTTTCCAGAAATGTTAAACAGAGGGTTAGGGTTAGGGTTAAATCATAGAAGAGACTAGACTATATGATCTCTAAGAACATGTTAATTTATTCTTTAAGTGCATCTGATGGACTTTATGCTAGATATTAAAATTAACTTTCAGGCTCAAATTATTAAGAGACATTGGTAATTTTAGAGAATCAAAAGGGTAGAACGATTGTTTTGGGTCAGGCTTAAGTATATAATTTTGTCCAAAGGGAGAAGATCAGGTGCTCTCTCAAGCTTCCCTGCCAGTGTGTCTCAAGGTTATCATTTTAATATGCAAGAGATAAATACTTTACAGATAATAGCCTAATGACAAAACAATGAACTTTTTTTCATGCTTAAGTGGTAAGAGTGTTTATTTTCAATTATGTGGGGGGAGAAATAAATTGGTTAAAATATTTCATGTTTTATGAAGCTGTAATTATTCTCTCCAAAGAAGACAGTATGTACATTTTATAAATATTTAATCATTGTTTGAATCAACCTAGGTCAGATGTTCCTATTAAAATGCAACAATTTTATTTTGTTGGACAAAATTGTCACTTCATATAATCAATTTTTACTTACTTTATTGTACCAGGTCGAAGAAATATTTGGGAAATGCAGATATCTTATCTGGACCATTTTTAAAGGTGGTTTCAGTGTCTGTACAATGTAGTTATTATAGGTAAGTATGTGACTATTTACATCTGTTATTTTCATAAAGTCTAAAGCTAAAATCATCAGTTGTTGTTTATGACTAACTTTGACATTCTTTCAGCCTATACAACATTAACACTTTCTCAGATTTCTTTTTTATTTACTCAATTTGACCATGGCAGTCTTCTGAGTTTATTTAAGGAACTTGTTTATTTTGCTATTCTCATTGCTAGATGCCTATTTTAAGCTTAATGAAACAAGTATAAAGAAACAAAGAGATTTATTCAAGGTCACTAAGGAATTCAGTGGTAAGGTCTGGAATTGAAGAATAGATCTAATTTTGTGCTTATAGAGTACATAAAATTTTGTTAGAAAAAATTTTGCATGATTTTTCATAAGAGCTTTTTCTTTGTAATTCACATATGCCCATTTATATGAAGCTTCTCCTCTGAAAGGGCACCACATGCTATACAAAATGAAACATATTTATCTGTGGTTAATAATTCTCAGGGGTCATCATGTGCTTGATAAACACATTATATACAGAATCACAAAAAGACAGTGGGACTTGAAACCTGGGCTTTCTATCATTAAAACAGATGGGAAAACATCTGGCATATTCCCTGACATCAGGTACACAGTACCCTCACTAATGCCACAGAAGACATCAATTTCACAATACCGGGTCAGTGACTAAATTTCAGGTAATGCCATTCAGGTAAATTGTGAAAGATTCAGATATTTGTGAAGGAAAAGTATTTTATAAACAGTAACAAACATTTATGAAATGCCTTACGAATATTATCTCAGTTCATCCTCGTAATTCTTTGTAGTAAATATCTTCATTTCAAAGATAGAGCACAGACGTTCAGAGAGATTGTCTTGCCTAAGCCAAAGGGCAGAGCCAGGATTCAAACTCAGCTCTGTCCCACTCCAATGCCAATATGCCACAATGCTTCCTAAACATTTACTGTTTTCAAAACAAGAACATTAGAGGGAGGAAAAATCAAACAAGAACTTACTTGTTGGAAAGAAAAAATTCAGCAGAGCTTCCGATGCGAAATCTTTTCCAGAGATTGACCACTAGCATCTTCACTGTTTTCCAGGCTATGTCCATTTGGAGGCATATTTGGAAATTCTTAAGAATAAGTAAAATGATTCATCTCAACATATAAAGCATTCATCACTTTCAATGACCCTTTAATAGTAATGACTTTTGCTTAAATTAATTATAGAAAGTCACATAGCTAATAGATATACTTTCATCTCATAACAGCTTAGGTACTATTAATAATCAGAATGCAATTTTGTTGTGAAACTCGAAAGTGTTAAATTTACAAATGCTTAAGCTATAGGCTGACACATCCTGTTGTTGCGCTGTAAGCTGATTTACAATAGTAAACTTGCCTCTGACAAATGGCATTGACATTAAGAGGCCTAATCAATTGATGAACTGAAAACAGTATGTATTCTAATTAAAGCAGATCCCATCATAGAAACTCTTGGAAAATATGTTAGCTTACATATATACTGATAAAAATCAAGGCCTTAGATACAGTAAAACCTTCCTTATCCTTCTTTCTCACTATTTTAAAGAACTGGCTTTTAGTCTTATTTACACAATTCCCTCCTATATAAGAGAAGAGGATAACACAGATTTGTCCATATCATTAAATATTTCCCAAAATTATCTTTAATAATGTCATGGAATTCCATTATATGGCTCTCTTATAGTTGAGTTAGCAATTTCCCCCTGGAAGACATTTAGGTTGTTTACAATTTATTGATGTTATAAAGAATACTGCAATGATTGTCATTACATTATCATTAGCTTGCAGTGGTTATCATTGAAGCTTTATATATTTGCAAATATTCATGAAAAATTACTTAAGATAAATTCTTAAGGCATGGTTCTTGATTATGTCCAAATTACCCTCCAGCATGGCTACCCCAAAATATACTTCTACCAGTAGTACAGGCAAGTGCCAGTTTTCTGACACCTCTCCATTCTTTGTTATTATTTAACAATTTGATGGCCAAAATAGAACAAAATATCTTTTGTTATAATTTGCAACTTTCATAATCAGTGACTTACATCTTTCATATTGTGTTGCATAATAGAAAACTTAATCTGCCACATATTTCAAATTTTTTTCAATATAATTGGTTATTCTTACTTTTTTAATGGTGTTTGGGGAAGCTCAGAAGCTTAAAATTTTATATGTAATTAAATCTGTCAATCTCTTCCTTTATTATTTTTACCTCTAGAAAGGCATTCTATACTCTAATACATCCTTGTAACATTTTCATGGTTGTACTTTTTATATTTAAACATTTAATACACCTGGAGTATATTTTGTAGTGTGTTATGGACTAGGGATACATTTTTTCCAGCAGTCCTAAGGCCCTTTATTAAATCCATCCTTTTCTATTATACTTACAAAAACATTATCATACTCTAAATCCTTACTTAGTCATAGATCTGCTTCTTGACTTTCTATTCTGTTTCACCAATCTATCTATTCATGTGCCAATACTAATGTTATTATCTTTTTTTTTCTGAGATGGAGTCTCTCTCTATTGCCCAGGCTGGAGTGCGATGGCATGATCTCAGCTCACTGCAACCTCTGCCTCCCTGCTTCAAGCAATTCTCGTACCTCGGCCTCCCAGTAGCTAAGATTATAGGCAAGCGCCATCACGCCCAGCTATTTTTTGTATTTTTAGTAGGGATGGGGGTTTCACCATGTTTCCCAGGCTGGTCTCGAACTCCTGACCTCAGGTGATCCACCTGCCTCAGCCTCTGTGAGCCACCACACCCAGCCTATCTTATCTCATTATGTTTTAATAACTGATCTGGTAGTCCTTTCATTGTCTCTGCTATCAAAGTTTTATTCTCAGCTCTGAGAATTTTTTAGATGAACCTTAAAATCATTTGGTTGAGCCAAAAAAAATTCTAATAAGATTTTTATGGTAATTATGTTCACTTACTTATCATTCATCCAAAAATCATTTATTGTGTGTCCCATGTGCTAGGAATTTTTTCACCTAAGTAGTTTTGTTTCTCCATTCACTCAAGTATCTTTTTATGTCCCTGAATAAGGTTTATTTTTGTATTCAGATAGGTCCTGCACGTTTCTTATTCTTATTACATTCATTCCCACATATCATATATATTTTATTGTTTTGTGACTATAATCCATTTCACCACATTTTGTAACAGATTGATGATATGTAAGAGAGCTATCGATTTTTTTTTTTTTTTTTTTTTTTTTTGAGACAAAGTCTCGCTCTTGTCCCCCAGGCTGGAGTGCAATGGCACGATCTCGGCTCACTGCAACCTCTGCCTCCCTGGTTAAAGCGATTCTCCTGCCTCAGCCTCCAGAGTAGCTGGGATTACAGGCGCCTGCCACCACGCCTGGCCAATTTCTGTATTTTTAGTAGGGATGGGGTTTCACCATGTGGACCAGGCTGGTCTCAAACTCCTGACTTCAGGTGCTCTGCCCACCTCGGCCTCTCAAAGTGTTGGGATTACAGGTGTGAGCACTGTGCCTGGCTCTATTGATTTTCATACGTGTATTTTCTTACTACCTTAGTTAACTCTCATTAGTTCTTATTGTTCTTCAGTTTCATTCCAGATAGGCAATCATATTATCACTAAATATAGATGATTTCGTCTCCTTTCCAATATTAACAGCTGAATTATTTTTCTTCTCTCATTGCATTGCCTAGAAATGTTTAAACTATGTTGATTAACAACGATAACAATGGCCATTCTTGAGTGTTTCCTGACTTTAATGGGAATGTGGTAGTATTTCATAATTAAGTATAATGTTGGCTGATGGTGTAAGACAGATACCCTTTATTAAATTAAGGATGTATTCCTCTAGTTGTAGTACACTATAAATTTTCTGTTGCTGTTTTGTTTCATTTTTAATCAGGGATAGAAGTGGGATTCTATAAAATC
Organism: Ateles fusciceps; assembly: GCA_036589455.1. NCBI lineage: Eukaryota > Metazoa > Chordata > Mammalia > Primates > Atelidae > Ateles > Ateles fusciceps. The sequence goes on from JAZHEH010000633.1 coordinate 308,761, forward strand.
CTTTTAATATTTACTGCCATGATGATATTTCCCCCTGCCTATTAATTATTGCATATATATTTGCCAATATTAAAATTTTCTTCCATTCTTGAGCAAAATCCATAAGTGCTAATGCTTTATATAGGATTCACAATTCAACATTCCTAAATGAAGTGTGTCTGCAGTTTTCTTTTGTGTGCTACATCTGTAAATTTTGGCGTGAGGTTTATACCTGCTTCATAAAATAACCTGGGAAGCTTCCTGTCATTTTTCTCTAGACTAAAACAGATGAAACAATATGGGAATTATTTAATACATTAAAGGTTTGGGAAAACTCATCCATAAAAAGTCTGAGTCTTCATTTTTTGGAGAGGGGTAGTTCTTTATCTTTTACTTCTTCATGGTCACAGTTAATTTTGTTATTTTTATTTTGCTAGGAAATCATCTATTTGCAAAGCAATTATTAGCATGGAATCATAAGACTATTCACTTGTAATACTTAAATCTCCTTTATGTAAATGATAATATCTTCTTTCTCATTTTAATGAGAGCAACTTCCATACACATACATTTGAATGTGTACTCTCACATTGAACTCTATTATAAATGTTAAATCAAGCTAAATTATATTATGCAAATTCTCTGTATCTTTTTTTCTGTCAAGGACTAAAAGATAAATATTAAAATATCTCACCATGATTGTGGTTTTGATGATTTCTACTTAAATTTCTTTTTTTTTTTTTTTTTTTTTTTTTTTTTGAGACAGAGTCTCACTCAGTCACCAGGCGCCAGGCTGGAGTGCAGTGGCACGACCTTGGCTCACTGCAACCTCCGCTGCCCGGGTTCAAGCATTCTCCTGCCTCAGCCTCCCGAGTAGCTGGGACTACAGGCGCGCGCCACCACGCTCAGCTAATTTTTTTTGTATTTTTTGTAGAGACGGGGTTTCACCATGTTGACCAGGACGGTCTCGATCTCTTGACCTCGTGATCCGCCCGCCTCGGCCTCCCAAAGTGCTGGGATTACAGGCGTGAGCCACCGCGCCCGGCTCTACTTAAATTTCTAAAACTATTTGTTTCATATGTTCCAACACTGCATATTCAATCATGACAATTTTATCTTCACTGTATATTACATCTTGACAATATTAAAAATAATTCATTTTTTCCTGCTTGTTTTTCTACTAATGCTTACTCATTATTGAACACCTACTATTTTCTGCGTTTTGAGGATATATCAGTGAGAGAGTCAGACAAGATTCCTGCCCTCATGGAGCTTAGAAGGCTGTGGAGAAGACATACAAAAAAGAAGTCAACTAACAAATTGAATAATTACAAATTGTAATGAGTGCTATGAAGAAAGTGGATACTGATACAGAATAAGGGAGGGGGCTACTTTAAATGGGAGCTGGTCTCTGTCAGGAGATGATATTTAAGCAGGAAAAAAAAGGAACTATAAGTAGCTGGCTGCACAAAGGGCCTGGGAGAGTGATTCCAGCATGAGGACAATAAATGAGATTAACGTTGTGAGGCACACTTTGCCAGATCAGAGAACCCTGTCCCACATAACATGAGAAGGGAGCTACAGATGGAAGAGAACTTGACAAAACCTTTGTTCTATATTGCTGTTTGTTTGCTCAGTGCCCCCTTCCTCAGTTTGCCATCCTTGTTGCCACTTGATTCAGCACACCATCTGAAGTGCTGGCTGACAGTAGCACACTGAGGCCTGAGTCTCCATTCTAAGTTACATTCAGCAAGTTATGTGCTCTCTGGAGTTCCTCCAGAATATTGATCCCCCAGCTTAGAGTCCCCAACTCAGTGTACCCCAGTCTCCAGCCCCTGCCGCACAGGCTTGCCCTTGGCTCGACATGAAATGCAAGTTGCTGTGATTCCTCTCTGTCATGTTTTTATCTTTCATAGAATCCTCCAAGTTTCTGGCATATAGATGCCAGATGGAGCCTTTCTAGGTTCTCCAGATTTTCACCTTTTATAGATCTTTTGGTCATTACAATGGGCATTTGAAATGAAAGAGTCATTAAACATCTTAACTCAGATAAGCAACATCAGTGGCAGCCTCAACCACAAGTTCTTGAACATATTTTAACCTGCCCTCCACCTCTGGTTTCTTCCATACTCTGAAAGACAATCATTTTTAAATTAATTTGGGCAGTATTTCTCAAAGTGTAGTCTATCGCTAGTAGTACAGAAGAATTTTAGGTGGAACATAGATGAGTATTTATGGATATGTTAATCTTTGCTATGAGTTTATTTGAAAGTGTAGAAGGAAAAAAAAATGAGTGACATATCAAACCTACCATGACACCAAACACAGCTGACATCACTTGCCATGTGGCAAACCTTTATAAACTTTTATCCCTGTTCTTTCCTCCCTGGGATGATTGTCTCCTTTTCCCCCTTTAACACTCTCCAAAGTCTCCCATCAACCGACACACAAGCGTTTTCTCAGGTCTTCCTCTCTACCCAAGCAGTCTCCAGCCTCTTTCCCCTCCTCCATTACTTTTCATATGCAGAATAATTTCATCCTCTTGGCCTCTAATTTGCATCTTTACACTCATTAGCATGTTCAGCAAATAAAAGATTAGGAGTCAGCCTTTTAAATTGGTAGCAGAAAATAGTGAAGAACCAATTCTGTTTCCTTATCACAAAGAATTTTATTTTTTAATTTCCCTGTTACAAATGAAAGATTAAAAATCTAACTACATTTCAAAGGAAAAGAAACACCAGACTCAGTGCAGACAGAGGGCTTCATCCATATGTGACTTGTTCAGTCAAACATGGCCCCATACTTGGGAAGCTCCATGCTTGGTTTAATGTTTTGCTATCATTATCTTGAAATCCATAAATTTTGAAAGAGACCTTGTGTTTTCATTTTACAAATTATGTTGCTACCCCCCTGCTCTGGCGAGAGGTCTAACAGATGAAGAGCTGAATGACAGGGTGAGGAGACAGAAAGAACAGTGGCTAACTGTATCAGTTTCTAAAGGATTTTCCTGGGGCTTCAAGTTGAAGGTCTACCTATGCCACTGTCTTTCTGTGTGTTGGCCTCAAACAGACCTGAATTTGCATCTTGGCTCTGCCACATACTAGTTGGTCAACTTGAGCATGTCAGTAAACTTCTCGTTGCCTCAGTTTACTTATCTGCAAAATGGTGCTATTTATTTTGAAGTGTTATAAGGAAGTGTTAAATGAAGTCACAAGTGAAGTGCTTAGTAGAACGAAAAACAATAGTTTGTTATATGTCTTTCATTATTTTTATTGCTTACAATTTTAAATTTAATATCATTACTTTGTTTTCAGGATATTTATTTTTACTAATAACTTTCTTAATAGCAAATATGGTCAGCTTTTCATTTGTAATTATGGTACAGCTCCCTTTTTAAATAAATATATTAATGTAAAACAGTAAGGTAGCTTAAAAGAAAATAAGAATGGCTGGTAGCATTACGATAACCAAGCATTTTGACTGAGCAGGAGAAATGCCCTCCTAGTGAATTTTTTTCATTTTTTTGACAAGATAACTGAAGCCTAAAGAGGTAAAATGACTCATCAAAGATCACACAGCAAGTTAGTGTGAAAAATCAGGGCAACCTAGATCTAATGCCTAGCTTAGGGCTCCTAGCTTGAAATGAGTGTGCAGAAGAAATGCTTACCTAGTGAAATTTCATCATTTTTTCAACAAGATAGCTGAAGCCTAAAGATGTAAAATGACCATCAAGGTCACGCAGCAAGTTAGTGTGATGAGGGCAACCTAGATCTCCTGATTCCTAGCTTAGGGCTCCCCCAACTACACCACACGCACACAGGGTTAAAGCAAAAGTAAGCCTCGTGCTCAATTAGGTACATGGCAGGCAGCCAGACGGTCTACGTGCAATACCTCATTCACTCCCCCAAGGATACCAGATAAATGAAGTATTCTAATATAATGATACAGAAACTAGTTACTGGGATTTGTCCATGGAGCTAAGGCAATTTGAAAATATTACCTACTAGTCCATCTTTATTTCTCATGTTTTAAATTTGCCTGAAAAGGAGGAGCAATTAGGACTGACTGAACATACAAGAGAATTGGTGGAATCAAATTCCCAGTCCCCAATTTGCTTCTCTCCTCATCCTGTAGCCACTGGTCTGTATGACTTCTGCATAAATATAACCTGAAAGGCATTGTGGCTTGGGAATGGAAATGACAATACAAACTGGAGTTATATCCCAGAGTTATCTCAGGTCACTCAACTTCAATTCCTCTCAGTAGCATTAAATCTAAGAGAACTCAGTAGGGTCCATTTAGAAATGAGAAAGGGAATTTTAATTTTAGGACCACATGTTTTGCTTTTGCCATAATTTTACAGGGCATGGACAATTATTTTCCCTTCTGATGTATATTAGTTTTCTAGGGCTGTTGTAACAACATACCATAAACTGGGTGGCTTAAAACAGAAATTTATTATCTCACAACTCTGGAGGTTAGAAGTCTAAAATCAAGGTGTTAGTAGGGCTGTTTCCTTCTGCGGATTGTGAGGAAAGGCCTCTCCTTGGCTTGTAGATTGAAATGGTCTTTCCTCTATGGATATCTGTCTCTGTGTCCAAGTTTCCCCTTTTTATAAGGACACCATTCATATTGGATTAAAATACACTCCAGATGACCTCATTTTAACTTGATTATCTCTATGAAGACCTTATCTCCAAATAAGATCACAAATAAGGTATTGGGGTTAAAATTGCACTGTTTTTGTTGAGGGGGACACAATTCAACAAAATAACTCAGTACATTTTGTTTCATTAATTAAGTGAAATAATTTTAAATGCAAATTATATTTAATTCATACAGTCACATATTACCTCCTGAGAATCTGGGAAATCTAACAATATAAAGAATGAATCATGGATTATTTTAGGAGAAAGCATGTTAGACCTATAATGGAAAAAGTCCTCCTGGAAATAAAGAAATCACACTGAATAGGCAGTATTCTTTTTTGTGGGGAGTTCTACTCAAAATAGAAATAGAAAATGAAGAACTCACAGACTAAGAAAAAATGTACAATTTATAGTTTTGTTTTTCAGCTTACTTTTTTAGAGGCTACGAAGACTTTCAGTATTGTACTATTACAAATTCAGTAATTTCCGAAATACTTTGGTGTTTTAGATAAATAGTAGAAATAAACATTAATAATTTATAGTATTATGATTTATAAATGATCATTAAAAATATCAAAATGTTTTCAAAGAACAAAAATCATATTTCCTAACTTATTTCAAATAATTGATAAAAAATCAGCATGTACTTTATTGAACTTCAAATTTCATCCCTCACAAAACCTATAAACCCATGTAGTTGTGACATAGTGTATAGAAGTCTCTATTGTTTTTAGTTGTGATGCCATTGCCCAATATTTGCCTCCCTCTGACTGTGGGTGGACCTTGGTTGAGAAGATGGAAAACCTCTAGGGACAGCAGAGAGAAGAAGCTATTGGGATTACAGGTGGGGATGGTGGAAGACTTTGGGCTTGGATCTGGAGCTTGAAGGCAGGAGACTGTGGGAAATCTAAGGCCTTTGTGCAGATGAGAACATAAAATACCTTTGTGATGGAGTTGGGAGAAAAGGCAGGCCACTGTGGGTTATACTGAGAAAGCTGTTTTGAGAAAACCATCTAGACTTAGGGAGGTATGGGAAGGAAAGAAGGTTGTGGGAAAATGAAAAGCAGTTCAGGTTGGGGAGAATATGAAGGCGGAGGGGAAAGACTGAGTGAGGCAAGTGAGGCAGAAAGACCATTAAGCAGAAGAAGAAAAGAAGGTTTTTGGGAAAGAAGTAGAAAGTACCTTTCGGTGGTGAAGGAAGGAAAACCTGAGTCGGGAGAAGATTCTCGGAGAGCTGAAAGTAGGCTCTGAGAGGGACTGAGCGAAGGCCTGGAGGAGGGTAAATAAAGAGGTAAGGGGAGGAATTTGAGGGAGCGAGGGAAGGCCTTAATGAAGGTGGGTTAGAGAGGGAAGGGGATGATATAAGATAAAAGAAGGGAGGTAAGGCACTGAAGACTTTGAGAGGAGAAAAGGGCTCTGTGAGATAAGGAATGAAAAACTTTTGAGAGAAGGCCTGTGAAGCAAGCAAAGGAAAGTCATTGTGGGGGAGGTGAGAAATGAAGGACCTTGACTGAAGGACAAGGAAAACTTTCGGAATGGTGATGAAGGAGGGAAGGCATTTGTGATGGCAAGTGAAGGGGGGAAGCTTTTTGGGAAGGGAGGTGAGGAAGTTAGGGTTTTGTGAGGGGACTTGAGGGAAGGAGGCCTTTGAGCAGGGAGGTGAAGGAGGGAAGTCAATTGTGAGGGTAAAGAAAGCAGGAAGGCAACTATTAAAGAAGATGAGTTCTTTGTGAGGGGAGATGAAAAAGGTTAGAGCTTTGTGAGGGGAGAGCACGGAAAGAAGATTTTGGTAGAGGAGAAGAAAGAGGGTATACTTTTGTGAGGAGACATAAGGGAGGTCAGAACTGTATAAGCAAAGGTGAGGCAGAGAATGTATTGGTGAGAGAAGAAAGGACTATGACGAGGAGATGAAGGAGGTTATTACTTCATGAGGGAAGTGAATGGAGAAAGGCTCTTGTGAGAGGAGATAAGGGAGGAAGGTCTTTGTGAAGGAGGACGTGGGGGGCAAGGAATTTTAGTGAAGAGCTGAGGAATTAAAGGCCTTCATAACGAGGTGAGAAAAGGAAGCACTTTGCCAGAAGAAGTGTGGTAGGAGGCTGTTAGAAAGAGATAAAGGAAGGCATTTGTGAGTGAACATGAAGGAGGGTGGGAACTCTGTGATGGGAAGTGAGTAAAGAAAGGCCTTCATTAAGGGAAAGTGAGCAAGGAAGAACTTTTGTGAAGGGAGGTGATTGAGGAAATTTGAGTAGTGAAGTAAGGGAGGTTAGCAAGTGAGGTTACGGGTAGAAGAGCTTTAAGAGGGAGATGATGGAGGCTAGTACTTTGAGTGGTGCAGGGAAGAGGTTAGTCCCATGCAATGAAGTTACAGAAAAGAAGGCCTTGGGAGAGAGATGAGGGAGGAAAGCCATCCATGAGCGAAAGTCATTTCTGAAAGGAGGGAAAGGAAATCTAGTACTTTGTGAAGGGAGGTTTAAGAGGGAAGACCTTTCAAAGAATACCTATAACAAGTAAAGAGCTTGAAACACTAATCAAAACCTCCCCTTACAATAGAGAAATTGTAGTTAACAATAATTTGTTTCATATTTCAAAACAGCTAGAAGAGAAGAATTAAAAAGTTCCCAACACAAAATTAAATTTTTGAGGTAATGGATATCCCAATTACCTGGATTTGATGACCACACATTGTATATACATATTAAAATATCACATGTATCCCAAAATACATACAACGATGACATATCGATATAAAAATACAAAAATAGGGGGATCTGCTGGCAAGATGGCTGAACAGGAAAAGCTCCGGTCTTGCAGCTCCCAGCAAGACCAATGCAGAAGGCGAGTGATTTCTGCATTTAAAACTGAGGTACACTGTTCATCTCATTGGGACTGGTTAGGCAGCAGTGCAGCCTATAGAGGGCGTGCAGAAGCAGGGGTAGGGTGTCTCTTACCCAGGAAGTGCAAGGAGCACGGGGCCTCCCTTTCCCAGCCAAGGGAAACTCTCAGGAACTGCGCTTTCCAGCCCAGATACTACACTTTCCCTACGGTTTTTGCAATCCGCAGACTAGGAGATTCCCTCGTGTGCCTACACCACCAGGGCCCTGGGTTTCAAGCACAAAACTGCTGGTCGTTTGGGCAGATACTCAAGCTAGCTGCAGTTTTTTTCTTACCCTGTGGCACCTGGACCCCCAGAGAGACAGAACCGTTCACTCCCCCAGAAGGAGGCTGAAGCCAGGGAGCCAAGTGGTCTTGCTCAGCACGTCCCACTCCCACAGAGCCCAACACGCTAAGAATCACTGGCTTGAAACTCTCTGCTGCCAGCACAGCAGTCTGAAGTTGACCTGAGATGATTGACCTTGGTGTGGGGAGGGGCGTCTGACATTCCTGAGGCTTGAGTAGGTGGCTTTCCCCTGACTGTGCTAAGGACTGGGTGGAATTGAGCACAGTGCAGCAAAGCAGTTGTGGCCAGACCACCTCTCTAGATTCCTCTTTACTAGGCAGGGCATCTCTGAAGGAAAGGCAGCAGGCCCAGTCAGGGGCTTATAAATATAACTCCTATCTCACTGGGACAGAGCACCTGGGGGAAGGGGTGGCTGTGGTGCCACTTCAGCAGACTTAGACGTTCCTGCCTGCTGGCTCTGAAGAGAGCAGGGGATTCTAACAAGGAGGGTTCTACAAACACAGCACTTGAGCTCTGCTAAGGGACAGACTCCACTCCTCAAGTCGGTCCCTTACCCGTGTGCCTCCTGACTGAGAGCATACCTCTCAATAGGGTTTGACAGATACCTCATACAGGAGAGCATCAGGCCAGTGCCCCTCCTGAGAGGAAGCTTCCAGAGGATGGAGCAAGAAGCAATCTTTGCTGTTCTGCAGCCTCTGCTGGTGATACCCAGAAAATAGGGTCTAAGTGGACCTCCAGCAAACTGCAGTAGACCTGCAGAAGAGGATCCTGACTGTTAGAAGAAAAACTAATGAAAGTGAGAGGGAGAATGAACCAAGTTAAAAAACACACTTCAGGATATCATCCAGGAGAACATCACCAACCTAACAAGACAGGCCAACATTCAAATTTGGGAAATACAGATAACACCACTAAAATAGTCCTCAACAAGAGCAAGCCCAAGACACATAGTCATCAGATTCTCCAAGGTTGAAATAAAGAAAAAAATGATAAGGGCCACAAGAAAGAAAGGTCAGGTTACCTACAAAGGGAAGCCCATCAGACTAACAGCACATCTCTCTGCACAAACCCTACAAGCCATAAGATACTGGGGCCAATATTCAACATTCTTAAAGAAAAGAATTTTCAACCACAATTTTATATCAACCCAAACTAAGCTTCATAAGTGAAGGTGAAATAAAATCCTTTACACACAAGCAAATGTTGAGGGATTTTGTAACCACCAGTCCTGCCTTACAAGATTTCCTGAAGGAAGCACCAAATATGTTAAGAAAATACCAGTACCAGCAACTGCAAAACACACCAAAATATAAAGACCAATGACACTATGAAGAAACTGTATCAACTAATGTGCAAAATAAACAGCTAGCTTCATGATGACATGATCAAATTCACACATAATAATATTAACCTTAAAATGTAAATGGTCTAAATGCCCCAATTAAAAGACACGGACTGCAAATTGGATTAAGAGTCAAGACCCATCAGTGTGCTGTATTCAGGAGACCCATCTCACATGCAAAGACAAAAATAGGCTCAAAATAAAAGGATGAAGGAATATTTACCAAACAAATGGAAAGCATAAAGAAGCAGGGGTTGCAATCCTAGTCTATGATAAACAGACTTTAAACCAACAAATATCAAAAAAGACAAAGAAGGGCATTACATAAGGGTGAAGGGAATCAATGCAAAAAGAAGAGCTAACTATCCTAAGTATATATGCACCCAATATAGGAGCACCCATATTTACAAAACAAATTCTTAGAGACCTACAAAGAGTCCTAGACTTCCACACAATAATAGTGGGAAAACTTTAACACCCCACTGTCAATATTAGACAGATAAACAAGACAGAAAACTAACAAGGATATTCAGGACTTGAACTCAGCTCTGGACAAAGCAGACCTAATAGATATCCACAGAACTATCCACCTCAAATCAACAGAATATACATTCATCTCAGCACCACATACCACTTATTCTAAAATCGACCACATAATTGGAAGTAAAACATTCCTCAGCAAAGGCAAAAGAATGGAAATCATAACAAACAGCCTCTGAGACTACACTACAATCAAATTACAACTCAGGATTAAGAAACTCACTCAAAACTGTGCAACTACATGGAAATTGAACAACTTGCTCCTGAATGACTACTGGGTAAATAACAAAATTAAGGCAGAAATAATGAATTTCTTTGTAACCAATGGAGAACAAAGAGATAATGTACCAGAATCTCTGGGACACAGCTAAATCAGTGTTTAGAGGGAAATTGTACAGCACTAAATGCCCACATCAGAAAGCAGGAAAGATCTAAAATCGACACTCCAACATCACAATTAAAAGAACTAGAGAAGCAAGAGCAAACAAATTCGAAAGCTAGCAGAAGATAAGAAATAACAGAGATCAGAGCAGAACTGAAAGAGACAGAGACACAAAAAACCCTTCAAAAAAATCAATGAATCCAGGAGCTGGTTTTTTGAAAAGATTAACAAAATAAATAGACTGCTAGCCAGACTAATAAAGAAGAAAGAGAGAAGAATGAAACAGATAAAATAAAAAATAATAAAGAGGGTATCACCACTGATCCCCACAGAAATACAAACTACAATCAAAGAATACTATAAACACCTCTACATGAATAAGCTAGAAAATCTAGAAGAAATAGATAAATTCCTGGACACATACACCCTCCCAAGACTAAACCAGGAAGAAGCTGAATTCCTGAATAGACAAATAACAAGCTCTGAAATTGAGGCAGTAATCAATAGCCTACCAACCAAAAAAAAAAAAGCCCAGGACAATACAAATTCACAGCCAAATTCTACCAAAGGAACAAAGGGGAGCTGGTATCATTTCTTCTGAAATTATTCCAAACAATAGAAAAGAGGGGATCCACCCTAACTCATTTTATGAGACCAGCATCATCCTGATTCCAAAACCTGGCAGAGACACAACAAAAAAAAGACAACTTCAGGTCCATATCCCTGATGAATATTGATGCAAAAATCCTCAATAAAATACTGGCAATCCAAATCCAGCAGCTCATCAAAAAGCTTACCCACCATAATCAAGTCGGCTTCATCCCGGGGATGCAAGGCTAGTTCAACGTTCGCAAATCAATAAACACAATCCATCACATAAACAGAACCAATGACAAAAACCACATGATTATTATCTCAATAGATGCAGAAAAGGCCATTGATAAAATTAAACACCCCTTCATGCTAAAAACTCTCAATAAACTAGGTATTGACGGGACATATTTCAAAATAATAAGAGCTATTTGTGACAAACCCATAGCCAATATCACATTGAATGGGCAAAAGCTGGAAGCATTCTTTGAAAACCAGCACAAGACAAGGATGTCCTCTCTCACCACTCCTATTCAACACAGTATTGGAAGTTCTGGCCAGGGCATCAGGCAAGAGAAAGAAATAAAGTGTATTCAAATAGGAAGAGAGGAAGGCAAATTGTCTCTGCTTGCAGATGACATGATTGTATATTTAGAAAACCCCATCATCTCAGCCCAAAAGCTCCTTAAGCTGATAAACAACTTCAGCAAAGTCTCACAATACAAAATCAATGTGCAAAAATCACAAGCATTCCTATACACCAATAACAGACAAACAGAGAGCCAAATCATGAGTGAACTCCCATTCACAATTGCTACAAAGAGAATAATACCTAGGAATACAACTTACCAGGGATGTGAAGGACCTCTTCAAGAACTACAAACCACTGCTCAAGGAAATAAGAGAAAACACAAACAAATGGAAAAATATTCCATGCTCATGGACAAGAGAATCAATATCTTGAAAACGGCCATACTGTCCAAAGTAATTTATAGATTCAATGGTATTCCCATCAAGCTACCATTGGATTTCTTCACAGAATTAGAAAAAACTACTTTTAAATTACATATGGAACCAAAAAAGAGCCCGTATACCCAAGACAATCCTAAGCATAGAAAACAAAGCTGGAGGCATCATGCTTGTGACTTCAAACTATACTATAAGGCTAAAGTAACCAAAACAACATTGTAGTGGTACAAAACAGATATATAGACCAATAGAACAGAACAGAGGCCTCAGAAATAATGCCATACATCTACAACCATCTGATCATTGACAAACCTGACAAAAACAAGTAATGGGGAAAGGATTCCCAATTTAATAAATGGTGTTGGGAAAACTGGCTAGCCATATGCAGAAAACTAAAACTGGATGACTCCCCTACACCTTATACAAAAATTAACTCGAGATGGAGTAAAGACTTAAACCTAAGACCTAAACCCATAAAAACCCTAGAAGAAAACCTAGGCAGTACCACCCAGGACATAGGCATGAGCAAGGACTTCATCAACTAAACACAAAAACAATGGCAACGAAAGCCAAAATTGACAAATGGGATCTAATTAAACTAAAGAGCTTCTGCACAGCAAAAGAAACTATCATCAGAGTGAACAGGCAGCCTACAGAATGGGAGAAAATTTTGCAATCTATCCATCTGACAAAGGGCTAATATCCAGATTCTATGAGGTACTTACACAAATTTACAAGAAAAAAACAAACAAGTACATCAAAGAGTGGGCAAAGGATATGAACAGAGCCTTCTCAAAAGAAGACATTTAATATGCAACCAAAAACATATGAAAAAATGCTCATCATCACTGGTCATTAGAGAAATGCAAATCAAAACCACAATGAGATACCATCTCATGCCAGTTAAAATGGCGATCATTTAAATGTCAGAAAACAACAAAAGCTGGAGAGAATGTGGAGAAATAGGAACACTTTTACACTGTTGGTGGGAATGCAAATTAGTTCAACCCTTGTGGAAGACAGTGTGGCCATTCCTCAAGGATCTAGAACCAGAAATACCATTTGACCCAGCAATCCCATTACTGGGTATATACCCAAAGGATTATAAATCTTTCCATTATAAAGATACATGCACACGTATGTTTATTGCAGCACTGTTCACAATAGCAAAGACTTGGAACCAACCCAAATGCCCATCAATGATAGAGCGGATAAAGAAAATGTGTCACATATACACCATGGAATACTATGAAGCCATAAAGAGGATGAGTTCATGTCCTTTGCCAGGACATGCATGAAGCTGGAAACCATCATTCTTGGCAAACTAACCAAGAACAGAAAACCAAACACATGTTCTCACTCATAAGTGGGAGTTGAACAATGAGAACACATGGACACAGGGAGGGGAATGTCACATCCGGGCCTGTTGAGGGGTGAGGGCTAAGGGGAGAGATAGCATTAGGAGAAATAGCTAATGTAGACAACAGGTTGATGGGTGCAGCAAACCACCATGGCACGTGTATACCTACGTAACAAGCCTGCATGTTCTGCATATGTACCCCAGAACTTCAAGTATTATTTTTTTAAAAAGTCTGGAAACAGCAGATGCTGGTGAGGATGAGAAGAAATAGAAATGCTCTTTCCACTGTTGGTGGAAGTGTAAATTAGTTCAAGCATTGTGGAAGGCAGTGTGGTGATTTCTCAAGGATCTAGAACCAGAAATACCATTTGACCCAGCAATCCCATTACTGGGTATATACCCAAAAGAGTATAAATCATTATACTATAAAGAGACATGCACACGAATGTTTATTGCAGCACTATTTACAATAGCAAAGACTTGGACCAATCCAAATGCCCATCAATGATAGACTTGATAAGGAAAATGTGGCACATATACACCATGGAATACTATGAAGCCATAAAAAAGGATAAGTTCATGTCCTTTGCAAAGATATTGATGAAACTGGAAACCATCATTCTCAGCAAACTAACACAGGGACAGAAAACCAAACACTGCATGTTCTCACTCATAAGTGGGAGTTGAACAATGAGAACACATGGACACAGGGAGCGGACATCACACACGGGGGCCTGTCAGGGGATGGGAGTGAAGGGGAGGGAGGGCATTAGGACAAATATCTAATGCATGCGGGGCTTAAAATCTAGATGTCAGCTTGAGAGGTGCAGCAAACCGCCATGGCACATGTATACCTATGTAACAAACCTGCAGATTCAGCAGATGTATCCCAGAGCTTAAAGTAAAAAATAATAATAATAATAATTCAAAAATAAAATGTTGAAACAAAAAGAAGTCTAGGAGCAGATCTCTTCACTGGTGATTCCTACCAAATACTTAGAGAAGAATTAACATCTATGTTTCTCAAAAATCTTCTGAAAATAGAAGAGGAAGAAAACGTAACTGATTCTAGGAGTTCAGTATTAACCTGATCCCAAGGACAAAGACACCCCAAGAAAACTTCAGATCAATATCACTCATGAATATAGATACAAAATTCTCCTACAAAATAGTAGCAAATCAAATGCAAAATAGTAGCAAACCAAGTATAACAAGGATTATATGCAATGAAGTGGGGTTCATCCCACTAATATAAAGACAGTTCAACATAAGAAAATCATTTAACATAAAACACAAAGGGAAACAATCTGATATCTCAATTGATGCAGAAAAAGCATATGACAAAATCTAAAACCCTGTCATGATAAAAATCACTCAGCAAACTATGAACAGAATGAATCTTCCTCAACATGATGAAGAGCTGATGTACAGCTAACGTTATAATCAATGTTGAAAAACTGAAAGCTTCCTCTAAAATACGAATGCCTGCTTTCATCACTGCTATTCACTATTGTACTGGAAATTTTAGCAAGGGCAACTAGGGAATAAGAATTAAGTGGCATCCAAACTGGAAAGTAAAAAGAAAAATCTCTCTATTTACAGATAACATGATTCTATATCTAGAATATCCAAAAAATCCACAGAAAACTTACTAGAGCTCATAAATAAATCTAGCAATTTTATCGGGTACAAGATCAACAGCTATAAATCAGCTGTGCTCTATATACCACCAACAAACAATTTGAAAAGAAAAAGATAACCATTCCATTTCCAATAGCATCCAAAAGAATAAAATATCTAAAAATAAGCTTAACCAAGGAAGTTAAAGACTTGTACACTGACAACTACAAAACATTACTGAAATAAATTAAAGAAGACATGAATAAATGGAAAGACATTTCGTGGTCATAGACTGGAATACTTAATATTGTCAAGACGGCAATACTTCCCAAAGTAATCTACAGATTCAATGCCAACTCTATCAACATTCCAATGGCCTTTTTCCAGAAATGGAAAAGCTGACTCTCGAATTTATACAGACTTGTAAGGAGCCAGGAATACTCAAAACAATATGGATAAAAAGACCAAAATGAAGGACTCACACATTCCAACTTCTAAGCTTGCTACAAAGCTACAGTAATCAAAAGAATATGGTACTGGCATAGAGATAGACACATAGACCAGAATAGATTCGAGAGTCCAGAACTAAATCTGTAAATCTATAACCAACTGATTTTTGACAGGGCTGCCAAGACCACTCAATTGAGGAAAAAATTGTCTCTTCAACAAGTGGTGCTGGGATAAGTGGTTATCCACATGCAAAAGAATGAAGTTGGACCCTTAACATACACCATTTGCAAAAGTCAACTCAAAATGGATCAACAATCTGAATATCCAAGAGTTAAAACCATAAAACTCTTAGAAGCAAACATGGAAGAAATCTTCATGACTTTGGATTTGGCAATGGATCCTTAGATACAACTCAAAAACACAAGCAACCAAAGACGAAATAGAGAAATTGAACTTTCTCAAAATTAAAAACATTTTTACATCAAAGGACATTATCAAGAAAGTGAAAAGACTACTCACAGAATGGGAGGGAACATTTGCAAATCATGTATCTGATAAGGGTCCAGTATCCAGAAAATATAAAGAATTCTTAAAGCTCAAGAAAAAAACCAAAAACAATCCAATTAAAAATGGTCAAAGAATTTGAAAAGACATTTCTCCAAAGATGTACAAATGGCCAACAAGCATATAAAAATACATGGAGAGAAATGCCAGATATAGGTGATGGGGAAGAAGGCAGCAAATCTCACTGCCATGTGTGTACCTATGCAACAATCTTGCATGTTCTTCACATGTACCCCAAAACCTAAAATGCAATTAAAAAAAAAAACATACTCAATGTCATTAGGCATAAAGAAAATATAAATCAAAACCATAGTGAGATACTATTTCACACCCACTGTGATGGCTTTAATTTTTAAAAAGGGGGACAGATAACAGGTATTGGTGAAATTGAAGTCCTCAAACATTGTTGGTGGAGATGTAAAATGGTTCAACTGCTTCCTAAAACAACGTGGGACTTCCTCAAAAAGATCAATGGAGTTCCCATATGACCCAGCAATTCTACGCCTGGAGAATTCAAAACAAGTCTACAAAAGAACTTGTACACAAATGCTCGTAGCACTATTGTTCATAATAGGCCCAAAGTGGAAACAACTCAAATTTGGTAAATTTCAAAAACTAGATTAAAATGTACTATATCCCTACAATGGAATACTAACCAGCCATAAAAAGGAATGAAGTACCATTATGGACTGGGGAATTGGCAGTAACTGGTTCATGGGTGTGGGTTTTAATCTGGTGTGGTGGAACCACATAGGAGTGACAGTTGCACATTTACATGAACTAAATCCCTTTAATTGTTCACTATAAAATAGTTAATTTTATGTTATGTGAATATCACCACAATTTTTTTTTTTTTTTTTTTTTTTTTTTTGAGACAGAGTCTTGCTCTGTCACCAGGCTGGAGTGCAGTGGCGTGATCTCGGTTCACTGTAACCTCTGTCTCCCGGATTCAAGTGATTCTCCTGCCTCAGCCTCCTGAGTAGCTGGAATTACAGGTGTGTACCACCACGCTGGCTAATTTTTGTATTTTTAGTAGAGATGGAGTTTCACCGTGTTGGCCAGGCTGGTCTTGAACTCCTGACCTCCAGTGATCCTCCTGCCTCGGCCTCCCAAAGTGCTGGGATTACAGGTGCGAGTCACAGCGCCTGGTCCTCAATTTTTAAAAACGGGGCTACAAGGGAGGTTAGTATTTTGTGAGGGGGAAGTAAGGAAGGGAAGGCTTTTGTTTGGGGAGGTTGGGGAGGGAAGGTCTTCCAGAAGTGAGTTTAGGCGGGAAAGACTTCTTGCCGCCAGGCGTAAAAGAGCAGGTCTTTACGAAGGGAGGTGAGAGAGGGCAGAACTTTGTAAGGAGGACTGCTGAGGATAGGGCCATAAAGGCTTTCGGGAGGAGAGAGGACAGGAGGGGGCAGGAAAGCCTTTGGTTGGTGCCCACACGTCGCCACACCCCACCCCTCCCCCGTCCCCCAGACCCCTAGTCCCCCAGCATTTCCCTGCCTGGCCAGGAGCCGCAGTCACCACTCACCCGAGTACAAGTAGTAGCACACCAACAGCAGGATCCAGATGGACAGCGTGAACAGCCCGAAGCGTTTGTTGACCCACATGTTTGTCAGAAAGCGGCGAGTCTCATCCCAGAAGCCATGCAGAGATGCCCGCCATCCTCGCCTAGGCCTGTTACCCATTGCAGCCTCACGCCCGGGATAGCTGCTCTCGGGATACGACCCGCTTGCCGCCGCCTCAGAAGTTGCCACCTTTAAGCGAGCCACATTCATGGCCCAGGTCCTTGACCTATTCCTCCCCCTCACTTGCCTCCCATCTGAAGGCATGGCTGCGGGTACTACCTCGCTGAGATGCTGCCTCGCTGAGACGCCGCCTCACCGTCTAACGGTCTGTGACCCATAAACTTCCGGGGCAGTCCGTGACCCCGAAGTTCCGGTGCAGCCCGTGACCCAGTGACTCTGGGGCAGTGACGCTTGCGTGACTTGTGCGAACCCTCGCGATGTCTGAAACTGATTCCTTCACAATGATGTCTTCTGCTTCATTCCACAGGCCCAGACCCTTGTAACCACGTGGCCAGTGTTTGGTGCACCCCCATACTCCTACTCAAAGTCTGGCACTAGATGCTTGTTAAATGCTTGCAGAACAAGTGAACGGGGCTTGAGGCCTGCACCAGTGGCATGACTGCTTGTCATAGATCAACAAAAAGGAGTAACTCGAATTCAGACTCCAGCCTTGGCTGTTAATTCCTCCTCGTTCCTAGAGTGCATACTGTAGTGTACAGTCAGTACAGTTAGTCATCACAGCGCTCGCGACAGCAGCTGCTAGCCAAATATGGCTGTTTAAATGTAAATTTCAACTACTTTAAATTAAATGAAATTTAAAAATCAGTTCCTCAATCACAGTAGCCACATTAACAAGTGCTCAATAGCCACATGTGGCTCATGGCTGCCATCCTGAACACTGGCAACATATATACATATGTATTTAAGAGGGAGTCTTGCTCTATCGCCCAGGCTGGAGTGCAGGGCACGATCTTGGCCCACTGCAACCTTCACCTTCTGGGTTCAAGCAATGCTCCTGCCTCAGCCTCCCGAATAGCTGGGATTACAGGTGCATCCCACCACGCCTGGCTAATTTTTGTATTTTTAGTAGAGACGGGGGTTTCACCATGTTGGCCGGGCTGATCTTGAACTCCTGACGTCTGGTGATGCCCCCACCTTGGCCTCCCAAAGTGCTGGGATTGCAGGCGTTAGCCACCATGCCCAGCCGGGAGCATTTTCATCATGGCAAAAAGTTGTCTTGGGCAATGCTGGATGTGAAGAGTGACTAGTGAATATCATAGATATTAAATACATTGTTACACTTTAGTAGAAGCCTTTAAGTGTGGGACAAAAAGCTATTTGCCTTATAAGACCTTAAAACTGAGTTACAAATAAATAAAACAGCAGGACAACATGTGAACAAATTATGTGTGAGGAACACTGAAGAGTGACTACAATCATTTACATTTTATTGCCATAATTACCGCCCATGAACTGGGTGGCTCTAAGTAAATGTCCTCCTCCCACTAGACCTTGGTGCCTCATGTAAAATGGGAGGGCTATACATTGTTGCTAGACCCTCTTTTGGCTCTAAAATCTGACCCTTGGGCAAAATCCCATTACCTTCGTTGGTGTGGCCACACCTGCAAAAGGATTGTGTAGGTAATACTTCCGTAGCTGTTTTAGCCTACCACATTCTAGTTTACAAGGGATATGAAAACCATCCTCAACTGCATTTCCATCCTTATTCGTAATTATATTATATGCACTTTCCAAAGGAGTTTCTACTAATTTTATTCTATTGTTATTTCCAGTGTTACTAGACATCCCACAGAGCAAGGCAGAAGGCTTCCTATTCCAATAATTCTTGAAACTTAGCACACTCCATCCATCCCAGCCCCATGCCCAAGAGCCATTCATAACGCTCTTTAGTTTATTCAAGAGTTTAACAGGAAAAGAACCCATTTTCCTTTTATAGTTTTTTAAATCATTTTTTTGGCTTCAGCTTTTCCAAAATTAATTTGATGAGAGAATTGTTATTGCACAAAACATTTATTAATAGCTTCTGAAACTACTGCTTGCAACTGTGAGGAACTGTGAAGTATCTGAGATTTTACTCTGCTTTAAAGTAAAAAGGTAACTAGTTGCAGTTTTATAGATGCTGGCAGAAGATGCAAGACGACTGAGTCAGAGACAAAGGACAAAAGCTCTTCTGAGGCATGCAGAAACTCAACAAATCCATGGAAAATTGCCTCCCAACAGCAACGTGTTTATGTCACAGCACAGGAGGGAAATGCTCCTATGACCAGACACCACACAGCCACCCTGAAGTCTCAGAAAATCAAGCTGGAGCACACCATTGGGAACTCAGCTCTTTGCCATCTCACAGGTTGAGCTCTCTTAGCCCTTAGTTTCCCCCCCTCTACCAATTAGGGGCTGTGGATAGCCTGATTGGAAAGATACCATCCAGCTCTGGCATGCTATGACTCATACTTGACTATAGTATTTGCGGTTGCTGCAAACATGTAAAGCATGGCAGTTCTACTACAATGTAATCCATGTTATACCATTAGAAACCCAAATTACTAACGGGGACTCAAGGGACAAAATCTGTAAGATGACAACTCAGCACTTCCTGGTTTACACAACATTAATTCTAGATTGAGGTCACACAAAAAAAAAGCCATGTGAAGTGTCCATTTTATAGATTATCAGATGTAAATTTAAAATCCTGCACTGGCTTTTCTCTTTTGTCCTATACCCTTAAGGGAGCTACATTTGATACTAAACAACCCAGATCTAATCAGAGATAGAAATGTATTGCATGGGCATGAGTACAAGGATTCTTCGTGAGATGATACGCACCACTGCTCATAATGTAACTACTGTTCAGAATAGACACTTTTTTTTTTTCAAATATCACCACAGACAGACATGAAAAGATTCCTGACCTCAGGTAATCATGGGAATATAAGTTAAATCAATAATGAGATATCATGTCACACTGATCAGATTAGCAAAAATCAATAAACACAAATATATAGAAATAAGACTTTGGTCATTGTTGGTGGGGTTACAAATGGGTACAACCACTTTGGTGAGTTGTTGTTGTTGTTTTGTTTTTTTTTTTTTTTGAGACAGGGTCTCGCTCTGTCACCCAGGCTGCAGTCCAGGGTGCAATCTTGCCTCACTGAAATGAGATTCTCCTGCCTCAGCATCCCAAGTAGCTGGGACTACAGGCATGTGCCTCTACGCCCAGCTAACTCTATATTTTTTAGTAGAGGCAGGGTTTCACTATATGTTGGCCAGGCTGGTCTTGAACTCCTGACCTCAGGTGATCAGCCCATCTCGGCCTCCCAAAGTGCTGGGATTACAGGCGTGAGCCGCTGTGCCCGACCCACTTTGGTGATGTTTTGACAACACAGTGTAAAGTTAAATGTTCACATATTCTGTGACCTAGGAATTCCACTTTTAGGTATCTAAAAGTGGCATGTGTACAAGGAGACATGTACAACATTGTTCATTGTTATAGTGGAAATAACATAAATGATGTCTCAGTAGGGTAATAAAAGCAAACTCGTCGTTCCTATAATGTATAATATAACATTTAACGATAGGATCAATCGCCCTAGCCAAGGTAGTAACTATCTTTTTTTTTTTTTTTTTGCTGGTTTGCCTACTAGCGTGAGGTGACAGTCTCAGCTTCTAATTGAGTGGAATTATTATTGTGTTCCCCTGAAAGAAATATTGAATAATAATAAGCTTCTACTTCTAAAATAGCAGCAACCAAAGTTGTGAGAATAGGAAGCAAAACACAAAATTTTTTGTGGATTACCAGGTGTCATAAGTAGGTCTATAAGAGGTGATTTCATTGTTTTATTAGGTTGTCTTCTTCTAGGTGAGGTGGCATGTGGTAAAACCAGTGAAGTCAACAGGCTTCAGTTCATTGTTGTACTTAGATCAGGGTTATGTGGGTTCTTCTGATGGAAGCAATGTCGTGTTAGATACAATAGTGCTTCAATAAGGTATTCAATAAATCTATAGATGGTGGGGCTAGCAGAGTTATTGTAAACGTGAAAACAAATCCAATTCCTATTTGTAAACAGGAAAACAAACAACTCCGATCTATTCAAGTTAAGAAAAAAGTCACTGTCCAGTTTGTAATAAAAGGAGTCCAAAGTAATGGAACTGTCCCCAAGATGGCTGGATGGTACCCATAGGATATTATACCACATCAGGGTCCCAGGGTTAATGGCTGCTGCTGGTAAATTGGGCATCCAAGCAGTAGTAATAGTAAATTTTGGTGAGAGGAAATTCATATTACTGAGTCTATGCGTATTTTCATTTCTGTCCCCAAGGCCACTGAATGGGCATTAAGTCCATTTGACTATTTGGCACCTCTCCTACAAAGAGAACCTTTTGGTAAATATTCATATGCAAGACCTATATTCTAGATTAACACACATACTTCTTTCTCAAATTTCCTTGCTATCACTCCTCCAAACTTGCTCCTTCCAAGACCCAGACCATCCAGCCGCAACATTAGCCTCTGACATGAGTCAGCATAGATCCTTGCCACAGCCTTTCTCTTCTTCTTGGCAAACAAGACAAGTTCCAGATGAAGGGGACAACCAAATATGTGACTCGAAGTTCTGCCCAGCAGGTAGATTTCCCTTCCCCACCATCCTACAGATCACCTGTGAGTGGGGCCGTATTGACACAGCAATCTACTTACTCCTAAGAGAGAACCATTCTGTTCTCTTTCTCTGATCGTTGTTTCTGGATGACCTGCAGCCATCTTGCTGCCAGTATAAGGATGAAGTCAATATGGAGAATGGCAGAAGAGAGAAACAAGAAGAACCTGAATACCTAATGATATCATTGAACTACCCCAAAACTTGACCCATTGTGGAAGTTCCAGTTTGTGAGATAATACATTTCCTGATAGTTTTAACCACTTTGAGTTAGTGTTTCTGTTTCTGACAGCCAAATGCTTTCTAACTAATATAGTTGTCCAAACTTTCTCTCTTGAGCATTACTTGATCACCTAGTCAAAATTCAATGCTCTCAGAAGAAAATACCCCAAATTTGAATAACACATAGGTATTGCTGCATATACGGAGAGATCCATGTATTTGTGGAGTGAATGGATGGATAAAGGAATAAATGTTTTTAACAGCTATTGCTCTAAGCAAAATCCTCTGTTTCTTGACTGCTATCTGTATCAGTCAGAGTTTATTTGCAGATAACTAGAATAGTTAGTTAGCTAGTTAGAATACATAACTAGATAGTTTAAGCAAAGAGGGATTTTAATATAGGGAATTTGTTAATTACAAAATACTAGGAAGGACTGAAGGAGGAAGCTCAGCTGGGCTTCCAGTAAAAAATTCTAGAACAACACAGGAGGAAACCAGTGACGTATCAACGCCAGGGCAATGGGAGCATTGCCTTGGTTGCAGGCAATGAGGAAGCGCACTGTCTCTAAAGAAGGAAGAAGAAGAAAACCAATTATAATTGGATCTGCTTTGTTATTATCACCATGTCAACAATTCTAAATCATGTCAGCGGGAACACATTCTTCTCTGAAAACAAAATCGTTTGTTGAGCTATATTTTAAACAAATTGCTGAGACTACTATTGAGTTGTAATAATAGATAAGTATACTTCAAATCAGCACATTTAAATTACATATCCTTTCATCAACATTGTATTCTAAATGGAAGTGAATTTGGAGAATCTCCAGTTATACACGCAATCCCCAGGCTCTCTGGATCCAACAATACATTTCTGTTTTGAGAGCAATTTCATCATAGTTTAATCCATCCAAGCTTCCTTCAGGTACAGTTACTTCACGTCTCTAACACTTGTGATGCTACACATTCCTGTGTTTAAACAAAAGCACAGTGATTGTAAATATGAAGACAAAAAACACTCGATTTTCTTCAGTTCTGTCATTCTGTGATACCACTTGGAGTTTTAATTTGTGTTTAAAATTTATGGTGAAATACTGTGACAGCTCTGAGGTATAATGCAAATGTTATTATACTGTAATTCTATTGCTATTCTTCATTAGGGCAACAGACCAATATGTAGATGTTTGTGCCCCTTTTTTGAAAAAATTTATAATGTAATTAAATGTTAGCTCATTACTTTTTTAAGACTTAATATTGTTTGTTTTACATCTTTTTGTTGAAATGAAATATACATATAAAATTTGCCGTCTTTACATCTTTAAGTGCACAGTTTAGTGGTAACAAATATATTTCTACATTTTTTTTCCCTTTCATCTCCCTCTCCCCCTCAACCCTCCTGACTTCTGGTAACCATTGCTCTAGTCTATCTTCATGATTCACTTTTATAATTTCCACATGAGTGAGAACATGTGATATGTGTCACTTTTTACTTGGTTTATTTCACTTAACATAATGACTTCCAGTTCCATCCATGTTATTGCAAATGACAAGATTTCATTCTATTTTATGGCTGAATAATATTCCTTTATGTGTATATGCTACATTTTCTTTATTCATTCATCCTTTGTTGGGGGAATTAGGTTGATTCCATATTTTGGCTATTGTGAATACTGCTGCAATGAACATGGAAGGGCAGGTATCCCTTGAACATACCGATTTCCTTTCTTTTGGGTACATACCAAGTGGTAGAATGGCTGGATCACATGGTATTCTAAGTTTAGTTTTTTTTAGGAACCCCTATACTGTTAGCGGCTATACTAATTTACATTCCTACCAACAGTGTGTGAGGGTTCCCCTTCTCTTCACATTCTCACCAACATCTGTTAGTGCCTGTCTTTTTGACACAGGCCATTTTAATGTGGTGAGATGATCTCTTATTGTGGTTTTGATTTGTATTTCTCCAATCATTAGTAAGGTTTAACATTTTTTTCATATACCTATTGGCCATTTTTACATATTATTTTGAGAAATGTCTATTTAGATCTTTTGCCCATTTTTAAATCAGATTATTTGGGGCTTTTCTGCTATTGAGTATTTTGAGCTCCTTATATATTCTGGTTTTCAATCCCTTGTCAGATGAATAGTTTGCAAATATTTTCTTCCATTCTGTGGATTGTCTCTTCAATTTGTTGATTGGTTTCCTTTACTGTGTAGAAGCTTTTTAACCTCAAGTGATCCCATTTGTCTACTTTTACTTCTGTTGCCTGTGCTTTTGAGGTCTTACACAAACTTCTTTGCTCAGACCAATGTCAGGGGACATTTCCCCAGTATTTCCTTCTAGTAGTTTCATAGTTTGAGGTCTTAGACTCAAGTCTTTAATCCACTTGGATTTTATTTTTGGGTAGGGTGAGAGATAGACGTATAGTTTCATTCTTCTACATATAGTTATCCAGCCTGTAAAACACCAGTTATTGAAAAGACTGTCCTTTCCCCCACTGGATGTTCTTCATGCTTTTGTTGAAGATGAGTTGGCTACAAATGGACGGATTTATATCTGGGTTCTCTATTATGCTCCACTGGTCTATGTGTCTGTTTTTATGCTAGTAGCATGTTGTCTTCGTTATTATACCTTTGTAGTAAATTTTGAAGTGAGATAATGTGATGCCCTCAGCTTCTTTCATTCTTTTTACTCAGGATTGGTTTAGCTATTTGGGTCTTTTGTGGTTCCACATAATTTTTGGGGATTTTTGTTTCCTATTTCTATGGAGAATGTCATTGATATTTTGATAAGGATTGCATTGAATATTTAAGTTTCTTTGGGAGAGTACTGTCATTTTAATAACATTGTGATTCATAAGCATAGAATATCTTTCCATTCTTTTGTGTACTTTTAATTTCTTTACCAGATTATATCTTTTTAAATCAAATATCTTTATTTTTAATATTTTTTATTTTTGTTGTTATAATTTCAACTTTTAATTTAGACTCAGGGGGGTACAAGCGCAGATTTGTTACACGGGTATGTTGCATGATGCTGAGGTTTGGGTTATGAGAGATCTGGTCACCCATGTAGTCAGCATAGTATCCAATAGGTAGTTTTTCAGTTCCTTTCCCCTTCCCTTTCCCCTCCCCCAGTAGTCCCCAGTGTTTATTGTTCACATCTTTATGTCCATGTGCACCCAATGTTTAGCTCCCACTTATAACTGAGAACATTCAGTATTTGGTTTTCTGCTTCTGTGTTAATTTGCTTAGGGTAATGGCCCTCAGTGGCATCCATGTTGCTGCAAAGGACATGATTTCATTCCTTTTTGTGTCTTCATAGTATTTCATGGTGTATATGTATGTACCACATTTTCTTTATCCAATCCATTATTGATGGGCACCTAGACTGACTGCATGTCTTTGCTATTGTGAATAGTGCTGTGATGAGCATATGAGTACATGTGTCTTCTTCGTATAATGATTTATACTCCTTTGGTTCCATATCCAGTGATAGGATTGCTGGGTCTAATGGTAGTTTTATTTTTAGTTCTCTGAGAAATCTCCAAACTACTTTCCACAGTGGCTGAACTACTTTACATACCCACCAACAGTGTATAAGTATTCCCTTTTCTCCACAGCCCCACCACCATCTGTTAGTTTTTGACATTTTAAATAATAGCTGTTCTGACTGGTGTGACATGGTATCTCACTGTGGGTTTGACTTTCATTTATCTGATGATTAGTGATGTTGAGCAGGTTTTCATATGTTCTTGGCCGCTTATATACCTTCTTTTGGGAAGTGTCTGTTCATGTACTTTGCCTGGGAATTAGTAAATCATTTCTAGAATGGTTGGTTCTAGGAAAGCAGTAGTTTGCTGAGATCTGGGGATTAGGAACCTGCTGCCAGATCTATTGTCTCCAGACCCTCACCAGCAAAATGGATGTCTTGCATGCCACTTCCTACCCGTTTGGCTCAGTTTGGAAACCAAGTATAACGTAATTACAACTGATTGGTTGTACCAAAATCACATCCAAAATCTGGTCTGCATAGGAATCTGGAAAATGTGGCGTTTTAGCTTCCTAGCTTCTGCAGTACAGGAAGGCATACTTGAAGAGGCTTGGGTGGATGTTGGGCAAGCCACTAGCATCTTCAATAGCCTCACCTACAGCCGGCTCATGCCCTGAACTGCTACCACTCAAGCACACGCCACTTCTTACACTGTCAGCTCCTTCCACTGTGCCTTTTAAAATCTCCATCCTAATGTAAAGAAGCTGCTCTAAATCTTCACATTTTTTTCTTTTCCTCTGCTTTCCTACCCCCTTGAACTTCGCTTCCAACTGATTAACCGTCCCTGGGTTAACCACTGTGCTGGGAGCTCCCTTCAGTGAATACTGCTCCTCCTCTCTACTTGCAGGGGAAAAGAAGAGGTCAGGAAATTTCTTACACCTCTTTTGCTACCCCAAACCATGGTTTCAATGCTTGTTGTCAATTTCCTTTCTTTTGGAGCCCACATTATCTGATTATACCACCTGCTTGAAGTTTTGCATCTCGAGGGCCTAGTAAATTTTAAAAAGTCTGTATTTCTTGCTTCTCTATTTTAGCGCCTGAATCTGCAACTTCCTTTCACTCACAACCCTTGGCCTTTATTCTTAGAATGAAACTGACTACATGGTTATTTTGGCTTCCACTTTTCAAATTTGACAGCCACTAAAGTATTTATCCTTCTCAAACACTTTGCAGCATTTGAAACAGCTAACTTCCCTGATTTTTCTAGGGGAATCTATGTGTCCTTACTGGCCAGTAAGTTCTCCAAGAGAAGAGAACGTGTCTGCCTTATTTGTTGCTGTATTTTCAGGGACAAAACATTGAATAGCTCATAGTATTTCCCCCAATACATATATTTTAATGCATAAGTGTCAGACAAAGCTCAATTCTCATACCCTTCCAATCCTTATGCTGTTGGATAAATGTAGACATTCCCTAAATTTGGTGCTACTGCCATCTATTATTTGTATTCTCTAGTCACTCCACAACCAGGCATGATGTATTTACTTCCATTTCTGTAGAGATTGCCTCTATATCAAAGACACTTTAATTTTCATATATCTAGTCTTGCCCCTTCCTGAGCTCCACAATGGAGATCAACTAAGCAAGCTCAACGTTCTTACCTCTAGAAGAACCCGATGGAGAAAGTCAGAGGTCCTAGACGCTCTAGGACCTCCAGCCTAGTGTGGGAAACAGGCATGTGCAATACAGTTGTAGTCCAATGTGACGAATGCTCTTAAAACAAAGTTTTGAACACAGTGCTGCAGGAACACAGTGGAGGATGCAATTAATTCAGCCTGGATCTGTCAGTGAAAACTACTGAGAAGTGACATTTGATTCAGGCTTTGAAGATTAAGTAGATAATGTCCAGGCAAACAAGATGGGAAAGGTGTTTTTCATGGAGGAATCTGAAGAGAGACTTAGAAAAATGCCTTTGCTGGCTCCCTGAAGTCTACAGGAAAAATGATGGCAATAAACTTGCTCCCTCCATGAAGCAGTCTCTCACTCTCTTTGGTGTTTTTAGTTCTTTGTCTCCTGGCTTTCTTACATATCTGGCTGCATTTCTCATTTGCTTTGATGAATATTCCTCTTCTACTCAGCATCTAAGTGTTGGGTTTCCTCAGGTCTCTCTTTTAGGTCTTCTTCTCTTTCCTTCCTCACTCTACACTATCTTCCCAAATGATCCCATGCACTCCCACTGCTAACTTGCCATTATATCCTGATGACTTACACAACTACAGCTTACATTTCTCTCTCTTTTGATCCCTACTTAAGCATCTCTGCTTGGATAACCTGGAAACACTCTAAAACCGCTCATATCAAAACTTGATGGTTACCCACCACAAACCTTTAACTTTCTTCACTTTTCTCTAACCTAATCGCCAGTAATATCTTTATCCAGTTGCTCAAGTGAAAAATCTGAGTCACCTTTGATTCTTCCGTATTCCTCAATCTCCACTTATTCAATCGGCAAAACCTCTCTCATTCTACCTCCCAAACTACCTGCATCGGTTAGATTTATATGTCACCTTGGCCAGGCTATAGTGCCAAGTTATTCAAACACTAAACTAGGTATTACTTAAGGTGTTTTCTAGATGACGTTAAATCTACAATCAACTGACTTTATTTTTTTAACTTTTAAGTTTGGGGTACATGTGCAGGTTTGTCAGACAGGGAAATAGATGCTGGACATTAGACTTTCATGAGATACGAAGTTTGCAAAAAATGTTTCCAATTCTGTTGATCATCTGTTTATTCTGTTGATAGTTTCTTTTGCTCTGCAGAAGGTCATTGTAATTAGATCCCATTTGTCAATTTTGGCTTTTGTTGTGATTGCTTTTGGCATCTTGGTCATGAAATTTTTGCCAGTTCTTATGTCCAGAATGGTATTTCCTACGTTGTCATCCGAGTGTTTACAGTTTGGGGTTTTATATTGTCTTTATTCCACCTTGAGCTAATTTTTGTATATCGTGTAGAGAATGGGTCCAGTTTAAATTGACTTGAAGTTAAGGATATTATTCTTGATAATTTGGGTTGACCTTATCAAACTTGTTGAAACTCTGGGTTTCCTTGAAGAAAAAGAAACTTTGCCTGAAGACTCCAGCAACAGCTCCTTCTGAGTTTCCAGCATGCTGGCCTACCCTATGAATTTTGAACTTGCCAACTCCCCACAATTGCATAAGCTGATTCCTTAAATAAATCTCTAATCCAATATGTATACAGTATATATTTTGTATATTTATGTAGTATATATTTATATATTCCATACTTTATATATAATACTTTATATCATATACACACACACACACGTACATATATATATATATATTACTGAGTTTGTTTCTGTAGGGAGCCCTGACTGATACACTTGATACGCTATGTCTCTAATTAATTCAGGGCTCTGTACTGCCTCCTCCTGTGGTCTTGTTCATTCCAATCCATTCACCACACTGTAATTATTGTGTACTTGTAAAATTGTAAGCCTGATTATGTCACTCTCTTGCTTAATATCCTTCAACTACTGGTGATTGCCCCAAAATCCAAATTCCTCTCCCTGGTTTATGAGCACTCACCTTCTCTGTACCTTGCTTACCACCCTAGCCTCAGCTTTTGCCCCCTCTCCCTCATTCATATGTTATGACCCTACCAAACTTCCTCAGACTCCTAATGCTGTCTCCGGCCTTTGTACATGCTTTCTCCTTCTTCTCTCACCTAGCTAGCTCCTCTTCCGCCTTCTAGGCCTCAACTTAAATATCATCCTCAGACCAGGTTCAATCCCCATCGTATACTTTCCAATAAGGTTTTGTTACAATATCATTAATACTATAGTGCTTGAGTATGAGAAATAATTCAGTTGATTTAAACAAGGAGAGAAAGATGTGCTGATATTTACTGCCTCCTCTGTGAACTATTTGGGATCTTTTCTGAGTCAGTATGTCTTTAAGTGGCCATACATCTCACTGGTGGTCCTTTCTTTGTTTATATTGAGTTGGGATTCCTCTGTTAAGCTACGTTGCTGCCAAACTTTCCATCACATTTTGTCATCCCATCAACAAGGTGGAGAGTTGCAGAGCGCCCATTTTCCTTTATCTGAAGATTGGCATGAGACATCAATGTGTTTAGAAAAGTCCCTAACTCTTTGAAGTCCACAAGTGTGGCTAAGGATGATGAAATTCCAAAATCTCACTGCCTTATAGCAGCAAAGGTTTGTTGCTTGCCCATGCTACATGCCCAACACAGGTTGGCAGGGACACTGCTGATCGTCCTGAGACCTGTGCTGACAGAGATATCACCATCTTATGATACTGCCATCCCAAGTTGAAGTTCCAAATTGTTGTATCAGGGGAAGAGTATGTAGAGAATCAAAGTATGCTGCCTCTTCAATGGCTCCAGTCAGAAAGGCCATGTATCCGTTCCACTTCCACTTTATTATCCAAAGGAAGGTACAGGGCCATGTTCACTTAGGGAAGCATGTACCTGGAAGAAAAGGAGAAGCAGAAAATTTGCGGAGCCCTCGAAATGTCCATTACCAGGATTATTACGAATTGCTAGCCGTTATTAAACACAGGCCATGTGCTGAGCACTGTGCTAAGCACTTTACATTAATCCTCATAGGAACGCTGAGGTAAATGTTAGTATCTCCATTTTGGAAAGGAAACAGGTTCAGAGAGGTGTCATGAGTCGCTCAAAGCCACAATTGATATTTAAGCTGGGATCCGATCCTGTGTCAACTGACTGGCAGTCAATGCTCTCCACACACCTGGAAGCTGAGTCTGGCCCTTCTGCCAACCACTACTGCATATCCTATGCTACATTATAGTATGCAATACCCTTCCAGGACTCTGTGCTTATACAGAGTTTCGTATGATGCCCTTGGCCTGGCAGAAGTGGGAGATGCGTATTTTGCGCAAACTTTTGTTCACCCCTCTTGATCCAATTCAAATCATAAGCCCTCCATGAAACCCCCTCCTGACATCCTCCCACAAAAACGTATTGCTCCAACTCAGCGGCTCTCACCTCAAGTCCAGAGCAGGGTACTCATCACATGGTTTTATTATTATCTGTTAACCTTGCTAGTTTTCTCGCTACACTGTGTCTCCCTGAAGAAGTAGGCTATGTCACATTTCCCTCCGTATTCACAGGACAGAGGGAAAATAGCTTAAGTACAGCCAGCATTGATGACACATACATGCCAGGCGTAAGCCTAAGTGCTTCACATATGCTCACTAATTGTACCTTCATACCATCTCTGTAGGGTAGGGGCTACTATAAGCATCGTCCATTTTACTCATGAGAAAATTTAATTTCTAGAATGCTTAAATAACTTGCCTGAAGTCTCATAGGTAGCAAATTGCTGCACTGGGGTTAGAACCCAAGTAATTTCACACCAGATCCTAAGCATGCTTGGTTGCTTTGCTACTGCTTACACCTTCTTTCAGCTAATATCTCAGCCTTTCCTTCTAAACCCTTTAGTGTGTATTTCCTAAAAACAAGAACATTCTCTTACATAACCACAGTACAATCTTGGAAATTAGAAAGGTAGCATTGTCACATTCTGTAATCTGCAGACTTTATTCATATTTAGCCAATTGTTTCAATAATGTCATTTATGACAAAAGACAATATTTCCTGGTTCAAAGTCCAATCCAGGATTACGTTATATTTAATTACCATGTCTCTTTTGTATCCTTTGATCTGAAATAGTTTCCTAGTATTTCTTTGTCTTTATAACTTCGATAATTATGAAGCGTGCAAACAATTCATTTTGTAAAATGTTCATCTATTTGGACTTGTCTGATGTTTCATATGATTAATTTCAGTTTATTCATTTTTTAGCAGTGAGGTTGCATTCTTCTCAGTGCATCATATGAGAAGGCACATTACATCTATTTGTCTCTGTAATTATTACTTTATGTTATGTTAATTTTCATCTCCCAGTGTATTTTTCTTCTGTATCCTCAACATCAAACACACTCCCTGACTCATGGTATAGCGTCAATAAACATCAGTGGAACGAATAACATCAGTCTGTTTCTCCAAAAGACATTGCAAATCATAACCCTAGCTTCTTCCCTTGCCCTTTCTTCCCACATAATAATCAGCAAGTCCCACTGAACTTATCTCTTAAATATCGTAAGAATCTCATAATTCTTCTCCGTTTGCATTAGCTTAGCATTGGCTCATAATTTCAACAACCTGATCTTTCTGCCTCTAGTTTTGCCCATTTAGCCTGTCTTTGAAAGGTGAGTAGAAGAGAACACTATTGTGTTATGTAGAATGAGCATAAGAATAGGTTTCATTGGAGGTAACTTACAAGCCAAAGTGTTAGTAAGATGAAGTACATCGTCTTCTGTTCTTCCGGGAGATGTGCCTGCTCACTGGTACTAAATATAAATTGGATTTTTCAGTGGGGTTTCTGGAGTTTGTGACTATGCCAAAGGAAATTTTGTAAAATAAGGAAGGTCCTAAATAATAGTACAAAGTTTATAATAAAAATCTGTAGAGTTCCCTGAAAGATCTAGTCATGGAGCCCAGGCCAAACTATGAGGAAAAGATCCAAGGCTTAGATTGGGGGTGTTTGGGAGCCATGTGGCTAACTCCACCAGTTGCTGAGCAATAGCTCTACTTGTATTGAAGTACGCACCCAGAATCAGGTTGACCACAATGCACGTTGCCTAGTTAGTAAACAATCCAAAGTTATGCAGATGTCTAACACAATCTGAGTTAGGGAGTCAACATCCTTGATAGTGAGATCCCCAGCTGTCTCACTGGTAATCTCCCCTGGTGAGCCTTACGACACAACTTAATGAAAGAAAAACCCTTGTAAAACAACAACAAACTGTATCTGTAGTGCTCCTAAGGAGAGCCTGCTGATGGTACCAGAAGCTGAGGATATGGTGTGTGCCCACTGGTTCTTTGTTTTTTGAAGAGTTGTATGACTACCCTCAGGAAGTGGGCAACCTTTTGAAGGTAAAGGCAGGGGAGGCAAAGGAAGCTATCTTACCTGTACAGAAAAATGAATTCCCGGAAGCAGGTGAGGGGTACACAAGTGCTGCTTTGAGTTGGATCCAAGATGATCCTCTGCATTCGTTTGGCATGGACATCACAGGGGATAGACACATGAGTGTAGAAGGCCAAGGCAAATGGTAGCTGAGGCCTCTTGCCTATAGGAGCAATACTTGAGGCATCGTTTGAGAGTGGGATGCTTATATGATCCCCCGTAGCCAAATCCAGTTGGGAGTGACATATTTAGTTTTGTGATAGTTGGCACTAGGGGTCACTGCCTCAGACAGGTACAGTCTGTCTCTATATGGAATAGGAAAACAGAGAGGTTTTTTGCCCCTTGATCCTCTACTTGCTTCTCAGGGTTGAATTTGCCCATGCCCAACCAGTCAGGGTCTGTCAGCTACCCTCAGGAAAGAACTAGACCTCCTTTTATTTCCTAAAATGAAAATCTCTGCAGAGACCATGGGGGTAACAATTCCTTTATCAAAGGCAATCTCTCGAGATCCAGGAAGATGGTTACAGCACAGAGGTGACTTATTACATGAGCTTGAGAACCACAGCAGTGTTCTCAACTTGCAGAGGAGGCGTGTGGCAATCCCAAGATCAGAGTTGTCTGGGGGTGTTGGGGGCAGAGGAAAGGACACCAGATGTCATTTCAATGAAAAAGAAAAAAGCCTCCAAATTTGTGTTCATCCACATTTCTGTGATCTATGCAATACAATCATCCCAGGTATTCATCATGATTAGTGTGGGTCCGAAAGGAGGGAAATTGGCTGGGTGTGGTGGTTCATGCCTGCAATCCTAGCACTTCGGAAGGCCAAGGTGGGATGATCACTTGAGCTCGGGAGTCGAGACCAGCCTGGGCAGCATAGTGAGACTTCATTTCTTTTTTTTTTTTCTTTTTCTCTTTCTGCCTATGTTTCAGAGGAATGAGACCTCATTTCTAAAAACAAACCAACAAAAGGAGGGAATTATTATTACATCATGTGGTGGCCACCAAAGTGTACCACTTCAATCTCCTGTTGTGGAGAGCATAATGATCTGACAGCCCCAGATGCTCCCCTTCTGAATCCACCACTGTGTACGCACTGAGGTTGTGCTTCCTTCAGGCTACTTCCAGCCAATAATTAGCCACTAACTGAGAACAGTGGGGGTACGAATAGTATTGCAGAATCATGCAAGAACAAAGTTCTTGCAAGTAGAACTTTTTAAACAAATGACTTTGGATCAAGCCCTCCTCATCAACCTGATTGAAAAACTTACTTGAAACTGCACTACAGTTGAGGATCTCCCTACCCAATCCTTCTTTCTTCCCTACCCTTCATCGATGCCAGATTGGTATCATGGTCTAAACTCTCTCTGACCTTCTCTGGCTCTCTCCCCCTTTACCTGTCTTGAGCTCTCACCCCAAAACATCTTGCACATCTAATTCTGTCTTGACATCTGCTTCTTAGAGGACTCGAACTAAAACATGGAATATGGCAGTGTATACAGCTAATAAGAATTGTACTAGTCAGCCTTACAGAGTTTGTTCTTAAAGCGGCCAGTGTGGTTGTCCTTAAGCTGACCATTCTAGCACTTTATTACACCTACTGAATGAGGAATGGAAGGAAGATAGGAGTGCCAGTGAATTCCATGCTGACAGGCTCATTGGCCCCTTGTTGTTTGACACTGGCCATAAATGAGCTCTCATATTGTATCATGTAAGAACATGTCAACACATAACAAAGGTAGTAAAGTCAGTCACACGCTTTAATCTACGTGTACTATCTGACTGGGCGAGGTGGAAAGCAACCCATACCTAGAGCGTGTGTCTAAAGCAGTCAGGACCCACTATCTGGCTCTAATAGGGGCAGAGGGCCTATAAAGTAAACCTGCCAGTACGAGTTAGTTCTGACTCCTGTATGACAGCCCTTCATGATGGTTTTGTTACTGTGGTGGGTCTAAACCTTCATCTAGTAGGTCACCATAAATAGGATGGCTCACAAGCTCAACTTTCTCATTCCAAATGTTATGCTTTTCTCAGGATGTGGCCCTTTCTAAGAGACAAATACATATGTGACTTATTGTGCCTGTGGATGAATTGCCTCTGTTTCCATAGGGAGCACCACATGCGTATGACTTTCATGGTCTCTTCCTGGGTGGTCCAACAGCCTGACCTAAGAGCAAGGCCAGTAGCAGCAGCCCATGTCTATGTAAAGGCATTTTCATTCAAGGGGCAGAATGTTTTATTGCCCAAAAGTACCACTTGAAGTACTTCTATTAATTGTGCAGAGGACCCAGTGCCATGGAACATCAACACTTACCATCATTGTAACCAATGGCTTAGTATTCCATTGAAATTGAAGCCATCATTGAGCCAGTTGCTCAGGCAAAGCAGGAGTGAAGCTTTCTCAGTATCTACTGCATAGGCAACCACTTATCCTTGCAGCTTGCTTGACTCTCTATTGGATGTACTATTTCCATTTCACATTTCTTTAGCTTGTCACTCTCTGCCAATTATTAAACCATTGTCTTTCAGTTCCAAACTTACCTTCTATAATCTGCTCTTTGATGTGGGGGCTGGGACTCTGCACATCACATTTCTCCTTCACCAGCTGCTTACTATTAGGTTCTGACAATAAGGGGCTCTAGAAGGAGACCTGAAAATGATGGTTCTTCACTCTGGTAGAACAGTTTTTTCCAGTAGCAGCACTTGAATCCAGTTCCCAGATTTTTCCCTCCACACTTTCTGAGCCAGCATCATCATGCCTCCTCAGACACCAGCGTCAGCCAGTTGGCTGGCACCCTCTCCTAAGTGGTCTAAATCCAAGCCCCATGAGGGTCTGCCTCCAAGATACCAGTACTAGCTAAACAGTGTCCCTTTCCTAAAGGTCTGGAGTTTTTATTCCATGGGCCCCTCCTTTGAGCTTTGGGTTCGCCTCATACCAGCTTCATCCCTTCATTCCACCAGGCCTCAGGATGGTAGATGCTTCCTTCACATCCTACCTCTATTACCTTAATGTTCTTGTTCGGCATTTTCTGTCCTTTAATATCTGTTTAACCAATTCCTACATCAAACTCTGTTAAAATTAGTGGTGTGATCTCTGTTTTCCTGACTGGACCCTCACGGATACACTCATCTTATGAAATTTGGTTCAGTGAACCCATTGTAGAGTGGGAATGTTAGATCTGACAATCACTTCCCTTAGTGAAATTTCCCTTCGGTCCCCAAAGGAATTTATAATGGACAAATAATCATCATTTAAAAAGGCACGTACCGTTCAGCTGTGGAGAGATTTCCCACCCCAGTATTGGCAGAGTATTGTTGCCAGGTGTATCAGATGTAAGACCTGTCGTAGGTACACAAAACTCCGTGGGAATAGGTTTATTTTCTTGCATTGCTTCTGAGGCTTCTTGCTGGAGGGGTCTCCCTTTGAATTTGGCTACCAGTGTGGTGACTAGGTACAGATGCTTGAATAACATTTTGAAATGTGAGATGTGCTGCTCTAATACCCAAAGAGGCCAAACAGATCATAGATCACAGGCCTCCTTTTCTTTGTAGTGTCTGCAAGGCTAATAGATTTTCATTATGCTAAGGGATGTCTCTTCGGGCTTTTTTTTCTAATACATCCCCCAAGATATGTACTTGAGTTGCCTAGCTCTGGTATCTATCCTCATTCAAGGGCCAGGCCACCTGTGGACACTTGTACTTAGATAAGAGAGCATGCATTACAGTGAGGACAGTTTCCTTTGTGAGGGCCACTACCAAAATGTCGTCAACATAATGGAATGGGCTTGCCCAACCCATTACTGATAAATTGCACTTATTTGCTGGAGGAGTGTGAAATTCCCACAACAAACTAGAAATAAATGTTCTGCCAGGTGAAAGTGAAATATTTCTTCTCTTTCTGGAGAAATTTGGAGAACATTAGCAATATCTAGAGTAATTCTGTCCAGTTGAAATATAATGTGAGCCACATATGTAATTTTAACTTATCTAGTGGTCATTATTAAAAAGGGTAAAAAGAGATAGGTACAATGAATTTTCATGGCATACTTTAGTTAAACCAAGAGATTTAAAATATTGATATTCAACAGCTAAATATAAAAAAGAGACATTTTTCATTCTTCTTTCTAAACCAAGTCTTCAAAATCTCTTGCGTATTCTACACCTTCAGCATGTCTTAATTCAGACCAGCACATTTCAAGCACTCAACAGCCGTATATGGCTAGTGGCTGAAGAACTGGACAGCGTAGCTCTAGGACATACCACATTGCCAAGTAATGGCTGCAATCAGTTCAGTCATCCGTTGGTTTATCAGGCACTGTGAGGTGCCATGGTGGCCACTGTTAAAACCACAATGATCCAGAATGATCTGTAATCTGGGGCCGAGGACACTGGATTTGCTTATTGGCTTAATAGGGTTGGGGAATTGGAAGGTAGTGTAGCCTATCGTTCCTTCATGGCAATGGCAGTAAATCTCGTATGAGGGGGAATGTTCTCTTTGTCATCTTTGGTATGTGCCAGCTTTAACTGCACAATCCTGAAAGGATTTAGAAGTGCAGGAGGTTCTGCAGACTCAGTAGGACTGATGTATCGTATTCACCAAGACAGACTGCCATGCTTGCTTCCATTCAGATGCTTTGCTTTGCTGGGCTGAGGGTACTCATGTCCATATCGATTGTGCAGTCTGACAAAGGGATGGTGAGTGAGCACGGTCTCATCAGAGCAGCCAACAGTGTCTGCAGTAATTGTGCTGAGTCTCTTGGTTCTAAGCAAAACCAATCCCAACTCCTGCCAGGGAAATTTACTGCAGACTTGATTAGGCCCAAGAATAACAGCTCCTTGGGCTCCTGTTTGGTTAAGTGTAGGTCTGTTGAGTCCTTCCCCTACCTATGTTCCAGGCTCTCTGGGTTAGGACATAAAGTTAGCATCTCTTTAAAGAGGGCAGAGGCACTGGCCCTGGGACGTTTGCTTTTGGTTTACATGGACTTAAATCTGGATCGAAGAGCTCCTCAGCAATCAGCCTAGAAAATCAATCTCTCAGATGACACAAAGGCTTCTGGTGGTAAGGAATGTCTGAGAGTCTTGTTTCAGCAGTGTTAAGATGTGGCTAGCTAACTGCTTAGCTTCCCGTAAACCCTTCTACAAGGACACAGGAGGCATTGGCGCTTTACTGGCCAGGCAGTGGGGGAAGTTGACTGCCTCCATCTCCGAAGGGAACCCTCCCATCCAGAACCTCCTTG
This sequence comes from Ateles fusciceps, assembly GCA_036589455.1. Classification (NCBI taxonomy): domain Eukaryota; kingdom Metazoa; phylum Chordata; class Mammalia; order Primates; family Atelidae; genus Ateles; species Ateles fusciceps. The sequence goes on from JAZHEH010000633.1 coordinate 346,599, forward strand.
CATCAGCTCTCCATGGGGGGGGGAGGGTCCTTAATGCTTACTCTAATACCAGTGTTGTTTCCTGCATCCTTCTCTCTGCAATCTCCTTAGAGTGATTCTACTTTTACTCTCTATCTCCTTAGCTAGTCATCACTTTGTTCCAGACTAAGAGCCATAATGTACTGCCTGTGCAAGCCTAGGAAAAGTCTGGAGTGATGTTCTTCCCTTTTCATTTTTGCTGAGACATGTTATCCTTCTAGGGCTCCTTATCTCATTGCCCCACTTTGGGTGGCACATTATCTCACCCTTTACACTTTGGCAGAAGGAGCAAAGTTAGGGGATGTCTCCGTATGAGAAACCATCAACTTTTCCAGCAGCATTATCTGAATTAAGGTCATTTGCTTACAGGTTATGCCAGATGCCTAGGATTTTCACACAATCATCCAAAAATGCAAAGTTGTCTCAAAACAGCTTTAACCTAAGTAGAGTGGTTCCACTTCGCACTCAGTATTTCAGGAAGTCTCTTCTTGGTGATTATATGAATCTGATTTCCTTGATCATCCAATTCAGGTCTATTTGCTCCCTCCCCATTGGTTAGCCTAGCAAATTCATCTGGCAAGAGAATCCCATGATAAAACCCAAGTGCTTGCCATTCAGCTTCACTAGTTTGTGGGTGTAGCCTCTTCATTATATAAGCAATTAAAGGCTCAGGTCACTCTTATAACCATTGCTGGGAGTCCAATTCCCTGTTAGTGCTTTTGAAGCCCCACAGGATGCACCTCAATTCCTCCCAAAGGCCCCCGGGTGGCACACTGCACAACGACAATTCTCAAATCTAAAAGTGTTGGCCAGGCGCGGTGGCTCAGGCCTGTAATTCCAGCACTTTGGGAGGCCTAGGTGGGCGGGTCACCTGAGGTCAGGAGTTTGAGACCAGCCTGGACAATATGGCAAAACTGCATCTCTACAAAAAAAATTAAAAAATTAGCCAGGCGTGGTGACACGTGCCTGTAGTGCCAACTACTCAGGAGGCTGAGGCACGAGAATCGCTTGAACCTGGGAGACAGAGGTTGCAGTGGGCTGAGATCACGCCACTACACTCCAGCCTGGGTGACAGAAACTCTGTCTCCAGAAAAAATGTTTGGATTGCATCAACTATTCCAATGGCGCTTGGGTGCTGAGGATTCTTTTCTCCCAACTTCTTTTTCCTCAGGTCTCACAAAGGCTGTCAGACTTCGAGTGCCAAAGGATTAAATTGTTCTCAATCTGCCTGCACAGCAGACTTCCCAGGACCTTTGTGGCACATGGACACAAATAAGCACACTAACATGTTTACTAGAGATTTTAGCTTGGCTAGGTTTCCCACCGCCAACCCCAGAAGGGATGCTGTCCATTCCTAGTATTGTGCAGTTGATCCCTTTTGCAGTTTCCAGAAACCCAGAGGTGGAGTAAGTGGATTTTACTTCATGTTGGGCACCATTTTGAGGTGATGGGTTATGGCAAACTGCACAAAGCCATACGGAAGAAAAAGGTTTTAATGAGAGAAACTTGTCAGCAAAGGGTCAGAAAGAAACACATGGATACTATTCTCTCATGGAAAGGCCAGAGCACTGCTGGCTGCACCCCTGGGTCTGTACTCCAGGGGAAGGATATTTCTTCCTTGTGAGCTTATTTTAACACAGAGCAAGCCTCTCCCACTAAAAGAAAATCCCTTAGCATAAAAAAATGAATTTCCCCAGTTTCATTATGGTACACAGAGAGAAACTGAAAGAAAACTTTTAAATGCCCCCCCAGATAAACATACAGAGGAAAAACAATGCTCAAGATTTAAATTCTGGTACATTAAGCCTTAAGAGCATCAAGACCAGCACATGGTAATGACTATTTCAGAATAACTGGTTATCAGAGGCACAGAGGTCCACAAGGCTGCTTATGGCTCAAAAGGGTCAGAACCATTATGCTGCCTCTAAAAGACGCTATATTCCGAGCCACAAGGAATTCTAAGACCATGATCAGATGAGAGAAACGGCTCTGAGAGCCAAGTTGAGTGTTAAGCTCGCTGCCTCCAACAGACTGTTAATGTGTAATGCTGAAAACTGCTGGGAAACAAGGAAAATCCAAACAAGTTACTTGAGTATGGTTTAGCCTACCCACCACTGACGCCCAGCTGGACAGAATGGGTAGCAAAGAACCCCGGAAAGGTATCAGAATGAAAAACTAGAAAAGTAGAAAATAAAGACTATTTTTCTAGGAAAAAAAAAACTCATCAATGTAGAGGAGACTGTCTAACATGATTTTGGATTCTAACACCGGGTAGAACGCTGACACTATCACCTATCCATTTGTACCTTTTAGGCGGTACGCTGTGCCAGAGTTCCTTGAAGTGATTACAATAGTCAATTCCTAGGCACATTCTACCTACAAACCTGTCATTTATTTTATTACTGAGATGTTTAAATTGAATTTTTTTACTCCATAGACACACTTTTTTCCAAAGGGCAGGGTATGTTTATGTGTGCACAAAAAGGAGTATATGTTTAATATGGTTTAGTGGCATCCTACATAATAATGTAATAAATGTGTTGAAATTTTATGTCTGAGAATATGGAGAATTATTTTCAAGTGTCTCTGTTTTTGCCTTTTAAGGGCTCATAAAAGATTATCTACAACACACATTTGCTCTGCATAACTTTCCCCCACATATCATTAGTTTTTGTCACATGTAGAAATTTAAAACCAGGAGCAAACATCTGTCAGACTAATTTTTTGCTTTTTCATAAGTGCAACTTTTTAATAAAAATTTACATCTAGATAAACAATCTTCAGATTTTTGAAACTTTAATAAGATTTTAAAAACATGACTTTGAACTGAAAAACATACACGTTTAGCACACAAATATTGTAATATGAATCAACTCCAACTCCATTTGAAAACATGTGAATCAAAGTACAGTTTTAGAAGTTAGTAATTCACATTTAAGCAAGTTAGCGCCTTGCTGAATTCAGCCTTTGTAAAAAAGAGACTTAGTGCATATTGTAATGGTACACTGTGGTTTTGTACCATTTGGTTGAGTTTTTCACTTTATTAAACAAGTTCTTGAAAGTTGGCAGATAAAGGCTAACTTCCTATGACGTGAAATTTCCAATGGTAACAGTTACATCTTGTAACAGAACACTTTCTATAGATTTCTTTTCCTAGCTTAAAATTTTAAAAGCAATCATTTGTAAGGATTGCATCAACATCAATTTAGCAGAGGAAGATCAAACTTTATTGAAACTGCTTGCATACAAAATATATTGCACTATAACCAAACAAATGTCAACATAAAATCCAATCTGTTGTTGCTAATATGTACAGAGAATATTGCCCAAGAGCAGTTACATTACAAGGTCATTCTACCTTGGTTAATTATCTACAGTATTTTAAAACCAAACAGCTTACAGATGATGTGTGCAAGGTACCAATTTCTGTTTTCAAATACTATACATTCCCAGAATAAATAACTAGAAATCAACATTAATGTTTGGCAATACTTTTTAAAAGACTTTTTAATATTTGTGAAATCATGTGCAGTTTGTTGCCATTTTTATATGCTTGTTTGTATGCAAGGAAAAGTAACTGCAAAATGAAAATTCAAAGAAACAAACTCACAAAATACATCAGAGGCAGAACTTCAGTTTTCACGGCTCTGTACAGATTCAGTGAGTACCCCTATTCGGAGTTACTTTTTAAGAAAAATATAACATCTTAGAGTGAAGGTCCTTCACATATTTTTCCTCAATAAATTTCATTTAAAAAAAAAAGACTCCAAAAACAAAACAAAACCCCAACACATCAAAAAATAAAGAAAAAAACATATTACTTGTTAACCGATTCTAGTCTTTTCCAATTCTGCTTATACATTAGACCTTATATTTCAAAAAGTTTACAAAGCATTTAACCTGCTTGCAATGTTTCTTAGACAAAGTACCTCCTGTACTTTACAGAATTATTATGCATACATGGAAATGACCTTCCTATCTCTCCAAAATAAGCTTGAAATTAAAATATGAAAAACTTCACAAAACTTGGGGCAGACAAAATAAAAAAAAGCTCTAAGTTAAAATTGGTCATCAGGCCAAAGAGCAGGCATACCCTACTAACTTTCCACCAGGAAGATTTGTTCCTAGCTGAAAACATTTTAGCCTCTCTCAAATGAAAAGATAGTTATTTCTTCTCCTGTCTATACAGAAAAATTACACATCTCTCTCAAAAACACTATTTATCAAACTTCAGTGCAACAAAACAAAAACAAAAACAAGTCCTATTCTTTATACTGCCTAACCTGATGTTTATGTAAGGAAAAAAATATGGAAAGCATGCATTCTTCTATAAAGTACTAATGTTTGACAGGGTTTGCTACATCTTTAACATTTAGTGTTTCCAACTTATCTTCCCTGAACTCTGCATCCAAATATAATATTCCTACCTGCCAAGATATAAAAAAGGCACAGATCATACAACTTTTTTTGCTAATGAAAATGACAAATGTCACATCACACACATTTCAGGGTCCACTAAAATACTGGAAAAGTGGACCAAAACATAAACTGACACAGGACATGAAATGACATAGCACTTCATGAAGACTTCTATACGAGATTGAAAACAGAAGTCTAATATGATTACCATAAATGCTATATATTAAGAAAAACTGAGAATGCACTGGTGAATTATCACCCAATGCAGGAAAATGGTCCAAATTAACAAAGAATATCACTGCTCAGTACTTTAGAAAATAAAACTAAAATCTGCCCTGAAGTGCTAAGTAGATTTAAAAGCAATGTTTCAAATTTTAAGGTATCTTTTTGTGCAAATCTGAAAATTGTTGCTTATGGCCAATACCAAAAAATAAAAAATTCTCAGCAGAATTTGTGTTCATTTCATGCCCTGTGCCATCTTGCCTACTATTCGTCTTTGGCCTAACAAAGTTTTCTAATATGGAATAAGAATTACGGAAATGGTATAGGAAATATAACTTCAGAATTATGCAGTTTAGGGTACTCCATTCACGAGTGGTTGCTGACCATCCACGCTGTCTGGCTTTTCCTTCTTCTGGTTACGATCTTTACCCGTGCGCAGCCGATTACCTTCACTGGAGGTATTCTGTAATGTTTTAGTGTGGACACTCCTTTCATTATTGCAGTCAACTCTGATCTAAAACAAGTTATAGTTGTTATACATACAGACCATATCCTACTGTAATCTGTAATTGGCCTGAGAAGAAATTTAAACCTGAAGTGTAAATTCCACATGTAAAAAAGAGAAATGGAGATGAGAATAGAAGAAGTGCAAGAAATTAATGTAAGGTAGGATTCTTTATTTGATTTATGATTTTAAAACACTCTTCTTCTTTAACTGGAACACACTGGTCATCTCACTGCATCCAAAGTTAGAGAAAAACTCACAATCCTATCATGTCGTCTTCTAAGTAGAATAAAACAGTGAGAAACAAACAGGTAAAATGAATTACTATTACTGACTACCAGAAGACATATATGCCTCTAACACTAGAGTTAAAATGAGTTATTCTCCAAAGATTGTGAAACTTAGGAAGAGAGAAAAAAATTGTTTTCCTATTCTAGCATTACCACTCAAATAACTCACTAACTAGACTTTAGTTTACATCTTTCTACTTATCACAGGTGTGATCAACTTTCTCTATACTTGATCATCCAGTAGAAAAACACAAGCTTTGGTTTCTACTGGCTTGTATTTCACTAAGAAAATTCAGATGATACTACAATGTGAACTCTGTCTGAAGAATGGAACGGTATAAAGAAAACTGAATATAATAATTTGTGGAAGGACTGAAATCCTAGGGGAGTATAAAGATTAATATAATTTTAAAAATAGTGTTTTAAGTGTTATAAAATATTTTAAGTGTCAGTGCGGAACACAACACTGCTAATTCCAGAGGTACAAATGAAAGTTAACAGTGACAAATGGACCAAAAACAACTATAAATACTGATCTACATCAAGCACAAATGCTAAAAACATCCCCAAATGGCTATAATTTCAAAATGTGCATCCTTTTAACCAATACAGTTAGACTGCCAAGTTCATCAAACATGTCAGTTTAAGTGGAGAGTTACAAAACTGGTATATAAATATCTTACAGCTTTGTAAAGGACAAGTACCTACACTAATCTGCCAATCCATCTAGGTCCAAGGGATTTCTATGCTGGCCCTTAAGAACTCACTAATAGGCTGGGCATGGTGGCTCATGCCTGTAATCCCAGCACTTTGGGAAGCTAAGGTGGGTGGATCACGAGGTCAAGAGTTTGAGACCAGCCTGGCCAACATGGTGACACCCTGTCTGTACTAACTAAAAATACAATATTAGCTGGGCTTGGTGGCGCGTGCCTGTAATCCCAGCTACTCGAGAGGCCGAGGCAGGAGAATCGCTTGAACCTGGAGGTTGCAGTGAGCCGAGATCGTGCCACTGCACTCCGGCCTGGCGACAGAGCGAGACTTGGTCTCAAAAAAAAAAGAACCCACCAATAGTTAACACTAACTTTGAGCTGCTATGAATTCCAAGAAATATTCCATCATAAACATTTTGTCTTAAAAAGTGTCTCTCACTAATCTTCGGTGATGGTCCCAAATGAATCCGTAATCAGGAAGGAACCCTAACTACTTAAGAATTAAAACTTACAGAAAAAGTAGAAGACAACATACATTTGGAGAATCAGACACTAAAAAGTTTGAGTATCATTTGGCCATATGCTAGCTATGCGACTGTGGGAAAAGGACTGAAGCTTCAGTGCACTCACCTACGAAGTGGAATAATAAAACTACTTACTTGAGTGGATTAGTGTAAGATTAAATGAGATAAAACATACACAAAGCACTTAGCAAAGGTGCCTGGATGTGCCCAGGGGACAATTTTAAAATTACTTAACAACTGGTTTACTACTGGTGACAGCCAACTGAGTAGGGATCCTCAGTCTACGTCCTGGCTGTAAATAAGCAGATGACTGACTGAGCATGGAGACTAGCTGGACTATCATCACCTCTGTCTGTCATGATTATTAGTTGTAAGAGAGACATCTTCTTTTCCTTATTTTCTACTCAAAGAGAATACCCTATCCCTGTTAACTCGGAGGAGCAAAGACACACAGGGCTTACTGAGGTCTCTAAGTACATTCCAGGATGTTCCTTGTCTGGGGGATTGCAGGACCACCAATGTGGTATTAAAATCATAGTGTGGCTGTCAAGGTCTTTACAAATACTCAGACTGCATATTATCTAGAGAAATCCTCTTATTTGTATACTTGTTACAAAGGACTAAGATTGACCACAAATGTAATACTGAAGGTAAAATGTTTCACATAAAGCAAATTTGCAATCTTTAAATATGTTTTCAATAAAGTAAAAGAAACTCATACGTCTCAAACTACCACGTTCAAACAATTTAGATGAAAAGAGGCAGACAGGTTTTACCTGAAGGGATCCATCCGCTGTTCTTCCTTTAGCCTCTCTGGATTACGCGGACGATTATCTGTTCGGGAGTGATCGTCGTTTCCTATGAAAATATTTTCAAAAGGTTCAACAGTTACTGATTCTTAAATGCTTACTGGAAGTTCTTTATTCCCACATCCTCCATCTAAACCACCCATAGAATCTGAAATGTAATCAATAGTCCAGTGATTCCAGTTACATAATGGTTAATAATCTAGCCTGCTGCAAAGCAACAGAAAATATTTCACAGGTATTATAATTCTACATCTACAGGTCAATGTGAGTTAATGAAGGGATGCTGTTTATACTTACAAAGATGCTGAATTAGTTATCAACATTTATTCACACATCTATATGAACCATAAGGAAGGCTGCCTGATCTTTCTTCTACAAAAGTGGAAGGCTGATCCTTTCTTATGGTGATCAGCACAAAACGAGAGATGGGATCTTGATAATACTTAATTGCATCAACAGAATTTTTATGGAACTTCAAGACAGCTGTTACAATTCACCTTGATTTCTAATGATGACGATCTCCATACCTTTGAAGCCTCCTCCACGTCCTCTTCCTCCTTGTCCTCTTCCTCCCCCCTCCACGCCGCCGTCCGTCTCCTCTGCGCAGGAAGCTCTCCCTCTCTTCCTCTGTTGGAGCTAATGACCAATCACTGAGTTCGTCTCTGTGGTCAGATTCTGTTTCAGAAGCATTTGATGCTTCAGAATTAGTTCCTATCGAGAGTTAAAAGTTATATACCATTGTCTGACTTAAAAAAAAAAAAAAGAGGTTAACAGAAGCTTCCAGAGACGTTTCAAGGGTAATCCAATACTCTTCCCAATTTATAAGCCCACAAAGACTATTATCACCTTCCATTTTGTAAAACAATCTTAAACTCAAAATGAAGGGCTTTGCAATATTTGAGGTAATTTCGGTTATAAACATCTCATTCTCATTTTTAAAAAGGTATTTTATTAGTCACCTAAGTTCAAACCTTACTGAGCCACACCATTAAACAGCTGTGTTCCTTTAAACATCTATGCCCTCTGGAGGGAAAAATTATCTACAAGAGTTAAGTGTGATACCTTGATAAACAAAACCTCTATAAAGAGAGCTCCTTTAGCAAGATTTGGCTCAGGACAGAGGGGGAATGTATATATTTTGGTCATTTCTAAGAGGGTGGCAAAGGAGGCCACAGTGGCAACTGCTTCGGGGAGGGTCTCTTGTAAGGTAAGGGGTTGGATCTAGCCAAAGGAGGATATGCTTGCCTGATGTTTGGTCCACAACCTGCCCTCCCACTCCCATTGCAATAATTGATCGTTAATAAAGAATTACTGTAATAAACTCATTATGCCTGAAGGGGTTAATGACTTAAGAGGACAGGAGTGGAGCAAAAGAGCTCCACAGTGAGGCAGAAATTCATGAGTAAAAAGAACAGACTGCTGGGAGAGGGGTTAGGGGTTAGGTTCAAGGTTGGCCTTAGGAGTAGGTATCTCTCCCCCAGCTCCAGAATATCAACTCTACTACCTCTCTCTCTTCCTCTGTTGGAGCTAATGACCAATTATAGCTTCACCATTATAGCTTCATTCCTGTGGATCTTGAAGGCTTTTCCATCTTAAAGAGTTCCTTTTTGAAATGCAAATACGCGTGAGATGGATTATATCTTATACTATCATTAGCAAGTTACAAAGTAGATACACAGTTGAGCAAGAAAGACAGTAGGCACTGGCAGGTGGGACCGGGTTTACTGAAAGGTACTGGGAGAGAAGAAAGAAGCACGGACAGAAAAGCTGGGAAGGCAAAGAGAAACTTCGCCTACTTCTTGACTGTGCCTAGGGCTGACTTTGGCCATGCCACTCAAAATCACCTTATGAGCCACAAGATGCAGACCCCTGATTTACACAGTCCATCCAGCAAGTATGACCAGCACATACCTGACAAAAAAATGAGCCACAGTACACAAATGAATCGAGTTTTGGCTATACAGTTATAAAATCAGGAGAGGCCTTAAGAAAGTCATCAACACACAAGGGCTTTGCAGATTTACCCCCCAATCAGAACATGAACAGAACTTGCACCTATCCTGTGAACTCTAAGTGTTTATTATCCGGTTTTTACTCTATGTCTCTTGTAACACAATTTAACCCACTGTGAATTGGAAATCATGTAGTGACAAATTGTTATAATGGGGTTCTAATGAATATTAGAGATTAGCAGTTATAAGTCTAGGAACAGATAAAGTTACTGAGTAAAATGCTTAGTTTGTACCTGAAGTATATCCAGGACCGCGTCTGCCGTGCCCCCCTATTTCTGTAAGGTCTACTACCTCGACCCATTCCTTGACCATCATCAGTCACATAGCCTTTTTCCTTATCTGTACGATTTGGTGGTGGTCTAGAACTAGCTCCAATCTGTCGCAACTGCTCATCAATTTGTAATCTCTCCAAACGCAACTGGTCTACTTCCTATTTAAAATATACAAGATAACAGTAAAAATAATTTGACATTTTACTTAATAAAACCTTTCTCCTTTTCATCAGATAAAAATATACTGGAAATATTTCAATTTCAGCTCTAAATTTACAGTAAATACTGTTACACAGAATTATCGGGAAACTGAATGATCTCCTTAAAAAGAAAATTACTACAGATAACAGATTATTGATGTCCAGAATTAAAGATATAACAAAAACACTCAGCATTAAAATTATACTGAATAAAATTTAAAGTTGTCTAATTTGGCACTATTATCCAATTATTCTACTGCTAAGGCACAGATATGCTCTTTTGGGGACTTCTTCATGATAGGATATTAAACAATGCTAAAATGTATGAATACAGATAAATGACATTTAAGGTTCAACCAGCTAACCTTAAAAATCACACATTGTAAATAATCTTAATTAAAGTAGATTTGTCAGTTAATATCTAAATTTACAAAGCATTGAGTCCAGGCCATCTTTTGTTTTAAAAGAACATATACTATGGTTAAGGAACAATTATTTTTCATGAACTGAAAATGCTGACTGTTCCTTATGAAGGGGAAACAAAACTATTTAATAGCTGACCAGACAGCTAGGTCTCACATCATGCCTTGAAAACTTCTTAAAGACTACAATTCTGCTACAACAAGTACGAGACACAGTATACATTCAGTTGACAGAAATATACACCTGGGGTCCACTGACAGACCCTTACACACAGTGCTTCCAGTATGTTGTGTTCTGTTAAATCCAGGTGAGACCTCACTTCTAACCACTGTCCTTCCAATCCACTCAGAAACATCTCGTTTACTGGCTACAGGGAATCAGATACATAACTATAGTAGCAGTAGGTGTCTCAGTCAAACAGAGGTTATCATAGAGACTGTCTATATGAACAGTCAATGGAGAAGTCCCTGTAAAACTAAGTTTCTAAAATCTTGATTGTGGCAGCTTCTGGAAAAGAAAGGTCAGGTAAGGATTTGGTGAGTTTCACCTGCGCTCTGCCATCATTAGCAAGTTACACAGTTACACCAGAATCTGTTTTACATAGAATTTGAGCAAAGGAGAGACTGCAGCTGAGTGACTTCCTCCAAAGGTATAGTAATAGCTCATGGAATGGGGATATCTTGCAAAAACAGAACAGTAGTCCAGGTTATCCCAGTGGGGCAAAGCAGTCACCTTTTGGTGAGAGATGCCAGGCCCAAACAAGGGAAGTTCTGGTGATGTAAAGAATGGCAACAGGGCAACTGCTGATAACCAAAGAAGATATTCTTGAGAATAAATCAAAGGATCTAAGAAAGAACATTAGTCAAAATAACAAGGGATTTGATACAATGCAATCCTAACTCTCCAGGTCTTCAAAATGATTTAAGCTAAGAATATGAAGAAACACAGAAGATTACACATAAACATACTGTAAAAAAAAAAAAAAATCAAAGAGGTATTCCTACCAATGTAAACCATGCTGGATGAAACCTTCCCACTTTTTAATTAACTGGCCACCATAAGAATGAATGACATGCCCAGTATCACACTTTTTCTTCCTTTCATTCTTATTTATAAACAAGGAGAAATCACTTTTTCTTTCTTTCAAGAAATCAGCAAAAAAATTCCTAATGCCATAAATAAGAGTTGATTGCTTTTAAAGACATTTAATACCAGCTACATTATCATTTTGATATGTACGGACACAAATAAAACATTATAAAAATGAAGTAGATCAGTTTCCATTTCATTAAATTATAGAACATTTTGGCCAAAAGGAATTTCAAGAAGCATCTAGTGTAGGGAAGTGACTTGCCTAAAGTCACACAGCTAGTTCATTGGCTGAAGACTTATAAGCAAATTGCTGGATGGCCAATCCAGTGCTTTCTCCACTACACCCTGTAGCCTCCTGGATCCTATCTTGCAGTTTGAAATTTAAAGGAGGCATAACTGCCTAACTCTAAAATGACCATTTATGAGAAGACACAAATAGTTTGTATTTTGAAGAATAGCAAAGAGAAAAATAGAGAGGGTAAACACTTAAACAAAGGACTTCATGAAATGCTTAGATTTCCTTGATAAATGACACAAAAGGAATAATAAAGGCAAGAGTTACAGACACAAATTTTGGCCTGGAAAAACCAAAATGCCAGAAAGGATCAAACTGATTAAAAGATTATGTACAGGACTGCCTAAACGGAGTGTAAGGGTTTAAGAGAAGAATAAGGGGAAGTATAAAATTTTACTGAGAACTGCTATATTGGTCCTTAAATTTGTAATGACTTCCATTTTTAGAAAAATTATAAGCTAAACAACATATTTTCTCTATTATCTTTGACAAGTCAGTGTTTTGCACAGGCTAGAATGAATCCTAACTGCTAAAAGATCTACTGTAAAGTTTGTATATTTTAGTACAAAAGGATTAGAAGTTAAAGTTCTTTCTGTTCTCACCTTTAAATAGTTCAGGTGATAATCCAAAAGAACAGTGGCATTAGCAATGCTGTCCTTTGTTCCCACAAAAACAAATGGTACCATACCCTGAAAAAGAAATTGCAATGATGATCCTAAAAATTAATGATAGATTAAATCTGAAAAATGTAAATAATGACTAATTCCCTAGCACAGGATCTGGTGAACAGTAGGTATACAAACGTTTGCTGAAAATATAAATCACTATATGAAAACAAAAGTAGTTGATATACTACTTTACACATCTACTGTGAATAAGAACAGATCCATAGCAACCTCTTAAACCTATCAGATTATATTTTGATGATTAGTATTCAGTAACAGCAAAATAAAAAAATGTATAATTCAAAACTATAGAAGCTTAACATGAGATGTATAAACAAAATGAACAGTGTAAGATGCTCTAATTCATTTTACTGAACGCTTTACCATGATCAAAGTCTTTTTTTTTTTTTTTTTTTTTTGAGATAGGGTCTTACTGTGTCATCCAGGCTGGAGTGCAGTGGCACAATAACAGCTCCCTGCAGCCTCGACCTCCCCAGGCCCTAGGTGTTCCTCCCACCTCAGCCTCCTGAATAGCTGGGACTACAGATGCATGCCACCATACCCTGCTAATTTTTGTACTTTTTGTAGAGACGAGGTTTCGCCACATTGCCCAGGCTGGTCTCGAACTCCTGGGCTCAGGTGATCTGCCCGCCTTGGCCTCCCAAAGTGCTGGGATTACAGGCGTGAGCCACCACGCCTGGCCAATCAAATTCTTTAAAAAAAAAATCAAAATGAAATACCAGGGGTACAAAAGTAAAAAGTAAATCATGTTTTGCTAACCAAGTAAATAGAGTGCATATAAAATACAAAAAAAAATTAGGATAAAAATGCACTAAGTAATCTGCGAGACAAAAAAATAGGTACACTGACAAGCGTAAGGTTTAGCAAGCCCATACACATTTCAATAATATACTCTGAAAAATTTAAAAGGCTGAATCACAAGGAAAGTTTGAACTTCTCTCTATGGATACTACTTAATCTAAGAACAGATTTTTAAAAGGCATATGTATACATTATGAGACAAAAAAACTACCTCTTGTCACAAGTTATATGGAAACCTAGACACAATTGTGCAAACTAATAACTGGCAATTATGACAGACATTCAAAGTTGAGAACAGTTCAATATTTTGCTGCTGAATAAATATAATGGTTACTGATATTAATAAGTGACTAATGAAAAGCATATTGTAGCTCTGATGTGGATTATAATTTTCTAGGCAAAATTAAAAGGTATGAGAAGCCAAGAAACTGTCCTTTAAACAAAGTATCACTCTTTCATAAAGAGCATGCATCTGGTAGGTGTTACTACTGCTGGGCCGCTCTTGCTTGCTGCTTGCATCAGTATATAGCATCTTAAAGGCATGTGGGGGCTGGAATAGGTTTTTCTTTTTCTCTCATGAATGTGGATATCAGTGGAGAATAAAACTGAACAATTAGGAAAGACTGCTTGCAAACTGACCTTCATTCAGTAGTCAAAGCACTGACTTTGCGTAGCAACGACCACCTGAAGAATCAGTGTCATTGAAAATCCGTGGGCTTCATATGGATCTTTTTTGCATCAAATATATGAATTATGGAAATAATATCAGCCTATGAATCAGATTTTTTTCCCAAAAACATTATTTTTGGGTGTTGGGTTTTTCTCCAACAAGCTTTATTTGTCACAAAGCCTTTAACCGTATTATTTCCCAAAATGCCACGTGATTGAATGAATGCTACACCCTTCCCTCTGGGTCAAACATCACCAAAATAAGCTTTAAAATCCTATGTAATAGATTTAGTTAGATTAACTCTGGAGCAAATTATTTACAAATATCTTTTCCTGCAACAATCTAAACTGCTGGAGTACCCCGAGGACCACTCTAATTTAAGCACTTCACTAGTAGACCTGAATAGTAAATTAAAATGAAGAAAGGCAAGAATGGAATGGTGGCCTTCAATACAGATACCAGAAAAAGTTTACTCCTTGTTCTGGAATTAGAACTGGGCTGCCCAGCAATGAGGCATATCAAATCCACTTGCCGTTATAGTCCTCTTTGTAAAATGGCATCTTTGCTTTTAATCCATGAGTCCACAACATCTTTTCCATAAATAGTTCTCACGGGCTCTCCCTGCCCTCAAGGAACTTATAATGTGGTTGAGGAGATCAGCAAATAAATATCTATGTTTAAGCACTATGCCAGGGGTGAGCACATTGCAAAACAGAAGGGGAAGACCCTTGAACCAGTCAGGAAGGTAGGGACCTTTGGCAAGTATACAAGGAAAGCTTTATAAGGAGTAAAATGAGGTGGCAAGTGGATGAGAAAAAGCGCTCCAGGCAGAGTAAAACTGTATGTATGTCTAGAAGCAACGTAAGCATGAAAATGTTCAGAGAACTCAAAGTACTTCAGTATGGCTCAAGCTTCTCTAGAGTCCAAGGGAGAAGACAATTTAAGATGATACTAGACAAGTAACTGGCCCTACAAGCTACATGAAGGTGTTTAAGCTTTAACTCCAGGGCAATGAATCCACATACCCACAAACACTCCTCCTTCCAGTTCCTAATCCTGATGATCATTTGTATCCTTTCGTAACAAGAGGAATAAACATTAAAATATAAACTGAAAGTGTATTTCTCAAGGAATGTTTTCCTACCTGCCAAGCCTTGAGTTCAGGTTTCTGGGATTCCCCCTGCTACAATTGATGAAACCACTAACACCTAAAGCAGTATAAGGAATGCAAGGGATGTCATTAACTGTAACAAATGATACACAGAAGCCTGAACACAGGACTTTCACTGCAGGACTTTTAAACCCATTTCTAAATAGGTTAGTTCAAATAGAGAAAATCAGTTTCTAAAACATGATTTTAAGTAGTAACTACTGCATCCAACAGCAGGTATATTTAGAGCTACGATACCTGAAAAATTTAAAGAGAGAAGGCATGGAAAAGGAGAGTTCGATCTCAAAAGAAAAATGTGACTACTAAATGCAACCCCATTATTTTACGTTTACAGCATAAGATTTGTCACTGTGAATAAATTGAAAAGTATGTATCACATTGGTTTGAGTTATCTCATAAGCTGGCAGTGAGATTTGAAAAATATAGAACATAAATAGCCTACAAGTCTAATCAGAGAAAACACCAATTGTGACATCTGAGACAAATTATTTTTAGTGTAATTCAAAGTGATAAGTAATTCTTACCCTCTGAACTTTTGTACTGTTAGGTTGAGAAAAATGGGTGCTGTTTTCCTTTATATCTAAATGTTTTTTTTCTTCCGGGGCATTAGGTCCAACCCTTGAATTATTGGAAGGAAGGGAATTTGGTGGTATAATTTCCTTGGTACAAACAGAAAACACAAAAGAGAAAAAAAAAATCAATTTTAAGACTTTATTTAGCTCTATTAATGTATCAATCATCATACTGTTAAAAATGTAAGTTATTATAAACAGTTTTGGTATATAAAAGTATAGAATACAAACTATAGAGTAAAAAAAAAAAAAAAAAACCCAAAGGATTTAACTTGAGCAAAACAAAAAACAAACAAAAAAAAGGATTTAACTTTAGCTAAGAGAATCTTTCACAAAAGCAAGCTCGACAATATGTGAAAATTATGGCACTCTAAGGAGATAGTATCTTAGACAACAGTACTATTGCACAGAAGGGTGCATCCTCACCTCTCTACCCCATGCAAATACTTTAAAAGTTGCTACAAAAAGCACATATTTATGAAGATAAGAGAGTTATAGAATTTAAAGGTATGAAGGATGGGGAAGAGATATTAAGCACAGAAAATAATTTAAAACACACAGAATAAACACATATACTACAAAATCCCCAAACTAAAAAAGTGAAAAGATGAGAGCCAGAAAACCTAACCTGGGTTGCAATTTTGCCTTTGTCAGCAACATTAACATTTAAAAAGTGCTTTACAAAGCATTTTCATATACATTATTAAATGGTCATTAACACTCGACCCAGTGATGTATGTTTCATATTTAAAAATTTATAACTACTCCCTTTAAAAATTAGGAAAAAAGACTAAAATAAAGTGACTAATCCAAACTCACAGCATTAGAGGACAGAGTGTGGCCATTATCTATAACTCTAACATTAATTACAGCAGGCATGCTTGATAATCAGAATATTTGCATTCACTTTACCCATATATTAGAGGTCTTTAATGTACCACATAAAAAATTTTATTTTTATTAAACAAACCACAAAATATTTGCACTGTAACATACCTCTTCTTGAGGAACATTTTTCTCATTTTCAGCCTCAATCCTCACCCTCACAACTCCTGACTTGTCCACAATCTCCTGAATCAGTTTTCCATTTTTTCCTATCACTTTGCCTAAGAAATAAATAAATCATGTTTGGGTTTAAAAACACACACCTCAAAGCAGTAGGCACAGCCCTACCGTAAACTATTACATTCATATAGATATTTATATGTGTATGCATATGTACGTATGCATTGAATTGTAAGATTTCAAAACTAAACTAGAGACTCTTCAAGAAGATGGTTAATCTGGTTTTCTGTTTAATTAGGACATCATTGTTTAAACTCCTTTGGTCAGGTACTAGAGTTAATACTTGTAAACTGATTGGGTAATTCTGAATTTTTAAGGCAGTTCAAAGATAGCCTCTTATTTTTGCACAAAAGGGTACACTTTAAACTTGCTGGTACTATATTATTCTTTCTGCAAAGTTCTATAAAAAGAATTAAGAAAAAAAGGAGAGATAATGGAAAACATATTTGCTTATTCAATAATTTCAATTCTTATCTGTACCTGATTTAAATCTGCTTCTTTGTCCCATGATAAATATTTTCAGAACTCTGTATGGCAGGCACATTTATAAAAGATATCCTAAGTCTGAAAGTGGCTTAAGCTGCTAGACATACATCTATAAAAGGAATACAAATTCTTCAAGGCCAACGTGTTAACAGAGTATCACTCCTGTGCATTACTCACAAACGTTAGCAATGTATTAAAAGGTGAAGGGATTAGTCACAGAGTAAAAGATTAAGAAAATTCACTTTAAGATAACTCAAACTCCAATGAAAAAGCTTAAAACCAGTTTAAATATTCTTTCAGTAACATCTATTAAAACTCGAGATTTCAAGTACCAGTAAAAAATAGGCACTTATTTTCCTTATTTTATAAAATTCAATCATATACATTACTGGGAAATGACTGCTTTCATAAGCATCACCACACATGAGTGTGAAAGCAAGACATTATAAACTTAATTTCTAATTCTAGAAATGTACATGTGAACTACATGATTCTGAGGGCTTACACAAGGTATCTAAGTATCCTTACATTGGCCACATCCATCATGTGCTTGACCTCACCATCTCACCTTCCATTTTTTCCCCCAACTTTACCTTGAGCTTTAAAGGCAAAGCTCTAGGCAAAGTTAGGGGAAAGATGAAAACAAAAATTTGCTTTGAAGCAATGCTAGATAAAAACTCAGTGAAAAGCCTTCTCACAAAAAATTCTTGTGGTTCTTGTAATCAGAGCACAGCTTTGAAACTCTTGCTGTGTATGGCTGCCTCATTCACCCCTAGAAACTCTTCGACTGGTCAGGGAACAGAACTGACACCACTAAATCAGGATTCTTGGTCTAGGTCCTTCTATCAATTATTTCTGCTCTTTAATAATGAAAAGAGGAAAGCTGAGGTGAGAGAAGTCACCTGGAGTTTTCACACAGCTTGCTTTTAATCTGCAACACTTACATTTTCATGAATTAGTGTTGATTTTAATAAAAATCTGAGTTAACAAAATGAAAAATGAGATTTTGGGATGTTTTTATTAAGATAATGTCTTAACTGTCCTAAGTGCTGTGTGTTAATTATAGCTGACCGAATAGTTATACCAATTCATTCTTAGTGAGTGAAGAATCCCATTTTAAAGAAGATAAATTAATACACATAGTAATAAAGACAGTTTGTGAAAACTAGAGATGATAAATCATGTTGGCTGACTCAAACAAAACGCATGCAATACTGATTCTGACACCTCTCTAAAGATCTGCCTTGCAAAATCTTACATAAAAATGCTTTCTGAAAATTCCCAACATTCCCAGTGTTACAGTGGACCATCTCTAAAACAGAATTCTCTCATTTTATTAACTAGGAACAACAAAAGAAAAACCAGGCTGATTTACTTTAGCAGTCTTTCTGGTTATTTCTGAGATCCTCTTCTTTCCAGGTAACCACAGATAGAATCTACTTTTAATATTTAATAGCAAATAATCCAATTCTACATTCACACTTATTTCCAGATCTCAAAGGACAATTTACTATAATTCTGTTCTACTGAAATGGAGTTGTTTTGAACAAAGGGAAGAACTAACACAGTTCCCTACTATGTCCAGAATTGTCCCCTACTATATCTTCCCATTTAATTGTCACATCAACTCTGTGAGGTGAATACTTTTATCACATTTGTTTAGTAGGTAAGAAAAAGAAGGCTCAGGGGGGCTAAGACAGTGACCCATAGTTACAATGCCACCAAAGAATGAAGTAGGACTGAAATCTGGATCCAACTCCAATGCCCAAGTACTTTCCCTGCTACCATCATGCCACCTCCAAAACCAACTTTAATGAATGACACATAAATCTCTACTCATTTGCTATTAAAAAAAAAAAAAACCTACCGGCTCTTTTTCCATAAGAATTCCTAAATTTACAATAACCTTTCTAACTACAAAAGGTATGCAACTGCTTGACAAGCTGTAAAGAAGAAAATAAATATTATTCATCACACCACTGTCTTCAGATTACCACTTTATCTTGTGCTGGGCATACATTCTGTACACACACAATTGGTATGCAAGTTACCGCAGTACCATTACAAACACATTCTCTTGTTGTCTGTAATACACAGTTGAGCTAAGACTTCTGCGTTGTTTCCCTACTATTTGTACTTTATCTTCAAGCTAATTTTCTTTGGGAGACATATTCATCATTTCTAGTGTTTGTTAATGACAAGGAAGATGTTTATGAATTTTATGCTGACAAAAAAGCAGGCTAAATTAGCATTGAAACTAGGTAAACAGAATGTACAAGAAGTCCTTGCTTTCTTCTTAAAACTTTCCAAAGAACATGTATTACTTTATATAAAATGGTCACGGTCATGATCTCGAGTTTAAAAGATAAAAAACATAGGCAATATGTCCAAATTTTATTTCTAAATTAAAAACATATGTAGCTTTCTTGATAAAACTGCACCTGGTTTTGATATGTTCTACTAAAGACATCTGCAGCATTTGGGAGTATTGGTGAAGAGCTCCTAAATATTTGCTGATACTCATGATGGTTAGGGTCATAAAACAGTACTCAAGTCAAAATGAAGAATTACTATTGACTTTGCAGAAAGTCCCAGAGACATTTGAAGTTTCTTCTAGCTTTGAAACATTTTAGATTTAAGTAACCTATGTTCAGAGCTTCAACCCTGAGATAATTAAAATGAATGCTATCACTTTATAGTCCCATAAGAACAAATACAAATCTATTTCAAATTATGAAGTGCCCAAATATCATTCATTTTGAAAAATTATTTAATTTTAAGATATAAAAAGTATACAGTAAGGAGGCTGGGTAAGATTTATCCTTTCAGGTATTAGTAGGTTTGAACTAGAAAATCAATCTCTTCTGAATACCTTCTGAAAATGTAATCTTTGAGCATCACGCTTACCAAATATTTTTTTGTATAAGAACAGATCATATTTCAAAGACTATATTTCAATTAAATGATACCCTTCAGTGAGAAAAAATGGAATTCTATCACTATAAACTGTTTACCTAAACTTTGTTTTTGTACTGTACGTCAGCAGATATTTCTGACTCACCTACTAAGTTTCTTGGAACTTGTATGACATCTTCAGCAAATTCGAGAAAGCTTCTAGCTTTTTTCACTGCATCCTGATCCTAATAAAAGGGGAAAAGTTTTAAGACAAAAGATTAGCCAGCTGAAATACTTTTTTCAGGAAAAATAATACTATGCAGTAAAATATTTACCTCTCCATAAATATGAAATGTGCAGGTATCTTCATCTAGATCAATAGCAGTGACCCCAGGGTACTTTTCTAGCTTGCTGAATATTAGCACCATGAGTACCAATAGCTAGACCCATCAGATCTTCTCTTACGATAAACTGTTCATGAAAACCTCGAGGCAAGCTGCCTTGAACTCTGAAGAAAAATGCACGTCTGATGAATACACTTTATCAACTATTAAGACAACTGTATTTAGGTCAGCCATGTAAATTATCTTGACCCTGTATATGAGGGGTCCATAAATTATTAATAGTTGTAGTTGAAAATTAACAGGTTTTAGAAAATAACTCTCACAGCCTAAGTACTTTTTAGGTTACTAAAGGTCTATGTCATTTTATATGTTTTTGTTAACAGGAAAGAACTTGTTGACATTTTCCAAAGTAACTGTTGAAAACCTATCTGCAAGGCTGCCTTAGTTAACCAATGACATCAACAATATAATAACTAAGAAGCAGTTCAAAGGTTCCCCAGTAAAAATCAGCTCACTTGGTCTGACAAACTCAATGTTACTTATTTAGGTTACAAAAAAAGTTTAAATACCATCTTTATAGAAAATTTTATTCGATTCATTTTTATTAAAAGATGGTAACAGTATATATTTTCTGGAAACAATGCCATTTTTTATAACATCACTAGGTACTGTAGTCTAAACATTCCTCTGTTAAAATGACATTAAAATGATACTTCCCTCAAAACCTAAGGAACCAAAACTGCTGGTACAGTAGTTAAATAGTAATAATAGTTGAATAATCAGAAAATGTCAAAAATTAAACTTACTAAGCATCTGAAAGCTAACATGAGACCAGAGTGTGTAAGACTTTGTGATCTGGATTCACAAGTCTGATGACCACTTGTAAATATTCTGTGATGATGAAACTAAGTTACACTGATATCCCCCAACTTATGAATAATCACTGTCTTTAAATACCATTATCAAAATTTAGTGTTTAGTTCTAGCATGCCATTAATGAAATCCAAACATATTAGTGGTTCATGTTGAAAAATGGGATTTTCTTATAGGAACATGTAAATCTCTTTAATATTAGTAAGTGAAGAAAGATAGGCATGCATACTAGTTTCTCATTCAACAGATCTGATAATTTGAATGAATGAATATAACTATTATAATTAATTTTAAAAGTGCAATATCCATTTGTTTTAGACTAGAATAATAAAATGTACAAAATAATTCTAGGACTTTTCACGAAGTCATGTTTTTTGAGTTCTGGTTCATTAATCTGGTTCATTCTTTTTCATTGATAATTCACTGATAAACGGTTAGCCAAAAGTATGATAACAGATCATTTAAGAATAATTTGATGTTTAAGAAGAGGCATATGAGTATATTTTCATAATACTCACAATGAAAGTAAGGAGGCAGCTCTGGGCTGAAAGTTACAAGAGAATCACTAAAGAAACCACAAAATTGTGAACATGGGGACATCAAGAAAGAATGAGGTCAAAAATTAAAGAATTAAACAGACCTCCATGGCCTTAAGAAAAACAAAGTAGCAAAAGAGATTAAACTTTTCCCCTTCTGCTAAGAGTTCAGCACCACACATCAAGTTGGCAGGTGGCAAATTTCACAGGGTTTTACAAGAACAGACTTCACTACCTTTTCTGTTAAAATGCAGTTTGGAACTCCTTTTCTTCTTTACTATTTCAAATGTGTGGTGTTTTTCTTCTAATGAAATGAATAATGATGAGGAACTCTGGAATTTGACAGTAATATAGTAGGGCTGGCACATTCATCTAAGATCCACTTCGTTTCTATAGTAATGGATGGATGTACTAGATAGTTATCAATGAAAATAAATGTATGGTGATGGAAATTATTGGAGGATTAATAAAAGTAGATAAAATGCACCTTAAGAGACAAAATAGTAAGTTAGGGAAATAGCCTCTGGCGGGAATCTGAAGACAGGGTTTTAAAGAATGACAACCAATCAGAATGAAGAAGTTCTATACCCTTTTACACAAAGATAAACCTACATAATGAAAGGAATATGATTAGATACTTAAATATTCTCTAGTACGTTAATGATGTTATATGGAAGAAACATTGCCTCATTTTATTATCAGCTTTGATAAACTTCTAGTAAAAGTGAAAAGACCAGAAGTCCCTTGATATACATAAACTGCTGCTTAATTCTGAAACCTCAGGCATGGAAACCTTAGTATGGTTATGCTTTGTACTATTTTCCAACTACAGAATCTAAGGAATTGCTAGGAAGTAGTAAATAAATGACAAGCGGCCCATATTCAAGTTTTGGAACAATACAGTTATCATTTCTAGTAGCTTTATAAGCAGTGCTAGGGAAAGTGACATACCTCCAGCTGCTTACTAGCTTCTTCATTTCTCAGTATCAGAGACAACTTAGTGCGCAGACTCCGAAAGTGCATGTCAATCAGCATATGTGCTCGCTTTGAGGTGACTTCACTGATGGACTAAATGATTTAAATGAACAACATTATTATCAAGGCAATTGCCCCAGATGAAATAAACCAAAAATAAACAACTCGAAAATGCTCACCAAAATGACAAGCTGGTAATTTTCTGGATCATAAGTTACAGAAAGGCACCAACTGCCTTTTTAAAGTCCTTATGTGCCGACTCTTTGGCACACCTAGAAATTAAAAAAAAAATTAAGATGAATAATTACCAACATGGATTCATATTAAATTTGATTTTTGCAAAATATGCTATATCCATTTAGAAGTTTAGCACCTTTTCTGTACATCTCTGAAATACGGCTTAGATTACCAAAGGAGACATATTCGGGAACCACTTTACACTACAGGTTTCCTGATTTCAGTTATATGTAAGTCAGCAGTTTTCTTAAGTCAACTGTTGAAAGCTTTTGAAGATAGCTACCTACAGGGTATCTGATTTGTTGCTTTCTTTTTTTTCTTGTAGTAGGCCTGTTTCTTTTTTCCTCTTCTTTTTTTTAATTTTTAGTTTTTGTGGGCATGTAGTAGTATTTATATGTATTTATGGGGCATATGAGATGTTTTGATACAGGCATGCAATATGAAATAAGCACATCATGGAAAATGGGGTAGGAAACTGCTAACCAATCTGAGGAAGAGAAGGAAATGTGCATGAACGAGAAGGCACAAAAATTTATACACATACACAATCTCTAGAATCAAAAGGGAAGATTTCTATGTATTCTTAACTGCAATTTAATGTTCATCTGAGATGTAACATGTCCAAATCAAACGTACTGTATTCACTTGATAAAATCTGTAAAAAAATGAATCTCTTCTATTATCTTTAAGCATTATTCCAGATCATGGATTATAAGATGAGATGACTTTTTAAAGCTTCTTTAGCTCTACTTATTACACATTTATCTGAAAACATTTTAGGTAAAGGAGAAAAATCTTTTAGTCTATAATTTAGTGTGTAATTTATGACAGAATTATCACATTTGTTTGATCAGTTTTTAAATCTTAGAATTCATGAATGAAGTTAGTTTAGAAAACAAATGTATATTATGTACATCAGCCATGTATATAGCCAAGTAAGTTTAAACAAGTACAAGGCTGCCTTAATTCTATAAGTAGGAAAAGCTAAATAAGTTTTTTCGCCATTGCTCTTGCAAACCAAACAATGTTTGCCAAAGTTCACCAAACTTAAAATCAATTTCTACTATTTTAAAATTTATATGCTTTTAAACTAATTGCGTATCAGTTCCAAGTTCTCAGAATTTCTTGTGTATCAACTTACATTTGTCGTAAGTCTTCTGGCACATCCAGCTTGATCTTATGGAAAGTATCTTTTGTGGCAGGTTTGTTGGGATTAACTGATCTTAGACGTTCAATTGTGACAATTTCATTGTAAGTTGCATCACATGCTGCATATTCTATCACATAAAACTGAGAAATAAATAAAAATCACTTCTAATCACAGTTTTTAAAGTAAGAGCAAGAAGCTCTCCCTATTCAGTTATTTTAAAATAAATTATCTATGGGAAAAAATTTATAACCAACTCAAACATACTGAACACATAGTGAAAACATTTTAATAAAATGTCTCAAAATTAGAGATTACTTCAAAATAGAAATCCACATGGAAATGTAGAACCTGGGTTTAAAAAAAGGAAATAGTATAAGAAAAAAATTTAAATAAGCATTTTCCTACCTCACCCTTTATCATCCTCACTTTAGCTAACCACCAACAGCAAGGCTCTTTTTCATTTGCTCTGGAATAAACCTACACAAAAAATTACAACACAGAATATTTCATGATTAACATAATTTTGAAATCTACAGATTATCAGATATCGAGGAACTTTTCTTAAAATGCCCCTAGGTGTCTTTAAAATCACATGTCATATATCTTCAACCAAATTGTACCCTTGTCTATGTACCCCGAGCTAGGCAGAGATACATAATCAGAAACTACCTGAGACTGCTTTAAGGCTCCTTGTAAAAATCAGTTTTCCTATATATTTCTGATCTACTTCAGCAATAATTAGTACTCTGAAAATAGGTGCTCATAAATATACGCACACTTTCCTTGGGTACTTAGTGAGTTACAAAGATGTATCTAAAAATGCATAAGCTTATTTTTGCTTATTCCAGTAAGAAAAATTTACTAAAAGTTACTGACCCTGCCCTACTGTCTTGTTGCTTGGTCACTAGGTAAGTATGATCACTGAACACGCCAACCACTAAGGATACCACTCTGGCATTCACATCTCCTGGAAACTAAATGGACAGATCCTTGGTCACTCTCTGGTCTCCTGCTTCCTCTCCACTAAAAAGGACAACTTCATGCTGGCAATTCTCTGGATATCACCTTCCTGCTCTGTCACACACTGTGGATCAGTTCTTCTAACTGATCTCTTTGGTGACCACTTCAAAGTTCACTTAAGATGTACAGCATGGAACTTTTCGTGAAGACCCTCGCAAATCAAGGTTAATAGGAAAAGAGACAATAGAGTATACATGGAGAGAAAGACTGAGATACTGAGAAGCAGAAAAGAGAAACCCGGGAGGACAAGGGGGATAAGGAGGTGAGGCCCAGAAAGGTACAGAGTCTAAGGCTGACAAGCAAGTAAAAGCTCAAACTTGTCTCCCTTTTATAACCAAAGTTAATGATCATACAATACACTGATGGAATACAACTTAACATACCTTTCCCTCTTGCTTCCATCATTCTCAACTACTCCAGCCAGGGAAATTACCTCAGCTAATCGGTGTGGAATACAGTGAGGTCATCCTAGCAATGGTATCTCATTGGTCCCCATTTGTCAAGTGACTAAGCTGGGGGAGAAAAAGTCCCTTCATCCCTCCATCAAACACTATTCTGGGTACTCCTAATATACACCAAAGACCTGGGCCTTGCCTTCAGAGAGCTTATACTCTCCTTGGGAAGTGGACAGCTAAGCATACACAGTGTTTCTGTTCCCTATTAAGATCCCTTGCAAAACCAAGCCCAGTTGCTTACACCTAGTAGAGATTGGGTACATTTTTGGGAAAATAAATAACACTTTATCCTATTTCCACTTTAAAACTGTAGACAGAAAAACACAGACCTGGACATTGAGAGACCTTCCTTGACTACCCTCTAAAACGGCAATCCTGCCCCCATATCACCTTTCATCCTCTCTCTTTTTTTCTTTGTTAAGACTCACATCTGTCACATTAGCTATCCTCACTGGAATGTGATCTCATCAAAGGCAGAAGATTCTGTCCTGTTTTGCTATACCTTTACTACCTAGTGCAGCAAATAAGAATTCAAGGACCAGCTGGGTGTGGTGACTCATGCCTGTAATCCCAGCACTTTGGGAGGTCAAGGTGGGTGATCACCTGAAGTCAGAAGTTCCAGACCAGCCTGACCAACATGGTGAAACCCTATCTCTACTAAAAATACAATAATTAGCTGGGCATGGTGGTGGGAACCTGTAATCCCAGCTACTCGGGAGGCTGAGGCAGGAGAATTGCTAGAACGCAGAAGCCAGAGGTTGCAGTGCGCCAAGATAGTGACAATGCATTCCAGCCTGAGCGACAGAGCGAGACTCCATCTCAAAAAAAAAAAAAAAAAAAAGAATTGAAGGACCTAGAACCACTCTGCCTTACCTGCACAAATGTCTACTTAGCCACATCCTTCATACTAAAAATATTCAAGAAACAGCAACTATTATTAACTAATAGTAAGGCATTATGCTTATTATTGTGGAAAAAGAAGAGAAGAAGCTGAAAATGGAGTATGTGAAAGGATACAAAGGAGAGAGGATACCACACGAACTATATGAGGCAAGGTAAGTGCCTTAAATATAAAACCAATTTTGTAGGTTTTTAAAAATATACCAAGAGATTCACTACTACTTAAAGAAATTACAGTATACTACTCTGTAATAAAACATGATTTCTTTCCTGTGTAATTTTCATAATCAATTTTGCTTACAATGGGGGACACAGTTGTAAACAAACAATACATTATTCAAACAAAGATTCAGAAATTGAGAGAAGGAGAAAAGAATTACTAGTGGGCCAAGAAACTTGAGGCAGTGACTTTCAAATATGTGCTCTGAGTACTGCTCAAATAGCCAAATGTAAGCATCATGTATCATTTTGAATTATTAATAAGATGAGTTAGTCAAATGCACATGTCCATTTCAACTGTAATTCTCAAAGTAATTTAAATAGTGATAAAGACAAGGTATTTTAAAAAGCACAGATAAATTAAATAACCCCACTTCTTCAGTGCTAAATGACTTTATGGCAGGGAAAACTCACCTCAACTTCATCACTTTCATTTATATCTTTATTATAACCTACAGGAGGTGGGAATCTGACATCATGGAATGGAATCTGCCTTTCAGGCTGCCAGCTGTAAATAAGCAAACATAAAATTATTTAACATGCTTTTTTCATGTTTAACTGAAACAATGATCACTCTGCCATCAACTTTTGGTTAAGTGTGACTCTCTTTTTCTAGTTTAAAGAAGCAAAAGCTTTAAAATGATCAGTATTTGCTGAGGAGGGCATAATGGCAATATAGTAACATTTCAGCAAAGTCTGCATGCAACACAGCAGCCTACTTCCATTTGGAGTATTTCTCTAAACACAATACAGCAACATTATTATTTTTCAAAACAAGTCTTCTTTCCAGTAATTTCAACTTCTAAGAGCTTTAAACATAAGACCACAACAGAAATTTCCTTCAACATTTGAATATTAGTGCCAGTAATTGTTAGTAATATAAATATATTTCCACTTGCAGTAGAATTTTAACCACATTCCGAGGACCACAAAAACTGCCCTCTAATTCCCAAGCAAAATGGGGCAGTCAGCACATTAGCAATTCACAACTCACTTTTCCCCCTTTAAATTTTAGATCCCACGAGGTGGTCAATTCTTGCTGTGGGTAGCTGGCTGCTGATCAGTATGACGTTATCAGCATGCACTGGGATGGTGGGCTCTCCTAAACCACAGAAACTTGATGGAGACAGCCTATAGGAGTTTAAGTTGCCTATGTTTTTAAACTTAAAATGATACTAAACAACTTTGAAAGATACCAAATTATTTTTTATATCCATAAAAATGTAAAATATTAGGGTGCGGTGGCTCATGCCTATAATCCCAGAGCTTTGGGAGGCTGAGGTGGGAGTACTGCTTCAGGCCAGGACTTCAAGAGCAGCCTGGGTAACAAAGCAAGGCCTCATCTTCACAACAAATTATTTAAAAAAGTATTAGGTGTGGTGGCATGTGCCTATAGTCCCAGCTACTTGGGAGGCTGAGGTGAAAGGATAGTTGAGCTCAGGAGTTCAAGGTTACACTGAGTCATGATCATGCCACTGCATGCTAAGCCTGGGTCAGAGTGAGACCCTGTCCTTAAATATATATATGTACACACATATATATAAAATATTAAAAGACAAACTTTGCAAAAACACTGAGGACTCAACCTCTGAAGCAGCCACGTCTGGGTTCTTTTTGGTGGTTTTCATCAGTAAATACTGAGATATGTTCTATGTATAATGTCGATGTTTTGCTAAAGGGCTTTCTTAGTAAAATTCTACTGAGAAAAGCACTAAGTTTTGTTTAAAGAAGAGCTATTACATAAGAGGGCAAATAGTAAGTCAGAATTTGTGGAAGTCTGACTAGGGCCTAAATTAACTGAACCCTCCACTGAGTTATTATAAACACTTAACAGATGTTATACATTCACTGCTAAATTTCATTTTAAAGCATATAATAATGTGTAATATAACTTCTTGGTTCCAAAGAAGAAATAATTATTTTAAGTGTGTACAGATAAAAATTCAAATTCCTTATTCAAAAATGTGAAATATGGAAACAGCTTTATGCTTTATGGAATGTTTAGGAAGCACCTAAAAACAAAGCACCTAAAACAATCTTGGTATCAGTAACAGAAGCTTCTTCGTTATTGAAAGGAAAAGAAAGGGTAAATACAATCTGGTGTTCTACAAAACGCTGTTTTCGTTTCGTTTCTAACAGAAAACCAAAAAGGAAACACACAAGGAAGGGCAAAGAGATTACTTTGGTAGGGACCTATTAAATCATATTGATGTGCTCAAATCCAGTGTTGTATCTCAAACATATTCCATGAACACAAGGAAAAATCGATGATCTATTTCAAACTCCCAGGATGACAAAGAGCTTGAAGAGAAACTTTTATGCAGATATGGTACAGGAGATAAATAATTAGAAGGTCCAAAGATGGAATAATTTTAAGTTTATGGTACAAATCTGACTGAAAACCAAAAAGAAGTGATCTGATAAATCAATGTATAAACCAGACAAATTCTTAAATGCACAGAGGAAATGAGTGTTTGCTTAATATTGTGGATTGTAGACTACAGGAAAAACTAAAAGAGTAGCAAATAAAGACAACTCTCCCTTTATGGGAAACAGCGTTTACCTAGTGATGTAAGTAGATAAAGTGTATAACTATAAGAAAAAAATACCCTCCAAGTTATCAAAGATTACTCTGTTGGTGTGATACCATTGTCTATTTTGTTATTTCATAACCATGGATATGTGAAACAGCAAAAAGACAAATTCTGAAACTTTAGGCTTTATGTGTTCAGGGAAAGGTATTCTATTATCCAATCTTGTCTTCTCGTCTGAGATTATTAGTCCAGAGCCAGAAATAGGGTTAGATACTTTCAATCCTTTTATCTCTCTCTGTTCCCCTACATGTGTTTCAGGCATCTAAGGATACCACTTTGTCCTGTTGCTAGCCAAAAGAATCTGCTAAGTTCAATTACAAAATTTATTTTCTAGATGCTGAAACACAGGCCTGGTTTTAAATTATTTAGAAGCAAGACGTGTGTATTTATTGCTCGGTATGTCTGGGTCACGTACTACGTTTTAGCAGACATAATCCACATATCATATAATTCATCAATTTAAATGTACAATTCAATGGTTTGTAGAATTCAATGGTTTAGAGATATGTGCAATAATTACCAGTCTATTTTACAACATTTTCATTGTCACACAAAAAATCCTGAACTCTTTAGCTATGGCCTCCCCCACCAGCCCCAGCACTAAGCAATCACTAATCTACTTTCTGTCTCTATAGATTTGCAGCCTGCTTTTGATACTATTAATTCTCTTGGTATATAGGAGCTAAAAAATGATAACTGTTAACCATCCATAAGAGTTTAGTAAAATCCTAAGATAACAGCCACACCTACACTTCGGCTAAGGAGTTTATATGTACTTTAGAATCTTAAACAGCTACCCTGAAAACAGTCTTATTAGCATTCAAAAAATGTAGTCAAGAGACCTGTCTTCTCCAATAAAATGTTAACATCTATACTATTGATGCTTTCATCAGTTAATATTCCTAGGCCTATAACTATTTTTATTTCCTCATCTAGCGAAAGACAGCAGAAAAGATCAGCTACTGCTATTACTGAATAAGTAAAACATAAAAAAAATCAGATAACTGGTAAACATGACTGTTTCTGATAAAATATACTAGACAACTAAAACCATCAGTTTTAGATTTAATGTTAAAGAACCCACATATGCTTTTAGGCAATATTCATGAATCCCTTCATTACTATCCTTTTAAATTTTACAAATAATCCTGTGCAAACTCTCAGTTACTAATAAACAAGAATCTCTGGTTTCTTTCTTCACATTCAAGGGAATTAAGATGTAAGGATCAATATTATACAACAAAGGACCTCTAGGTCATTAGCAGAAACAGTCATTCCATTAGTTTAATTCTGAGTTGTTCAGAAACTTCTCAGTCAGTAACATGAGATCCATTCTTAAAAAGCACTCAAAATTGACTTGAATTTTTAAAAAATGAAGAGTAGAATTAGCATAAAATATTAAAGAACCTCATCATTAAAATTATATAACAAGACACTTACTTGTTTTCAAATGCAACTGTTATTGAATCTTCATGAACATCCTTTACAAATGCCTGTGCAAGAAAAAACATTAAATTAACTCGTGAGCTTAAAGATTGTTTGTTTTTAAATTTTACAGTGATACCAAACGTTTTATGTGTTTATGAATAAAATGGAGCTTCAAACGAAGGTCAGTTTTTGAAGATCATTTATTCATTAAGCACATCTATATTGCCACCTTGTATATGCTATACCCTAGAGATACAGATAGCTAAAACACTAAATAAGAAAAAATTGCTCCAGAGTTCAACATCTCAAAAAATAGACAAGTATACTGAAAATTACAATGTGGTGGTGAGTGCAAAGCTGGATGTATATTTTAGGCTAGAAGTACTGAAAACTAAGAAAATTGTTCCAGAGTCATATATTAGCCAGTATAGATATGTTGTAACCCACCTTTTTCTTCCTAAAATCTTAGAATACCAATAGTCAATGATTAAATGTAACCGAAATCTATCTATCTATCTACCCATACACACACAAATATACTAACCTTTAACAACCACATGCTGCAAACAACACTAAACGGTCCAGAATTGAATTTAATTCTCAATCTCACAGGTACTTCTAGAAAAAATATATAAAGTCCAGAGGTTTTGATCTTTTAAATCTGATGACACAATTACTAGTAATCTACACACAGACAGAAAATAGCTAACTAATTATCAAGAATTCCTTAATCTGCATGCTGTCTGTAATTTTACAAAGTTAAGCTTTTAATAGGTACAGAAAAAGGGGGTTTTGTTTTGTTTTGGACAATTAGAGGAATAGGACAAAGCATAAAGAAACTCAAAGGCTTTATATCTTAAATCATTTTAAAAGGGCCTGGGGAGATTTAAGCTTCTTACTCAAATTTCTTCTGCATGTGTTTCTCCCCTTCAGTGGTTTCTCCTTGCCTGCAGGACCATAGCCAAACTCCTTCTCTGGCTGTAAAAGGCTGTACAGGAGCTGTCCTCTCCACCCCCACCACTTCTCCAAGCTTTATCTTTTATATTCTTAGAGTTTGTAACCCAACAATGCTAAAATCTACTTTTGCCTTACTCTGTTCTGGGCCTCTTTCCTTTCCTTCTTTCCTATTGTCCTT
The DNA here is from genome assembly GCA_036589455.1 of Ateles fusciceps. Taxonomy (NCBI): domain Eukaryota; kingdom Metazoa; phylum Chordata; class Mammalia; order Primates; family Atelidae; genus Ateles; species Ateles fusciceps. Next base: position 378,602 of record JAZHEH010000633.1, read on the forward strand.
CCCCCTTTTTTTACATAGCTATCTCTTTAATAGTCTTTCAGATTTCAGTTCAAATGTCATCTTCAATGGGAGAACTGAGAAGTCTAGGTTAAATTCCTGTCCTCTGCATACTCATAGCATCCTATGCTTATCCCTACAATAAACTTACCCTCCTCTATTATTATAGCCCATTTTCTCACTCATGGTAAATTTCCTGAGGGTGGTGTCAGGTTTTACTTCACTTACAGTCATATTGCAGAGTGCCTAGTGTGAACTCAGTGAGTAGTTATCAAATACATCATTGCCTAAGAGGTGCCTATCCCAGCCTTAGGGAAATGTACGCATGTGGGCGGTGGTGGTAGGTTGATAAGATAAAGGAAAACACACTGAAGAAGGTGAGGTTCCTACTGACCCCTTAAAGCATAAGGATTAGCTAAACAAAACAGAGAGGAGGATGGAGACATTCCACTAAGCCTAAGGGGCAGCAGGCATAAAGATTTAGATATTGAAAAACAGCTGGGTTGTGGCAGAAATAATAAATCCTTTGTCAACAAAGAAGCCAAGACAATTCAATGGGGGAAAAGAATACTGTTTTCAAAAAATGAAGCTGGCACAAGTGGATATTCACATACAAAAAGAATATGTTTCAACCTTTACCTCATACTGCATACAAAAAAAAATCAATGAATATGCATCAAAGACCTAAATATAAAAGCTAAACTTATACAACTCTTGGGGAGAAAACACAGTAGTAAATCCTCGTGACGTTGAATGTCTGATCTCTATATTGGATAGTAAGATCATAACTAGTTTGGATTAAGACCATTCCCTAACTTCTGTGTCCTCAGTAAACGGCAGTTTCTGGTTTATAGTGGGTGCCCAATACATGTTTTTAAAAACAAATGTTCCAATGCAGATGTCTTGGTAAACAAATACCCTTCAAAGGCCTGATATAAAGATTCTTTTAAAAAATTAAACTTCCCAAAATATCAAATTAAAGCATATAGAGTGAAGCATTAATTAGCTGCTCTTAAGAAAAACTATGGAAGCTGAGACAGGGCCCTGGGAACACTGATACGGAAGCAACTTAAAGAGAGATACCAAACTTCTCCAATAATGCTTAAATAAATATAAGTCAAGCAATGCTAAAAGAAAGCTTCCTTGCAAGATCAAGGTGGACTATAACGGCATCCATATGTTGTGCTATACCCAAGGTAGCTAAACAATTATTTTTAAGTTAAGCATGGGTATATAGACTTAGAGTTGGGGGAGAAATCAACATTTTCTTATCATTTTGATCCTGCTTATTTTTACTCAGCTATATTTTCTACAGCATATTTTGAGAACTCTACCTTAATACTGCCAATGATATTTTAGAATTATTAGATTTCATAAGGGATAGTTTCCCTATTACTTCAACAGAGAGGCCTAATTTTGAGTTAAGTTGCAGGAATTGGTAACTCTTAGGCTCTTATTTCTATAAGTTGTAAAAATTATGGAGAATGGGAAAGAGGACTCTCCTGTCCCTCATTTCTCCCTTGTCTTTACAGGATGACTAACAACAAATTAACAGATTGCTTTTTGGGGTGCTATTAGATTACTAACTAAAATTAAGACACCTTTTAGGAAGTAACTGATCCCACATTTACAAAGGGCCACTGCTTCTGTGTTCATCCTTGTCTAAAGTTTTATAATGTTTATATATCTTGGCAGTAATTAACATTAGCTCCTTACTATGTATTATATGCTAAAAACATTAAGTCTTTTAATCAGTTATTAGGACCTTATTACAGCTAGGTAAAAAAATGTTTTCAGAAAACCAAGTGTCTATCCAAGACTCCTGCCCTTGTCTAAAACTATGCTATCTACCACAGCAGCCATGGGTCATGTGTGGCTACTTACATTAAAATTAAATGAAATTAAAATCAGTCTCCCATTCACTCTTGCCACACGTCAAGTGCTCAATAGCCACATATGGCTTAAGGGCTACTGTAGTAGACAGATCCGATTTAAAACATTTACAAATGTTGGAGACTGTCTTCAGACTAATCATAAAAGCACTATATCAGCCTTATCACTACATTGCTATTTTTTTCTCTTTGCCTAAAAGTTATTGCCCAGTTGAATCATACTTATTTGCAACATTTTCTTATTTCCCAAAATCAAATAATCTCTCAAAGGAGGAAGATCTGCAAGTGCTGTGGCTATTAAAAAAAAAAAAAAAAACCTTTAGCAGACTCTGAATGCATTTCCGGATGTAGTGTCAGAAATGGTTTGAGTAATCATCATAGCTCAACAGGGCCACTGACTTTGAGTTAATGAGGCTTATCTGTATATGGATGTTTGCATGACTGTTTCAAAATTAGTCATTTTAAGTGAATACAGAAGGTATATAATACCTTTGGTTGCTGCCTTAATAAGTGGAATAAAAGAAACTCATAGGTTGCCTTTAGTCTACTCCGCATGAAGGACAAACACCTCCTGTGAATTCTAAGGTCTTTCACTAAATCTTCATTCCAACAAGGTTCCATCTTCCTGTTTCTCATCATAGTTTTTCCAATAGCCCCCCTTTTGACTCTGTCCTTCCCCTTATCCACCACTCACCCACCCATAGACACACTCATACCTTCCTTCTTTGGCCATCTCCAGAGCACTATCACTCCAGCAATCACCAACTTGTAAAACTGTATTTTGCTGTGATCCCTACCTTTCAGGTAAAGCTGATGTCTGTAGAGAAGACAAGTTAAGAAGATTCCTGAGAGGTTTCCAAAAGCAGCATATTGAATGAGTTTGAATAAACACACAAGGGGAATTACAGTGTATTGTGTGAGAGCTAGGGCTCTTTTTGGAATCAGTGGACTTAGTTTTGCTGTGAATCAGATCTAGGTTCAAAATCTTGGCTCTAACACATAATAGCTGTGAGACTCTCACCAAGAAGTGATCTCTGGACCTCAGATTCCTCATCTGCAAATAAGGAACTCGACCAGCCTCCTAAGGTTGTTGTGGGTAATGAAATTACACACATGGGTGGCACTAAATAAATGAGAGATAAAGTAGAGAGTGTCATATTTTACAAAAAATGCAGAATCATAAATGCTCTTCCATTTGAAAAATGTACATCACAACAAAAGCACACTTTAAAAAAGCTTTAAAAATTGGGATAGAAAAAGAAAAGAATGTTTCCACAAAGATACTCAATACTAAAAGGTTGTTTAGAGTCTTGGAAGAAAAAAATGTGACGAAAATCTTGGGGTTTGAGAAAGGTGATAAAGTACAGTTTAAAAGAGATACAGGTTCTTCATCAGGGTAAATAAACAGAAAATAAATCATTAAGGAATCCCCCAATTTACTGGCAACTGGGCCAAGAGGTAATTTAAAAAATCATATTTACCAAAGTATGTAATGCCTAGAGCTATCCATTCAAACATTCTATTATCAGGACTGATGAAACAAAGAAAGTTCATCCCTATTTGGGTAAACCCTCCCCTACTACACCTCACATTCCTTAGCTTAGTAAGGTATCTTACAAACAGGAGCCACAGCTCACAGGAGAGGATATTGTGTATTAATGTTTCAATGTACACCCAACCACCAATGAACACAACTACTACATTATCAGTAAGCTTCTATCACTTACTGAAGACAGAACATGCAGTGCTATGATAATTTTCATTAGGAAAAACTTAACAGCATTGTAAAATATCCCTCCTAAGGAAAACCTGCAGGAGGCTGGGTCTGGTGGCTCACGTCCATAATCCCACCACTTTGGGAAGCTGAGGCAGGCAGATAACTTGACGCCAGCCTGGCCAACATGGTGAAACCCCATCTCTACTAAAAATACAAAAAATAGCCGGGCGTGGTGGCACATGTCTGTAATCTCAGCTACCTGGAAGGCTGAAGCACGAGACTGGCTTGAACCCGAGAGGTGGAGGGCGCAGTGAGCTGAGATCCTGCCACTGCATTCCAGCCTGGGGCAACAGAGTGAGACTCTATCAAAAAAAAAAAAAAAAAAAGAAAGAAAAAAGAAAAGAGAAAAAAGACAGACAGGAAAAGAAAAGAACGGAAAAGAAAAGAAAAGAAAAGAGGGAGGGCAGGGGAGGGGAGGGGAGGGGAGGGGAGGAAGGACAAAGACAGAAAGACAGAAAGAAAGCGAAACAAAACCAAACCAAACCTGCAGGAGATAGAGAGGACAGGGACACAGAAAATGTGATAAAAGTATGATTCAAACCAAAGGCCTCATATATAAATTAAGTTATCATTTTGTCCCCCCCTTTATGGGGACACTAACAACATAAAAGAATAAACACAGGCAATAAAACCTCATCAACAGTCCTTCCAACCATACCACATGTCCAGGACTTCATATAGGCATTTGCCACAAATTATGAGAAAAACACATTCTGCTTTACCCTGACCAAAAGACAACAGAGACATGTGCAAAGAAAACAGTATTAGTTATTAATTTTCCTTGTGTGTATGTATTCTAATTTTTGAATATATCAGCTTTATAAGATCCAAATATAACAAAGGCAAATTTCCTAGCAGGGTCAAAGATTTCCAACCTTATCGTTCCTTAATAGGCATCCATATGAAGAAGTACAGTGTCAAGGGTCAAGAGTTAACAACAAAAAAGGCTGGCACATAAACTAAATTATTTCATGACAGCTTTCTATTAACAGTAAAAAATAGTAATATAACCTTGTAACTATAGTTATAGGATGCTAAGGCAGTATTATAACACAAAATACAATCAAAGACCACAATGAAATTGAACACTGAGCAGGAAATCAAACCAATTTCTTCAAGCTAAATTTCATCATTTCAGGAAGTCAGAATCCTGACCCTTAATGGCCCTGCCACTTGGTAGTAAGCCACTTACCTAACCTCTCTGTGCATCATTTAAAGAATGGGAATAACAACAATACCTCAAATAAAGTATCAGCAGTAAAGCACCTAGAACAGTGCCTGGCACCTAGAAAGTACTCATCCCCTGTAAAATATTATTATAATCATAATCCTGATCTTCTCAGGAAGCACATTCCTACAGTGGGCAGAAATCAGAAACTCTAGTAATATACCACTGAATTCTGCATCTAATTAATAATTTGGAGGTTATCAGAATACTTAGGTATGGAGTTAGAAAATACAAAGGTCAAAAAGGGGAAAATGATGTAGCCATGAAGCTCCTAAAAACTAAAAAGGGCAATTAGACTCGAGGAAGGAAACAATAAATGTGGTTGACCCGAGTAATTCACTTCCTCGAAGTACAGAATAACACCTTTATGCAAAGTTAGCTCAAGAAACTTCAGAGAAAACATGTTGCAAGTTTATTTACACTTTATGCAAGTTGTTTTATAAACTTATAAACCTTACACAAGTTTATTTATAGTAAAACTGATTTTACTACATTTCACTTAGCATCTGAAATGACATGTTACACCACTAATACCTTCATTAAAAATTTTCTTTTGATTGTACACTTTATCATATTTAGCTGCTAGCTGCCATACTACTGCTCACCAAAGTCTGTCCATAAATACTGAAAAAATAAAGTATAATCTAACAGCAAAATTATAATGTAGCACAATTATACCATATGACAATAAGGAATCAGAAATCAGAGGTTGTATTTTCAGAAACAAAAAGGGTTCTTATGTCTCCAACATGTGATGTATCCATCTTTAGTAATTTTCACAAAACCTACAAATCTTAGGATTTATTAGGGCATTCATATTGGAATGATATGCATTCTACATTTAAAATGGAGTTAATTCATTACCATTCTCAACACATCAAAACTTCTAGTCCAAAGAAAAACAAATTATGTGGGGCACATGCCCCTAGAATAAAGGCTTTATTTCATCATTATTCATTTAGAAAATACTTTGTAAAGATTTCATGAGGTGTAAGTCAAAGTGTCTTCATATTTTACATAGCACCCGCAGGGCACTGTAAGTGGTACACGTGACCAACTTTTTCTAAGTCAAATACCTAAGGTTAAAAGTAGTGGCTCTGGTGATTACTAAATCTAACTTAAGTTTTTAAGAAGAAACACCAGAAAAGAGAGCTGTCCTTGGAAATATGGTGGTTATGTTAATCAAATCAAAGTCTGAATTCAATTATACCTAAATTGCTTGATTTGTTTAGTTTTTAAAGCATTTCTATCAATTTGAACAAGGTTCCTATTTCTTTTTCCATAAATGTAACACTTCTCCATAGTAGTTCATTTTTAACTGGTTTTTATTTCATATCTTTCCTGTCCATCCCACTGGACAAGCAACTCAGTTTACTTTTGCTTTACTTTTATAACTCACAGTAATATTATAAGTCATATAAAAACTTTGAGCTTTTTGTTACACAAACCATTTTTCCATCAGTGCAGACCATTTGACATTTTCTTAGAAATCAAACTTAATTAAATAAACATAATAGCAATTTCTCTGACACACATTTGTTCAAGTATTACATTTCTCCTCAAGGAACTAAGGGGCAACCAATCTATTCTTCATTTACCTTCAAGTTAAACAACTTTGTTACAAAACAAAACCCAAAAAGGGGGGAATTAATAGCAAAAATAGAAGGCATTTCTTATATTCCAGTCAGTTTGCAAGCAAAATCACTGGAGCAAATCCTAACTGGCTGGAAGAGAACAATAAGTACTTCAAGGCCAGAATGTGCTACTTGCCCTCTGTGGTAAGCAAACTTTAGTAGCATCCAACCTAAGCTGGTATCACAGATCAATCAGAATCCTGCTTACCCATTAGCCCTTACTCATACATATATATATATGTATATACAGAGTTATTAGTGGCAGAAATCTAGTGACCAAACCCACTAATCTAGGACCCTGAACGATTCTAACGCAAACTCACCAGAAAAAATTATGGATCGATAAAATCAATGCAATTAAAATTTTGACTGCAGAGTCAACTGAAACAACTGCATATTCGGGAGACTGTTAAGAACATAAACATGGGGTTACTTTGTGCCTCCTCTTACAGCGAAAGGTTTTATCTTTGTGCTCAAAGTATGGAACAGTTTACATACTTTACTCATTTATGAAATATACTGATCTCCAAATGTCTTCATATAATTGGTAAACCCAGAATATATTAAAGTCAAATTATTTCTTTTCCTAGCCAAACTTGTCATGTTTGAAACATTCAAGTCATTCTATGATAAATTTAAGAATTGTGTTGGACAATGGTAATAGCTATTTTCCATGCTTCCTTCCACGTGCACCTTCTATTGCCAAAATACTGCAGTAAGGTGGGATATTATTTACAGAGATTATAGACATTCAAGAGGAAAGGAGAATTATAGATTAATAGAGCTACAGCAACTACATACCAACAAACGCACTCCTGCTACATAAAATTTGTAACTCTTCCTTTTAAAAATGAAAGGTGTTAGTTGATCTGCAATGGTGTAACTTTAAAAAGCACAGTAAACCCATGGATCCCTAAGCCTCAACAATTCAGTCCACTGCCACACCACAAATTCAAAGGAAATATGGTCAAGTTCTTAAGGGCACAAAAATATTTTCGCTCAGTTTAAAAATGCCCTAGTAATATACTCTCTGTTAATTTCCTGAAGTTCCATGGCATATATTTAGGACTCTGGAAACTTCACACACACACACACACACACACACACACACACACACAATTTTTAAGTAACAGAGTTGCTAATGGTTTTAGACACTGAAGCTTGTGCATTCCTGAATTTACCCCGTTTAACAAAAGGGGGGGGCGCGATATTCACGATGATCAACGTCTTCAGTGCATTGCTGAGCCATGTTAGGGTCTTCCTGAAACTTTTGGATCTAAAATCTCCTCCGAAATCCACAAGAGAAGCCACTAAAAATCAGTTGCCATTGTGATTTGGTGCCGACTACCGCTTCTTACTACTCTTTCTTCACAGCCCTCGCCCAGAGCAGTGGAGCTCTCCGAAGTCCCAATGCTGGACCGGAAAAGAGAAGCCAAAGGAGACCTGAAACCCTTTTGGCGCTGCAGGAGGCGGCCCGGCTGAAGCGCCCCCGCTCCTCCACAACTACCCACACGTCAGGCCCGGATTCCGCTGTGAGAAGATATTTAGGAAAGAAGGAAGAAGCGGTCGCCGTCACTTAGCGCGGATTTTCAGCCCTTCCCGCCCCGGCTCCTGTACCTGCTGCCGGCCCTCGCCCATCCCCAGCTCACCCCAGCGGGGCTCAGCGCCGAAAGGGAACCCTCTCCTCGTTCGCCTCTCATCCCGTTAGGCGCTAGGGCCTCTCGGAGTCGGAGCGGGGCTCGAGGGGCTTCCTACAGGCCCCAAGTCCAGCCCTTCCCTCCCAATCAACATCCCGCCGAGCGTGCCCTGGCACCCAGGCGCGGCGCTGGGGTAGAGGGCCCCGGGCCTGCCTCCCGCCAACGCCAAGAGGAAAAAGGAGGGAAGGAAGGGGCGAAGATGGGGTCTGCCCTGGAGCCAAGTACCTTGTAGAAAGCGCCATTGGAGCCCCGCACTTCCACCACCAGCTCCTCCATCTTCTCTTCAGCCCTGCTCGCGCCGGGAGCCCGCCCCCGAGAGGTGGGCTGCTGGCGCTCGAGGCCCAGCCGCCGCCGCCGCCGCCGCCGCCGCCGCCGCCGCCTCCTCCGCCTCCGCCGCCGCCGCCGCCGCCGCCGCCGCGCTGCCGCACGCCCCCTGGCAGCGGCGCCTCCGTCACCGCCGCCGCCCGCGCTCGCCGTCGGCCCGCCGCCCGCTCAGAGGCGGCCCTCCACCGGAAGTGAAACCGAAACGTAGCTGAGCGCCTGACTGAGGCCGAACCCTCGGCCCGCTGCGCGTGTAAACACTGAAACTGCGTCACGTGATCGACGCTGTTCCCCTCCCCCCGCGGGCTCAGCCCCCTCGGCCCCGCCCTCTCGCTTCCAGGGGCCAGGGAGCGCGCGCATGCGCGTTGCTGGGAACGGGCCGGAGTGCCGGGTCGAACGTCAGATGCGCGGGCCGGGCGTGCGCGGGCTCGGCGGAGGGCGGGAAGGCTGAAGGGCGGTGACAGGTCGCACCGCCTCGCGAGGGTCAGAACTCCCATTTCTGCAGAGGTGCATGATGTGACGTGGGAAATCAACTGCATCCGGTTATCCCATTGGCCTCGCTAGGATTCCGGGGGCATGTCTGGTTTGGTTTGATTCAAAGTAGCGCAGAGCCTGATTGAGCGGGAGGTGGAGTGGAAGGCGAGAATGAGGGTGAAGTAGTAGATTGAAGAAGACTTTGAACTAGGAACAGTGGCAACCACGGTGACCTTGGCTTTCGAGACCCATAGAGGCCGAGGATGAAGCGTCACGCCCCTCTCTCACCAGATTTTGGGCTTTCCTGTGGAGACATCCTAGGCCCTTTCAGGGACAATGTATTGCGTCAGGACCTCAAAATGTTAGCCTTTCCTCACACCCAGCTTTGACCCACATACTTGCCTTTCCTCAATTTATTTTCATACTTTCACCTGACACACTTTAAAAAATTGTGTTAAGCACTTCTTAATGTCTTTAAAGTTCGTTTCTGCCCCTACTGTATGCGCACCCTGTGTCTGGGTGAGCATGTGTGTGGCAGTCATGGGTCCTGTCTACAGGGGCCGATGCACCTCCTTGCAACCCTTTACCTTCTACTCTAAAACAAAGCCCAACTTTTTCTTATTCTTGTTTCTGCACCTTGCTTATAGCTGCGTTGATCCATGTTCCCTTAGGGATGCTGGTATCCAACTGAGAAGTTTATGGAGCACCTATCATGTGCCAGGCACTGTGCTCAGTGCTAGCGAGAAATTGGTGAGTAAAACACAAAAGAAAAAAGAAAAGACTGCCGGCATTGAACTTGGAACCTAGCGAAGTAGATGGACATAAATTATCTGGGCAAGTAAATGAGGAGTTGCAGCTGTGATAAGGGCTACGAAGAATAGGTGCATCCATGATGACATAACATGACCCAGTCTGGGGTGGAGAAGCGGAAATGATTCCAGCTGGAATATGGCAGGTGAGAGTTAACTGTAGCACTGAGTTGGCAGAGGCAGGATGACCTGCCCCAGGCAGGTGCCCCAGAATGAGAAGATGTTGGTGCTGGTGGAATGCCAGCCTTAAAGAAGTGGATTTAGGGCCACATTCCTCAAGGCCATAGTAAACAGGAAAGACATTTTTGGACTACCGTCTTTGGAGTAGTCACTTGAGGCCAAGACTTCAATAAGGGTGAAAGAGAATCTCATCATAGGTTGAAAGGGGAGCAGAGCATTAGCTGTAACTCCAATGTATTATAGTAAAAGCGGACACATTGATTAGAATAATTATACCTCGCCACGTGTAAGGTGTTACTCAATTTACCCAGGGCTTAAAAATAGGTCAACTCTTCACAACTATCTTTACTGCAAGCCACACTCATCCTGTGCTGTTCCTGAACCTGTGATGCACTTTCATCCTTTCATGTCTCTACACATCCTTCCTGAGCCCCATAGAGGCCCTGCCCCTTAAGGTTTTCAGCTGGATTCCTATTAGCTAGTTATTTTATTTCAGATACAGAGAGTTAACTTTGATCCTCCATTTTCAGCACATTGTCATATCAGTCCCTACAAGGTCCTTGTTTTATATTATTTTATATTGTTTATGTGATTTTTTCCTCATCTTTCTCAATCCCCACTCTCATTCTTCCAGACACAAACTGCAATATGTTCGATATAGATCCTTGATAATTTAAGACAGATAATGTTTTGTTTATGCCTCTTGCATTTACAGAGGTGGTATTGGACTGTAAATCTCTATTTCCCACTGTTTTACTCAACACTATGTTTTTGAGCTATACCCACATTGCTGTGTGTACACCTAGTTTGCTACTGAGTATGCTATAGATTTTATTCATACATATCCCTACTGATCGGGCATCTAGGTTGCTACCAACTCCCTGAAGTCATACTGTGGTGAAAACCCTTGGGAATGTCTTTACAAACCTTTACCAGAACTTATCTTGTGCTCTTGTAGAACGTTGTGCATACCTCCTGCCTCCTCATTGCACTGCTTGGCATGTAGCAGGGACTCAACAAATGTTGAATACCACTACTATTGATGGTTAGTATACTAGAATAATTTATTTATATTTTTGTTTTCCTTATTGTATTATTAGTACCTCCCAGACAGGGCAAATATCTTTTCTATCCTTGTGTTCCTGGCACATTAAAAGTGGTCAATTTCAAGATATGTTCAATGAATGAATAAATAAATAGTTATCCTCACTGCCAGTACATACTGAGACTTAGTCTTGCCCACTTGACTCTGAGTCTCAGCCTCACTCTGATCTCTAGCTTTTGATATTTCTCCTTTCAAGATAGCTTACCTGAACTCAGACACTGGGCTCAGGCCTGATCATGAGCCTCCTCTTCCAACATCCTCTCTCTCTCCCTGCCCCGCCATCTCGCTCTCTCTTGTTACAGACAACTCTTGCCTTCCAGTTCATTGCTCAAGCCTAACACTGAGACATTTAGACCTTCTTCCACACATCAAATCCATCAGCAAATCATTGCAGAATCCAGAATCTGCTTCTCATCGTTTGCTCAGCTACAACTCATAGTCCAAGCTTCCATTCTCTCTTACCTGCACTGTGGCAATAATTTCTTCGCTGGTCTCCTTGCAGTCACTATTGTCCCCTCTCTGACAGTTCTCAGCACAGAAGACAGAATGCCCTTGTTCAGGTGTCAATCAAGTCACTCTGCCACTCAGAATTCCCCAGTGACTCCCTACAACTCTCAGAGTAAAAGCCAGATTCGTTATTTATTCTGGCTTCCATGTCCTATATACTCTGACTTCTATTATCTCCTCTATCTCACCTTCTACTTTCCCCCTTCACTTCATTCCAGTGAATGAAATCTAGTTCCCCTAGATTTTCTCCTATGTTATCTTCCAGAAGTTTTACAATTTTGTGCTTTGCATTTAGGTCTATGATCCATTTTGAGTAAATTTTTTTGCGAAAGATATAAGGTGTATGTCTAGATTAATTTTTGCTTATGAATGGCCAGTTATTCTAGCACCATCTGTTGAAAAGACCATTGTTTCTCATTCCAGACATAATATTTTCTTTGTTGTTTCTTGAAAATACCAAGCAGGTTCTGTCTGTCTCCCCTCACTAGAGTGTAAGCTCAGTGAGAACAAAGATTTCCATTTGTTTAATTTACTGCTTGTCCCCAGTGCCTACCACAGTGTCTGGAACATAGTGAATGTTTACTGAATATTACATGAATGAACGGATATGTGTTGAGGACCCGGCCAAGATTGAGCCAGCTCTCATGTCTATATTTATCTGATATTGCAATGATGCTTCAGTGTTTCTAGCCCTGCCTTGGCCCCTGGTTTCCATGAAATTGCTGCCTGTTGTCTTTGCATTGATTTATTCTGTGCTATTTCCTGCTCCTTCGCAACTTGAGCCCTCTTGAGTCTTTTTCATGCCTCAATCCCAGCTGAAAGGCCTTCTGCCCTTTCCAACTGTAAAAATCTTATGTACTCTTCAGGATCCAGCTAAAGTCACACTTCTTTCTTGACACTTTCTCTGACAATTTCACTTAACTGTGACCTCTCATTTGAATGAGATATTAGAAAAAAATTAATTAGTTGGCTTTATTTTTTAGAACAGTTTTAGATTTATGGAAAAATTAAGCAGATAGGGAGCCACTGGAGGATTCTGAGTAGCAGAGTGACTTGATTGACACCTGAACAGGGTCATTCTGTCTTCTGTGCTGAGAAATGTCAGAGAGGGAACAACAGTGACTGCAGGGAGACCAGCGAAGAAATTGTTGCCATAATGCATGTACTACCCAATCTCCCCTCCTCCTGTACAGTTTCTCCTATTACTAACATCTTGCCTTCGTATGGTACATTGATTACAACTGATGCATTATTACTCACTCTTTGTGTTGCACTGCTCTGTGGGTTTTGAAAAATGCATAACATATCCACCATTACAGTGTCAGCAGAACAGTTACACTGCACTAAAAAATTCCTTGTATTCCACCTATTCATCTAGTCTACCCGCAACCAACCACTGGCAATCACTGATCTTTTTACTTTCTGTAGAATTTTGCCTTTTCCAGAATGTCATAGAGTTGGAATCATATAGTAGGTAGTCTTTTCATACTGCTTTTATTTTTTTACTTAGCAATATACATTTAACATTCCTCTGTCTTTTCATGGCTTGATAGTTTTTTTTTTTTTTATTGGGCACAATATTCTACTGTATGGATGTACCATGGTTTGTTTATCCATTTATTTATTGAAAAACATCTTGGTTGCTTCCAGTCTTTAATAATTATGAATAAGGCTACTGTAAACATTTTTGTACAGGTTTTTGTATAGACGTAAGTTTTTACCTCATTTAGGTAAATACCAAGGAGCGTGATTGCTGGATCATATGGTAAGACTATATTTTGCTTTATCAAAAATTACCGGATGGTCTCCCAAAGTGGCTGTAACAGTTTACACTTTCGGCAGCAATGAATGAGACTTCCTGTTACTCCACATCCTTGCCAGGATTTGGTGTTGCCAGTGTTTTGAATTTTGGCTATTCTAATAGGCGTATAGTAGAATCTCAGTGTTTTAGTTTGCAGTTTCCTAATGACATACGGCATTGGCATTGGGCATCTTATGCTTATTTGCCATCTATGTATCTTCTTTGATACAGCATCAGCTCAGATCTAGAAGTGTTCTTTATATATTTTCAATATCAGTCCTTTATCAGATGTGTATTTTGCAAATATTTTCTCCCAGACTGTGGCTTGTCTTTTCATTCACTTAACAATGTCTTTTATAGATCAGATGTTTCTAATTTAAAAATTTCAACTGTTCAGTTTTTTTCATGGATCATGCGTATAGCATTGTACTCAAAAAGTCCTCACCAAACACAAGCTCACCTAGATTTTCTCTTATGTTATCTTCCAGAAGTTTTACAGTTTTGTGTTTTGCATTTAGGTCTGTGATTCACTTTGAGTAAATTTTTGTGAAAGATATAAGGTCTGTGTCTAGATTATTTTTTGCATGTGAATATCCAGTTATTCCAGGACCATTTGTTGAAAAGACCATTGTTCCTCCATTGGATTCTTTGCTCCTTTGTCAATGATCAGTTGACTATATTTGTATGGGTCTAATTCTGGCCTCTTTATTTTGTTCCATTGATCTACAGTTGCTCTCTGTATCCATGTGTTCTGCATCAACAGATTCAACCAACCACAGATCAAAAATATTATTTAAAAATCCCCTAAAAATGGCCAGGCACAGTAGCTCATGCCTGTAGTCCCAGCACTTTGGGAGGCCAAGGTGGGGGATCACAAGGTCAGGAGTTCAAGACCAGCCTGGCCAACATAGTGAAGCCCCGTCTCTACTAAAAATACAAAAAATGAGTAGGGCATTGTGGCAGGCACCTGTAATCTCAGCTGCTTGGGAGGCTGAGGTAGGAGAATCACCTGAACCTGGGAGGCAGAGGTTGTACTGAGCCAAGATCACGCCACTGCTCTCCAGCCCTGACAACAGTGCGAGATTCCATCTCAAAAGAAATCCCCTAAAAATAACAATATAACAATAAAATAATACAAATAAAAATCAATAAAGTATAGCAACTATTACATAGCATTTACATTGTATTAGGTATTATATATAATCTAGACATAATTTAAAGTATACGGGAGGATGTGCATAGGTTATATGCAAATACTACATTGTATTATATAAGGAATTTGAGAATCCACAGATTTTGATATCCTCAGACATTCTGAAACCAGTTCCCCTCAGATGCTGAGGAATGACAGTATTCTCTTTCCCTTTCATCGATACCCCACTGTCTTGATTAGTGTAACTTTATAATAAGTCTTGAAGTAAGATAGTGTCTGTCTTCCAACATGGATTTTCCTCAATATTATACTGCCTATTCTGGATTTTCTGTCTTTCCATATAGACTTTACAGTCAGTTTGTCAATATTCACTAAATAACTTGCTGGGACTTAGATTCAGATAGCATTGAATCTATAGATCAAGTTGGGAAGAAGTGACAGCTTAAAAATATTAGTCTTGCTATTTATGAACATGGGATATTTCTCCAGGTATTTAGAGCTTTCATTTATTTCATAAGGTTTTGCACTAGATTCTGTACATATTTTGTTAGATTTATACCTAAATATTTTGTTTTTCAGTAATGATTTAAATGATATGTTTCTAATTTCAAATTCCAATTGTTTATTATGGGGATATATAAATTTCCCTCTCATCACTGCTTTTGCTGCATCCCATAAATTTTAATAAGATTTATTTTTTCATTTAGTTCAAAATATTTTTGATATCTCTTGAAACATCTTTGATCCATATATTATTTAGAAATGTGTTGTTTAATCTCCAAATATTTGAGGACATTGCCCAGCTATGTTTCTAGGTTTCTAAAAATACCTAGTTTAATTTTATTGTAATCTGTGAAAATATCTTGTTTGATTTTCTATTCTTTTAATTTTAAGGTGAATTTTATGAAACAGAATGTGGTCCATCTTGATTAATGTTCCATGTGAGCACGAGAAAAATGTATATTCTGTCTCTGTTGGATCAAATGGTCTATAACTGTCAGGCCAGGCACAGTGGCTCATGCCTGTAATCCCAGCACTTTGGGAGGCTGAGGTGGGAGGATCACTTGAGGCCAGAAGTTCGAGACCAGCATGTCCAACATAGTGAAACACCATCTCTACTAAAAATGCAAAAAAATTAGCTGAGTGTGGTGGTGCATGCCTGTAATCCCAGCTACTCAGGAGGCTGAGGCATGATGAGAATCACTTCAAGGCGGGAGGCAGAGGTTGCATGGAGCAGAGATTGCACCACTGCACTGCAAGCCTGAGCAAGAGAGCCAGACTGTCTCTCTCTCTCTCTCTCACACACACACACACACACACACACACATACACAACTCTATAGGTGTCGATTAAATCAAGTTGATTGATAAGAATGCTCAGTTCAACTGTATCCTTACTGATTTTCTTTGGCTATATCTGTAAATTACTGACAGAGTAGTGCTGTTGAAGTCTCCAAATATGACAGTGCATTTGTCTATTTCTCTTTGCAATTCTGTCAGCTTTTGCCTCATATATTTGGCACTGTTTTTAGATGGATACACAGTAAGGATTTTTATGTTTTCTTGGAGAATTGACACCTTTATCGGTATGTAATGTCCCTCTTGATTCCTGATTATGTTCTTGCTCTGAAGTCTGCTTTTTCTGAAATTAATATAGCTACTTCAGCTTTCTTTTGATTAGTGTTAGCATGGTATATCTTTTTCTATCCCTTTGCTTTTAATCTAGCTACATCATTATATTTAAATTGGGCTTCTTGCAGACAATACATAATTGAGTCTTAAAAAATCATTCTGACAACATTCATCTTTTAATTTATGTATTTAGACCATTCAGATTTAAAGTGATTATTATAATAATATAGTTAGATTCATATCTACCCTATTTTAACTGTTTTTTATTTATTTCACTTGTTCTTGGTTTCTTTTTTAAATTTTCCTCTTCTTCTGCCTTCTCTGGTTTTAACTGAACATTTTGTATTATTCTCTAGGAAAAGAGATCTTAGATATTGATTATACTTTTAAAATGTAGTAGTTTTGCTAGATTTTGTAGTATATATTTACATCTAATTTAAGTTCACTTTCAAATAACACTATAGTGCTTCATGGGTAGTACAGGTACCTTATTACAGAGTATTCCCAATTCCTGCCTTAGGTTCCTTATAATTTTGCTGTTATTCACTTCACTTATCCATATACCATAATCATCCAAACCATCACTGTTATTATTAGTTTGAAAAAATAGTTACATTTATTAGATCAATTAAGGTTGAGGAAAATTAAAGGCTTTATTTTATGCTCATTTATTCCTTCTGGAAAGTTCTGTAGATTTCAGTTTTTTACCAATGTCATTTCCTCTCTGTCTGGAGAATTTCTTTTAACATTTCTTTCAAGGCAGTTCTACTGGTGACAGATTCAGTCTTAGTCTAGAAAGCATTTCTTCTTTGGTTTTGAAGGATAATTTCACTGCATGCAGAATTCTAGTTTTTTCCTTTCAGCACTTTAAATATTTCACCCTACCCTCTTCTTTCTTGCATAGTTTCCAATGAGATTTCTGATGTAATGCTTATCCTCGTTTCTCTATAGGTAAATTTCTCCTCTTGTCTAGCTTCTTTCATGTTTTCTGGTGGTCTTTAGTTTTCTGTGATTTGCACATGATATGCCTAGGTCAGACTTTTTTTTTTTTTTTTTTTCAATTTATCCTGCTTGGTGTCTTTTGAGCTTCCTGGTTGTGTGGTTTGGTGTCTGTCATTGATTTTTGGAAAATTCTCAGCCTTTATTATTTCATATATTTCTTCCGATTCTTCTCTCCTACTCTGGTATTCTCATATAAGCATATTATACCTTTAGTAATTGTTCTACAGTTCTTGGATATTTTGTTTATTTTTAATTTTAAATTTTTGGATTTCAGTTTGGGAAGTGTTAAAAGAAAAACTTCAGCCGAATTACATTTAAAGGCATTTAATTGAGCAATGAACAATTGGTGAATTGGGCAGCTCCCAGAATCACAGCAAATTCAGAGACTCCACTGCAGTCATGTGGTGGAAGAAGATTTATAGACAAAAAAGAAAAATTATGTACAGAAATCAGAAGTTGAGTACAGAAACAACTGGATTGGTTACAGCTTGGCGTTAACGTTATTTGAACAGGATTCAAACAGTTAGCTACATTTGATTAGCCAAAACTCAGTCACTGGCACAGGTGTGGGCTATGGTCGTTTTATACCTCCACTTGTTATAGTTCAAGATGTACAGAAAAACCTGTAGGCCGAACTTAAATATGTAAGGTATGTAAGGAGGCAGCTTTAGGATAAACTTGATTAACAGAAGTTTCTATTAACATATCTTCAGTCTCATCGACTCTTTCCCCTGATTCTTCCACAGCTGTTTCCAGTCTACTGGTGAGCCCATCAAAGGCATTTGTGTTGCTGTTATAGTTGTTTTTTTAAAAAATCTATCATTTTACAAATTCTTTCTTGGAGATTTTCTCCCTCTCTCTGCTTACATTATCCATTTGTTCTTACATGTTGTCTACTTTTTCCATTAGTGCTCTAAACATATTAATTATAGTTATTTTAAATTTTCTTTCTAATGATTCTAAAATCACTGTTACATTTAAAATCTGGTTCCTATGCTTGCGTTATCTTTACAGACTGTGTTTTTTCTTGCCTTTCTGCATTGCTTGCAATTTTTTTTTTTGAAAGTCAGGTATAATGTATTGGGTAATAGGAACTGAGGTAATTAGGTTTTAGTTTGAGTTTTTATGTTAATCAGTTTATGTTACAAGTTGGGGTGTTAAAGTTTACTGTAGCTGTAGGTGCCAGATGCTTTACTTCAGTATCCTTGTTTTTGTCTCCTGTGCTGTCTTTGGGTTTCCCTATCAACTTCTTAAATGGTCTGGGTTTCTCAGCTCTCTGATTGTAATCTGTTGCTATTATACTGGAGCACTCTTGATGTGGTGGCATGGTGTTAGGGAAGGGAAGTGTTCTATACTTTTATGATTAAATTTCAGATTTTTAGTTGAGTTCCTGGGCTGTAATCTTCAGAATTATTTCTTTGCTTTTTTTCTCCCTTTAGGTGAGATAAGAAGACTAGAAAGGACTAGCACTGGCTATTAGTCCCTTCCTAGGTCAGGAATGGTTCTGGAAAGGTAGTTTCCCTTGTAGGGCAGGCATTTGTTATAAAGAATATACTGAATATATTTCAAAGTGGTTGCTTCCCACTCCTCCTGCAGGAAACTGGAAGGGGAGCTTCTCTGATCTACACTGTCAGAAACTGGTGGGATTCCTGAAGGCAAAACCCATGAAAGTGTAGCCTTCACCATCCAACATTTGTCCCCCCAGGAATTTTCAACTCTCAAACTAGCCCACACCCAGCCTCAAGCAATTCACCAAAACCACCATTTAAGT
This sequence comes from Ateles fusciceps, assembly GCA_036589455.1. NCBI lineage: Eukaryota > Metazoa > Chordata > Mammalia > Primates > Atelidae > Ateles > Ateles fusciceps. The sequence continues at coordinate 397,581 of JAZHEH010000633.1, forward strand.
TTTCCTACCCAATTGGCTCCAATGGCTTCTGTTTCAGGAAATCTAAATTCTGCTCTGATTCTCTGTATTCACCTATCTCTCCAGATTTGGTGCTGGCATGTTGCCCTGGGACCTCAAATCTCTTGGTCTAAGAGAAGTCATTGCTTTTCTGTTTGTTCAATGCTTTGTTGTTGTTGAAAGGAGTGCCAATTTACAAACTCTGTACATGTCAGAGCACAATTTTATACATTTGAGTTGGAATTTCCTTCTTGGCTTGTAGTCAAGTGTCAGGACTGACATTCATAGCCCAAACATCACCAACAAGCCTGTCCAAGTAGAAGTATTGACCCTCAAGTTCATTTTAGTATTGATTTCATTATGAGATAATCACATTATTTTCTCTTTATCCATTGAGAACAAATAGCATGCAATCGGTCACAATCACTGGTTTGGCTAACTTGACTTACATGCCCAGCCTTAATTTCTCTTGTCTGCCTCTACCCTAGGGACTGGAAAACCTAAATATGCAAGTTTCCAGCCACCCCTGAAACCACAGTGGCCACATGACTTCTTTGTTTTTTTTTTGTTTTTTTTTTTTTGCAAATATGATCTAAACATAAGCTTACAGGGAAGTTTCTAGAAAAGATTTTGCTTTTTTGAGAAAAGGGGACAAATTTCGCTGATATATCTTCTTTTGTAATGCCTGCTTTGGTTGTGGATGTGACACCTAAAGCTAGGGAAACCTTGAGGCTGTGTTTAAGAGAATCGCAAGCCATCCTTCCATGTCAGCCTCTCGAGTAGCTGGGACTACAGGCATTCATCACCATGACCAATTAATTTTTGCATTTTTCTGTAGAGCTGGGGTTTCCCCATGTTGCCCAAGCTGGTCTCGAACTCTTGAGCTCAAGCGATCCATCCACCTTGGCCTCCCAATGTGCTGGGATTACAGGTATACGCCACTGTGTCCAGCCACCACCAGACTTATGTGAGAAAAACAAACCTTTGTTTGATTAAGTGTTCCTAAAGTGGCTTTTCAATAACCTGCATCCATATGCATTTCTGACAGAGCACCTAACTTATATGGAATCTGAGGTACAAAACCAATCAGACTAATAGATAACAACTATGAAGAGCAGGAGTCAACTTGGCTACAGTGAGTCATGTTGAGGCCCACTCATTCGAAGAACTAAAGCAAAGATCAGTTGCAACATTGTTGAAATTCCAAGGACTACAGTTTTGCTGATTGCCATTTGTTATGCACATATGTCACATGAAATGTGGAAGGGATGTTTTCTCTGTAAACTCAAAGTGCCAGTTTCATTCCTGTAATCCCAGCACTTTGGGAGGCCAAGTTGAGAAGATTGCCTGGGGCCAGGAGTTTGAGCCAAGCCTAGGCAACATAGTGAGACCCCCACTCTATAAGAAAGTAAGAAAATTAGCCTGGCATGGTGGTGCATGCCTATAGTGTCAGCTGCTTAGGAGGTGGAGATGGGAGGATCACTCCAGACCAGGAGTTTGAGGCTGCAGTGAGCTAAGATCAGGTCACTCTACCCCAGCTTGGGCAACAAAGTAAAACCGTGTCTCTAAAAACAATTTAAGAAAGGAAAAAAAAAAAAGAAAAAGAAAAAGCATTAAACCAAGGTGCCAGTGATCAGTAACATGAGAAAATGGCAATTTTAGAGGAGGCGGGAGCCATAGCAGTCTGAGCTGCACAGATGGATCTGAGAAATAAAAATAAAATTCCTAGCTTTCATTTGAATGAACAGACCCCACTTTGGCCAGGGGAACTGAAGAGAAACCTTGAAAGCTGAATTCATGGCCATGACAGGATGAGAGATTGGACACGGCTCATTATACCCCCTTCCTCGCTAACAGTCATAGGTTTTATTCCCTAAGGGCTTAACAGAAACCAGCCCTTTCAAAAGGCTACTAGATGATTGTCCCAGGTACAGAACAAAGACAAGATGAGATTAATCATTTATTTACCTCTCCCCCAATAAATTTGCTTTCTTCATTGCCTTTTTCTTCAAATGTTCACCTTATTTTATGTCAGTGTGGATTTACTGGCCACTGAAGTCTCACAAATATATAATTATTTGTCTCACTGCCACCCCTCATTTTAAAAAGAAAATGTATAAATACTAAACCTCCTGTGAACCTCTTTGGGAAAAACACAGCCACAGATGCTTCTGTGACTCACATATTTCCTGGGTGCACCCTCAAGCTGGCTCAATAAACCTTGATGTTTCGAAACTTATGCCACAATCACTCATTTTGGTTATCAGATCCAACCAAAGGATAGATTTCTAAGGTTTTTATGAATTAGGAATGAGGCTCTTCTTTAATCAGTCTTCTTGGGCAAGTTACTTGATCTCTCTGTGCTTTAGTTTCCTTATCCATAAAATGGGGATAATAAAAGCATGTATTTCATTGGAGGTGTTGTGAGCATCAAATGAGATAATCTATGTAAATAAGTCAGCCAGTGTCTGCACACATTAAAGGTCGTTTCAATGATGTTAAAACTGAATTGTGGCCCTAACTCTCTGCATATATTGCCCTCATCGTCCACAAACCCACACAGAATTTTGCCTCTGAGGAGTAGCACTCATGACTAGTTTGTTTTTATATCAAGGAGTGCTTTAAGAGAGCTCTTAATACCAAAGCAGAGAAATATTTCTGAGCTGCAATGGACCTTGGCTTGAGCATTAATTTGGGCTCAATGAGCTGCCAAAGTTAAGTGAACTTTTACCTGAAGGGCAGTAAACAAATTCTTTCAGAAGTGCGACTCTGTTTAGAAAGAATAGTGTTTAGGGTTTTTCCAGGAGTTGATTAAGCTGGGAGGTCTGCATGTTCCTTTTGAAATGTGGAAATGTGGAATGTTGTCTATCTCCAATCTCCTGGCATCTTTCCCAGAGATTATTTAAGGTGGTTACTGACTGTCACTGTCTATTGCACTTACTAGGTGAGTACATGTCACAAGTGTGGCTCTGTTTATTGATCTGGTTACAGTTGACTATATATCACTTAAACCTGAAAAATATTGACTTAAACAAGTAAAGGGTTTATTTTATTTATTCTTTTTATGTAACAAGAAGTCTGGAGACAAGAAGTGAGAAAGTAGTCTGGTGGCACCTCCTTCTTCCCACTAATCCTCCTTGAAATCCCCATGTTTGGAAGTTGACTCTCCTTCTCTAAACCGTGAGTTTACATTTTATGCAGGAAAAAGGATTTAAGAACAGAGTGCAAAAGGCACATGCCAGCTGCTCCTTAAAAAATAATAAGAAAATACTAGCTCTCCCAGAAGCCACATTCAGTAGATTTCTGCTTACATCTTATTGGCTGGGAACGTGTTACCTGACTACAGGTAGCTACGAGGAAGCCTGAGGATTGTAGCCAGACACCTTGCTGTCCTAAACAGAACTGTATTTCTTTTGGAAGATGAGGATGATGGTGTTGGGCGTGCAGCTTGCTGTGAGTGCTATACCCTTGATCCCGTTATTCAAAATGGCAAACTAGTTTATGGAGCAGAGTATATGGCTTAAGTGTAGAGATGTTTGCCCCAAGTCTGAATGAAAAGGTTGCCTGTTTTGAACAAGTAAAGGAAAATCCAACCTCAGTAGTATAATCCATGATTGTATTATGAAGCAACATTCTAGCGCTTTCTTACTCCTCTCTATTGACAAATATGCCTTTTTAGAATTAGTGGGAAATAATGTTTTTCATAAAGTGTAGTACCTAGGCAGAGCAGGCCTCAGATCCTTCCTGTGGAACTGATGTAAAAATATCCCAACCATAGCCTGGGCCACATGGGGAGACATCATCTCTCCAAAAAAAAAAAAAAAAAAAAAATTAGCCAGGCATGGTGGTATGTGCCTGTAGTCCCAGCTACTCAGGAGGCTGAGGTGAGAGAATCAGCTGAGACTGGGATGTGGAGGTTGCAGTGAGCCAAGATTGCACCACTGCACTCCTGCCTGGGCAACAGAGCAAGACCCTGTCTCAAAAAAAAAAAAAAAAAAAAAATCCCAATCATTTAAAAATTAAAGTGACAAGACTGAGAAATGGCAGTAGATCAAAGAAGACTAAAAACACATATTGACAAAATACAATGTAGTATCCTGTATTAGATCCTGGAAGAGAAAAAGGAAGGTAGTAAAAAAATGAGCGAAATCTGAAAAAAGTCTGCAGTTTAGTTAATAGTACCATACAGATGTTGCTTTCTTAGTTGTGACAAATGTAACATGCTAATATAAAGTGTTAACATTAGGGGAAACTGGGTGAGGGTTATATAAGTACTCTGTATTAGCTTTGTACCTTTTTTGTAAGTTGAAAATTATTCTAAAATAAAAAGGAAAATAATTTTTCTTCCAACATTTCTTCATTAAAAAAATTAAGGGCAGCTGAGTGCGGTAGCTCATGTCTATAATCCCAGCACTATGGGAGGCTGAAACAGATGGATAGCTTGAGCGTAGGAGCTTGAGACCAGCCTGGGCAATATGATAAGACCCCCATCTCTATAACAAAATAAAAAAATTAGCTGGGCGTGGTGGTGTGTGCCTGTAGTCCCAGCTACTGTGGAGGCTGAGGTGGGATGATCACTTGAGCTGGGAAGGCGGAGGTTGCTGTGAGCGGAGATCGCACCTGCACTCCAACCTGAGTGACAGAGCCAGACTCTGTCTCAAAAAAAAAAAAAAAGAAAAGAAAAGAAAAGAAAAAACTGAGGGGAATGCTGGAGGAAATTTTATTATATGACAAAATAGGTATTTACATTTAAAAAGCAGCAACTGTAATCAGGATGAATGAGATCCAAATGTACTAGTAGGAGCCTAATGTATTTTCACAGCTGGAATTTTGGCATGTCCACAAAACTGCTAGTAGAATGGTCCACAATAAGTTTGTTTTTTCATGAGGAATGGGAGGCCTATTAGGAAAGAATGGATAGAGATATCAAGCAAATGTGTTTCAAGAACAGACGCCTGCATGGACAGGAGGACTGATACTAAGTATATTATAGTATCAGTTTTTCAGAATGTGTCCTGGCTCCAGAACCCATGGCCTCCTGCTGGAATTCTACATATAAAAGAACCAGTGAAAGCATTCATAAAGCTGGCATATTGAGGAGGCAAGGAATCGATTGCACTGGAACAAGATCTTGATTATTATTATTATTATTTATTTGTAGAGATGGGGTCCTGGTATGTTGCTCAAGCTGGTCTCAAACTCCTGGCCTCAAGCTATGCTTCTCCCTCAATCTCCTGAAGTGGCAAGGTACACTTTAAACATGCTATTATTATTCTAGGAAACTGATCAACTAATTATTCAGAAGAAATTAATTCTTCAACATTAGAATTTGGGGCTGGGATGTTTTCAGTAAACCCAGATAGTTACTGAATATTTTTTCCCAAGGCCACAAGTCTTGGGAAAAGAATAGTTTGTTTGCTTTTCTTTTGTTTTCTTTTTCTTAGACTTAAAATCTTGGCTTGAGGCTGTGGTATCTGAGCTGGCAGACGGAGAATTTGGACTGTCTAATAAAAGTTGAGAAAGTGCAGATTGTAAAAGATGGGAGGGGTTGTTAAGTAGACAGTATTATTGGATGGGAGGGAAATCTATAGTATTAACAGTTCAGTAGTAGTTCTGGCATTAGGTGTACAGGACAGGAATAAACTCAGCAAGGCATCGGAGATCCCCTGGCCCCTGCCCCTGTCAGGTCACATTGAGCTCCTCATGCATGCATAGCCAGAACTAACCACAGTGAAAGATGCCATAAGTCAGATTGGCAAAGGAAATCAGAAAGACCTGTGGAAGAAAAGCTGCAGCTTCAGAGCTCAAATAATCTGACTGCAGGCACCAGGAAGACAGAATTAGGAAAAAACCTTTTCAGAAAACTGAACTCTGGGGAGACAGGCTTGACTGAGCCCTGCCCCCAAGTTAAGTTGCTGCTGAAAACAGGTGCTGATTGGACATGCAAACTGAGAACTGCTAGTATTACCAGCCACAAGAAAATAGTTCATTTGAAGCAGTTAAATTCCTGAAGAATATATTACTGGGTCCCATCCAAGTCTCAGTAGGAATTTCAACTTCTAGTTGACCTCTTATGGTTCTGGCAAAACCATACACCATTCTTGAGGATTTTATGGACTCTTTACCAGATTACTTAGAAGGGACAGGCTTTGTGCTTTATCACTGTGTAGATCATGAGGTAACCACAGAGTGAACAATTGAGTTATTTTGGATTTTTTTGTCCTTTTTATTGAAGTGTAATTTACATAAAGTACAATTTACAGGCTTTGATGTATGGTTCTATGAGTTTTGATAAATCATCACAATTGTACAACCACCATCTCTCCCTCTCATACCCAGCCCCTGGCAAAAACTTACCTATTTTCTTTTGCTATAGTTTTACCTTTCCCAGAATGTCACATTAATGGAATCATACACAATATGTTCCCTTTGGAGTCTGAATTTGTGCACTTAGAAAAATGCTTTTGAACTTTGTCTATTTTGCTGCATGTATCAGTAGTTTGTTACTTTGTATTGGTGAGTAGAAGTGCATTATGTGCATATATGGACATGTACCACAGCTTAATCATTGTTTAGAAGACACTAGGTTATTTTCTCTTTTAGGAGATTATGAATAAACCTGGCATAAAAATTTGCATACAATTATGTATGTGAATACAGGTTTTTTATTCTCTCAGGTTAATATACAGAAGTGGGATTGCTGGTTTGTATGGTAATTGTATGCTTACTATTATAAGAAATTGCTAGCTGATTTTTGAAAGTGGCTATTTTACATTGCCACCAGCGATATATGCTGCTGAACATTTTTGCCAGCACTGGGTATTGTCATTAAAAAAAATTGCCATCCTAATAGGTGTGAAATGATATCACATATGGGTTTTAATTTATATTTTCCTGATGAGTCGCATGTTAAATTCACGTGTTTACTATCCATTGTATATCTTCTGTAGTAAACTGCCCATAAATCTTTTGCCCATTTTGAAAAAGGCTATTTGTTTCTCTTAATATTCTGTTTTGATACAGTACAACTTATTTATTCTTTATAGATTGGGCTTTATGTGTCCTACCAAATGAAATTTTTACTTACCCGAAGATGGTAAAGGTTTCTTTCCTATATTATATTCTAGAAGTTCTATAGTTTTATATTTTAGGTTTAGGTTTATCATCTATTTCAATTTTTAAAATTTTAAATCTATTTTTTCTTTTCTTTCTTTTCCTTTCTTCCTTCCTTTCTTCTTTCTTTCTGTCTTTCTTTTTTTTTTTTTTTTTGAGACAGGATCTGGCTCTGCTGCCCAGGATGGAATGCAGTGGTGCAATCTCGGCTCACTGCAACCTCTGCCTCCTGTGCTCAAGAGATCCTCTCACCTCAGCCTCCTATGTATCTAGGAGTACAGGTGCATGCCACCACACCTGGCTAATTTTTTTGTGTATTTTGTAGAGACAGGGTTTTACCATGTTGCCTAGGCTGGTCTTGAAGTACTGAGCTCAAGTGATCTGCCCACCTTGGCCTCCCAAAGTGCTGGGATTACAGACATGAGCCACCATGCTCAGCCTCATCCATTTCAGTTTAACTTTTGTATAAAATTCATTTTTTTTCAAATAGATATCCAATTGTTCCTGAACCAAATGTAGAGGTTAGGCTGAAAGATGGGAGGTGAAAGAGATAAAGGTCTTTTTAAAGGATAAGGAGATGAGGGTAGGGTGAGGTGAAAATATTCTAAATGTTTTATCTTACTGGCATTGAAAAAAATTGGGGAAGAAATAGAACATTGCAATGGAGGCAACATTTACTATTTACTATTTTAAGTAAATACTAAAGAAGTATGTGTATTAAAAGAAAGAAAAAATAGCAAACGAAGTAAATAGAAGATATAAAGCAAGATGTAAAACAAAATAATACATGTGAGACTATATTTGAATGGACTGATCTCTCTCATTAAACTACAGAGACAGAAAGGGGATTTGAAATACACTTAAATAAATTGATACACATTTAATTTAAGGGGATGGGCAAAAAATATTAGGCAAATGCAAATAAAAAAGAATGCAAGTGGAATGGGTTTGTTTGTTTTTTTCTAGTAAATCTGCTTTAGTTGTTTGTAGATTCTGGATATTAGCCCTTTGTCAGGTGGGGTAGATTGCAAAATTTTTTCCCATTCTGTTGGTTGCCAGTCTCACTCCAAAGACTGTTTCTTTTGTTGTGCAGAAGCTCTTAATTTTAATTAGATCCCATTTGTCTATTTTGGCTTTTGTTGCCATTACTTTAGGTGTTTTAGTCGTGAAGTCCTTCCCTATGTCTATGTCCTGTTCCTTGATGGCCAGCACATCTGGACCTGCCTTGGGCCTGGGGGAACTCACCACACCACCTTGAAGAGAAGAGTAAGAGGCCAGCTGGCTTTACCACCTGCTGATTATAGAGCCCCAGGGCCTTGAGCAAATGTAGGCTGTAGCCAGGTAGTGGTTACAGCAAGCTTTGGAAAACACCTAGTGCTGTGCTTGCTTCAGGCATGACCCAGGGCAGTTCTAGTGGTGGTGGATGCAAGGGGTACTTATGTCACTCCACCCCTAGCTCCAGGTAGCTCAGAACAGAGAAGAGACTCCATTTGTTTGGGAGAAAGTAAAGAAAGAGAACAAGAGTCTCTGCCTAGTAATTCAGAGAAGTCTTTCAGATATTATTCAAGACCACCAAGGCGGTACCTCTATGAGTCTGCAAGAACCACACAGTTACAGGGCTTGGGCTTCCCCCTAATGCAGATATGGATTAGATCACAACACGCAAGTCCTTTTGAATACCTGGAAAGCCTTCCTAAGAAAGATTGGTACAAATAAAACTAGACTTTGAAGACTACAATAAATATCTAACTCTTCAATGCCCAGACACAGATGAACATCCAAGAGCATCAACACCATCTAGGAAAAGGACCTCACCAAATGAACTAAATAAGGCAGTAAGGACCAACGCTGGAGAAACAGAGATGTGAACTTTCAGACAGAAAATTTAAAATAACTGCGTTGAGGAGACTCAAAGAAATTTAACACAGAAAAGAAATTCAGAATTCTATCAGATAAACTTAACAAAGATGCAGAAATAAATGAAAGGAATCAAGCAGAAATTCTGAACTTGAAAGATGCAATTGACCTACAGAAGAATACATTAGATTCTCTTAATAGCAGAATTATAAAGCACAAGAGATAATTAGTGAGCTTGAAGACAGGCTATTTGAAAGTACACAGTTATAGGACACAAAACAGAGTAAAAAAACAATGAAGCAGATCCTACAGAATCTAAGAGAATAGCCTCAAAATGGCAAATCTAAGGGTTATTGGCCTTAAAGAGGAGGCAGAAAAGAGAAGGGATAAAAAGTTTATTAAAAGGGACAATTACAGAGAACTTCCCAAACCTAGAGAGAGATATCAACATTCAATTATAAGGTTATAGAACACTAAGCAGATCTTAACCCCCAAAAGACTACTTTCAGGCATTTAATAATCAAACTCCCAAAGGTCAAGGATAAAGAAGGGATCTTAAATGCAGCAAGATAAAAGAAACAGAAAACATACAATGGATCCCCAGTACATCTGGCAGCGGATTTCTCACTGAAAACCATACAGGCCAGGAGAGCATGGAATAGCATATTTAAAGTGGTAAAGGAAAAAATATTTTACCCTAAATAGTATATCCTAAAATATCCTTCAAATCTGAAGGAGAAATACATTTCCAGACAAACAAAAGCTGAGGGATTTCATCGACACCAGAGCTATCCTACAAGAAATGCTAAAAGAAGTACTTTAATCAGAAAAATGTTGTTAATGAGCAGTATGAAATCATCTGAAGGTATACAACACAATGGCAATAATAAATGTATAGAAAAATGCATAATTTTATAACACTGTAACTGTGGTGAGTGAAATCCTCAAGTAGAAAGACTAAAGGATAAACCAATTAAAAATAACAACTAAAATGACTTTTCAAGACATGGTACAATAAGATATAAATAGAAACAACAAAAAGGTAGAAAGTTGGGGGAAAAGTTAAGATGTAAAATTGTTATTAGGTTTCTTTTTGTTTGTCTCTTTGTTTATGCAAACAGTATTAAGTTATTATAAGCTTAAAATAATGGGATCTAAGATAGTACTTGCAAGCTTCATGATAACCTCAAATCAAAAAACATGTAATGAGTACACAAAAAAATCAAAAGTAAGAAATTAAAACCACTAGATAAAATCGTCTTCCCTAAAAAGAATACAGGAAGGAAGGGAAGAAGGAAGAGAAGACCACAAAACCACCAGAAAACAAATAACAAAGAAGCAGAGTCATTACTTACCAATAATAACATTGAATGTAAATGGGCTAAACACTCCAATAGAGTGGCTGAATGGATTTTAAAAAAGCAAGACACAATGATTGGTTGCCTACAAGAAATACATTTCACCTATAAAGACAGATACAGACTGAAAATAAAGGGATGTGAAAAGATTTTGTATGCAGATGGAAACCAAGAAAAGCAGGAGTAGCTATACTTACATCAGAAAAAATATATTTCAAAACAAAAACTATATGAAGAGACAAAGAAGGACAATATATAATGATAAAGGGGCCAATTCAGCAATGGGATATAGCAATTGTAAATATATATGCACCCAACAACATTGGGGCACCCAGATAGGTAAGGCAAATAGTATTAGAGCTAAGGAGAGAAAGTAGACCCCAGTACAATAATAGCTGGAGAACTTTAACACCCAACTGTCAGTACTGGACAGATCTTCCAAACAGAAAATGAACAAAGAAACATCAGAATTAATCTGAACTGCAGACCAAATGAACCTAATACATATTTACAGAAGGTTTCATCCAACATTTGTAAAATACACCTTCTTTCCTCAGCACACAGATTATTCTCAAGGATAGACAATATTTAGGTCACAAAAGAACTCTTTTTTTTTTTTTTTTTTTTTGAGACCAAGTTTCACTCTTGTTGCCCAGGCTGGAGTGTGCAATGGTGCCATCTCAGCTCACTGCAACCTCCACCTCCCGAGTTCAAATGATTCTCCTGCCTCAGCCTCCCAGTAGCTGGGATTACAGGCATGCGCTACCATGCCTGGCTAATTTTTGTATTTTTAATAGAGACAGAGTTTTGCCATGTTGACCAGGCTGGTCTTGAACTCCTAACCTCAGGTGATCCACCTGCCTCAGCCTCCCAAAGTGCTCGAATTACAGGTGCGAGGCACTGCACCTGGCCAAGAACTCTTATAACATTAAAAAAAAAACAAACCTAAAATCATATCAAGCATTTTCTCTGACCACAATGGAGCAAAACTAGAAATCAACAACAAGAATAATTTTGGAAAGCATGCAAACACATGGAAATTAAACAATATACTCCTGAATGACCATTGGGGTTAGTGAAAAAATTAAGGAAATTGAAAAATTTCTTGAAGAAAATGATAATGGAAACATGACATACTAAAACCTATAGGATACAATGAAAGTAGTAATCAGGAGGGAAGTTTTTAGCTATAAGTGCCTACATCAAAGAAGAGGAAGAACCCCAAATAAAAAAATCCAACAATGTATCTTAAAGAACTGGGAAAACAAGAGCAAATCAAACTCAAAATTAGTAGAAGAAAAGAAATAACAATATGAGCAGAAATAAATGAAATTGAAATTGAAAAATACAAAGGATCAAGAAACAAAGATTTGTTTTTTTGAAAAGTTAAACAAAATTGACAAATCTTTGGCCAGACTAAGAAAAAGGAAGGCCCAAATAAATAAAATCAGAGATGAAAAGGGGTCATTATAACTGATACTGGAGGAATTCAAAAGGATCATTAATTGCTACTATGAGCAACTATATGCCAATAAATTGGAAAATTTATAAGAAATGGATCAATTCCTAGACACATACAACCTTCCAAGACTGAACCATAAAGAAATCCAGTTTACAATAGCAAAGAACTGGAACTAACCCAAATGCCCATCGATGATAGACTGGGCAGGGAAAATGTGGCACATATACACCATGGAATATTATGCAGCCATCAAAAACGATGAGTTCGTTTTCCTTTGTAGGAACATGGATGAACCTGGAAACCATCATTCTCAGCAAACTGACACAAGAACAGAAAATCAAACACCGCATATTCTCACTCATAGGCGGGTGTTGAACAATGAGAACACGTAGACACAGGGAGGGGGAGCATCACACACTGGGGTCTGTCGGGGAGAAAAAGGGGAGGGACAGCGGGGGGTGGGGGAGTTGGGGAGAGATAGCATGGGAGAAATGCCAGATATAGGTGATGGGGGAGGAAGGCAGCAAATCACACTGCCATGTGTGTACCTATGCAACAATCTTGCATGTTCTTCACATGTACCCCAAAACCTAAAATCCAATAAAAAATACATAAAAAAGAAATCCAAAACCTGAACAAACCAATAACAAATAATGAGATCAAAGCTGTAATAAAAAGTCTCCCAGCAAAGAAAAGCCCGTGACCGATGGCTTCACTGCTGAATTCTACCAAACTTTTAAAGAAGAAATAATACCAATCCTACTCAATCTTATTCCAAAAAACAGAAGAGGAGGGACTACTTTCAACCTTATTCCCTGAGGCCAGTATTGCCATGATACCAAAACCAGATAAACACACTTAAAAAGGAAACCTATAGGCCAGTATGACTGATGAATATTCATGCAGAAATCCTCAACAAAATATTAGCAAATAGAATCGATTGCCATATTAAAAAGATCATTCATCATGACTACATGAAATTTACTCCAAGGATATAATGATGGTTCAATACACGCAAATCAATTAATGTGACACATCATATCAACAGACTGAAGGACAAAAACCATATAAACATTTCTTTCCTATTTTTTTTTTTTTGAGATAGAGTCTCACTCTGTCCCCCAGGCTGGAGTGCAGTGGCACAATCTCAGCTTACTGCAACTTCTGCCTCTTGGGTTCAAGCAATTCTCCTGCCTCAGCCTCCCGAGTAGCTGGGATTACAGGCATGCACCACCACTCTCAGCTAATTTTTGTATTTTTAGTAGAGACGGGGTTTCATCATGTTGGCCAGGATGGTCTTGAACTCCTGACCTCAAGTGAGTCACCCTCCGCAACCTCCCAAAGTGCCAGAATTACAAGCATGAACCACTGCGCCTGGCCTCCATATAATTATTTCAATTGATGCTGAGTAAGCATTTGATAAATTTCAACATCCCTTCATGATGGAAACCCTGAAAAACTGGATATAGAAGGAACATACCACTATATAATAAAAGTCATACACAACAGACCCATATCCAGTATCATACTCGAATGTGGAAAAACTGTAAGCTTTTCCTCTAAGATTGGGAACACTACAATGATGCCCACATTCATCACTAATATTCAACATAGTATTTGAAGTCATAGCTTGAATGATCTGACAAGAGAAAGAAATAAAATACATCTAAATTGGAAAGGAAAAAGTTAAATCATCCTCATTTGCAGATGATATGATCTTATATTTGGAAAAAACCTAAAGACTCCACTGAAAAACTATTAGAAATAATAAACAAATTCAGTGACATTGCAGGAAACAAAATAAACATACAAAAGTAGTAGCATTTCTGTATGCTAACAGTGAACCATCTGAGAAAGAAATAAAAGAGTCATATCATTTACCATAGCTACATATAAAACAAAATACCTGAGAATTAACCAAAGAAGTGAACGATCTCTATTATAAAAACTTTGAAAACATTGATGCAAGAGTAGAAGAGATAAAACAATGGAAAGATACTCCATATTCATAGATTGGAAGAATCAATATTGTTAAAATATTCATACTACCCAAAGCAATCTATAGATTTAATGCTATCTCTATCAAAATACCAATGACATTCTTCACAGAAATGGAAAAAGATCCCAAAACTTATATGAAACTTCAAGTGACCCAGAATAGCCAAAACTATCCTCAGCAAAAATAGCAAAACTGGAGGAATCATATTACCTGACTTCAAATTATACTACAGAGCAATACACAATGCTGCATGGTACTGACATAAAAAATAGACACATAGATCAGTGGAACAGAATAAGGAACACAGAGACAAATTCATACATCTACAGTGAACTCATTTTTGACAAACATGCCAAGAACATAGATTGGGTAAAAGGACATTCTCTTCAACAAATGGTGCTGGGAGAACTAGATAGATATCCATGTGCAAAAGAATGAAACTAGACCCCTACCTCTTACCATATACAAAAATCAAATCAAAATGGATTAAAGTCTTAAATGTAAGCCCCCAGACTGTAAGAATAATAAAAGAAAACATTGGGGTAAATTGCCAGGATATTGAAATGGGCAAAGATTTCTTGGGTAATATTCTACAAGCACAGGCAACCAAAACAAAAATAGACAAAATAGGATGACATCACGTTAAAAAGCTTCTGCACAGCAAACAATCAACAAAGTGAGAGACAACCCACTGAATGGGAGAAAATATTTGCAAACTACTCATATGAGAAGGGATTTATAACCAGAATATATAAGGCACTCAAACAACTCTATTGAAATAAATCTAATAATCTGCTTAAAAATGGGCAAAAGATCTGAATAGACATTTCTCAAAAGAAATGTCACATGGCAAACAGGCATATGAAAAGGTGCTAAACATGATTAATCATCAGTAAACCAAAATCAAAACTGCAGTGAGATATCATCTCACCCCAGTTAAAATGGCTTTTATCCAATAGTGAGGCAACAACAAATGCTGGCAAAAATGGGGAGAATAGGGAACCCTCATACACTGTTGGTGGGAATGGAAATCAGTACAACCACTATGGAAAACACTTTGGAGGTTCCTCAAAAAAATAAAAATAGGGCTACCTTATGATCCACAATCCTACTCCTAAGTACATACAAAAAAGAATGGAAATCAGTGCATCAAGGTTATGTCTGCACTCCATGTTTATTGCAGCACTATTCATAATAGTCAAGCTTTGGGAGCAACCTAAGTCTCCATCAACAGATGAATGGATAATGAAAATATGGCACATATAAACAATGGAGTACTATGCAGCCATAAAAAAGGAATGAGATCCCGTCATTGGCAACAACATGGATGGAACTTGAGGTCATCATGTTAAGTGAAATAAGGCAAGCAGAGAAAGAAAAACTTTGCATGTTCTCACTTATTTGTGGGAGCTAAAAATCAAAACAATTGAACTTATGGACATAGAGAGTAGAAGGATGGTTACCAGAGGCTGGGAAGGGTCATGGGGTCCTGGGCAAGGGGGAGTAGGGCATGATTAACAGGTACAAAAAATAGTTGGAATGAATGAATTAGACTTAATATTTGCAAGCACTGCAGGGGGACTGTAGCCAAAAATAATTTAATCATACATTTCAAAATAACTAAAAGAGTGTAATTGGATTGTTTGTAATATAAAAGATAAACGCTTGAGGGGATGGCTACCCCATTCACTCTGATGTGACTATTATGCATTGCATGACTGTAGAAAATATAGAAAATATTTTATCGTACCCCATGAATATATATACCTACTGTGTACCCCCCAAAATTAAAAAAGATGGGAAAAATTCCATACAGATGCATATATATATATATACACACACGCACACACACACATATATGTGATAAAATAAAATAATTTTTTTAAATGAAGTTTTAAAATAAAATTTGGATCCACCAGCAACTGATTTTTGAATAGGGCATATGGTTGGATATCCAATTGTCCCAGAACTATTTACTGAATAATCTATCTTGTCTCTGTAATACCACTCCTCTATATATGATTTCTCTATCATGCTGAGTCTGTATTACTCACATTTACCTTCTGTCCAAGAGATACTATCAAAAAGTTGATACAAGGCCAGGCACAGTGGCTCACACCTGTAATACAAGCACTTTGGGAGGCCAAGGCAGGTGGGAGCTTGAACCCAGAAGTTTGAGACCAGCCTGGGCAACGTGGTGAAACCCTGTCTCTACAAAAAATAAGAAAGCTAGCTAGGCATGGTGGTACATGTCTGTAGTTCCAGCTACTTGGGAGGCTGAGGCGGGAGGATCACTTGAGCCCAGGTGGTCAAGGCTGTAGTGAGCCCAGACTGCATCACTGTACTCCAGCCTAGGTGACAGAGTGAGACACTATATCAAAAAAAAAAAAAAAAAAAAATCAATGCTGCTAGAAATAGAGATGTAAGTGTAATGTGTCAAGTAAGAAGAGGCAAAACAGCAGAGTGCAATGCAGTAAGACTAGGCCATTTATCAAGGTCTTAAAAGTTGCAATTTGGGAGACACAGATTTGGCTAAGAGTCAAATTGTTTTCCAAAGAGAGGAAGGAGAGTAGGAATTTTTCAAAGGATGCCGATAGTGATTGCACAAGTTGTTTTGAAAGAATTATCACTGGTGGAGGTGGCTGGCTTAGAGCATGAGTCCATGGTACATTGGTTGTTGCTATGCAGGAGTTGCAGTGCTAGTGAAATTCAGCTGCTTTCTAAGATGTGATCATTGTAGTTTAGCCCAGTTCAAAGGTTCAAGGCAAGTTCCTTTTCCTTTTTCTTTTTGTTTTCTGCAGGGTGGCATGTTGTGTAGGTAGTAATAGAATGGCTTCCTGACTCCATTTT
The DNA here is from genome assembly GCA_036589455.1 of Ateles fusciceps. Taxonomy (NCBI): domain Eukaryota; kingdom Metazoa; phylum Chordata; class Mammalia; order Primates; family Atelidae; genus Ateles; species Ateles fusciceps. The sequence goes on from JAZHEH010000633.1 coordinate 414,217, forward strand.
AGAGCTCTGAACCAAGTGATACTGTTTTGTATATTACATTTCACATTTCATCATTTTGATAAAGATGTGATGTGCGGAAGCATTGCTGATAATCATCAGTTGGTCAGCCAGAGATTTGTTATCTGTTTCCCTTGGAGGTAGAAATTCCTGTTTTTTAGAGTGTCATGTTCCACTCTAGAGGTATTTCTAGATTTTGGGTTATGGAAAGTCAATGTGCATCCAAGGCATTAGAGATTGGTCTAATTCAAGTAACAATAAAGCCATTCTAATAAGGAGGTCTGCATTAGTCTATGGTGATTAGCAGTATGTCAGGAGAAGGGTATATTTGATTAACAATGTCTATAGGTCATTATTCAGTTTTCTTTTCTGAAATAGATTATGAGATTTCAGGGAGAGGATAAAGGCAAATTTACCAAGAATGGTGGGGCACACCTGTAATTCTAGCTACTTGGAAGGAAATTCTAGAAGTACCCCCTTGGCCATGGAGGGGGAGAAACAAGACAAGGTTAGATGAACTTCGATTCTGAGGACTTATAAAATTGCTAACCTAATATCCTATTTCTGACGCCCTTCAATTTTCAAAAGTACTTAGCATGCCAAAGTGCCATATTTTGGAAAATCATTTTCTCCAGCCCAACATTCTCCTTCCTGAAACTTCCCTAGAAGTTTTACACACTAAAAGCTGAGTTGGTGGCTGTGGAGAGAAAAATTGAGTTAATAGCTGAATGCCAAAGGATGCCATTAAACTGGTCTCCCATTTCTGAGAATAAACCAGTGAATTAAACAGTTGTGTCTCATTTCAGGAGATGGTGTTGCAGTCAGGCACTCAAACTGAAGCAAAAGAAAGGTTAATTTTTGGAACATTTTTTAAACCGGTTTCTTTAGAGTTTGGCGGGGGGGGCAGTCAGTTGAAGTGCTAGATGTTAGACTCAAACCATCTCCAGTTAAAGTGGAAGTAGGCAGTGGCAATCTGACATATTTTTCTGGTCTGTAGTTTGTATATTACTTTCTACCCAGTCCAATTGTATAATCTCAAAGTCATAAGCAGAGGACTGTATTTCAGATTACCTGTCAGTCTTTCCCGTGAACTTCCTTGAAGACACATCACTTTAGAATTTACAAACAGCTGTCAGAAAAAGAGCATTAGAGTTAAGCAATTTACCAAGATATATCATATTTTAGGAATCTCATGCAGTTTTGGAATATATTAATAACATATCCATTTAAATATAACTCAAAGAAAGATAGATATCATTTTTTATTTGATAGTGCTTCCCATATAACTTTAACATACCAAATAAGCCTAATATGTCTCTCTTAGACTTCCAGAGGCTCTTTTGGAATGTCTAAACATTTAGTTCAAGCTTTAAAAAGACTTAATTTAGAATTTGAAATTTGATTTTGGGATGTTTGTCAAATATCAAAGGTTTAAAACACTTGATATCAAAATAAGATCACAAGTCACTGTAAAATGTTAGTCATTCGTTTAGTCAAAATGATAATTAAAAGATTTCAAAAAGTGAAAAAAAACCTTTACTATTTGATAGAGAGGAGATTAAATTTTCCAAACAAACGACCTAATAAAGAGAGCATGAGGCAAAGTCTTCCTTTTTTTTACTGAAAAAGTGAACAAATGTTTTACCATTTCTTATTAGTACTATGTGAAAATCTTGTTCAAGAAAGAAAACCAAATTGTACTTTGCATCAGTGTATTATTAACACTAAAGCTAATTTAATAAAACATTATAAACAAATCCATCCAGTCTCAATCAGCTTTGACCACAGAAAAGATTTACATGAACATTTTATAATCTTTTATAATTTTTCCCATTCTTTTTTCCTGAACTTTTTATATCCATTCAGTTTTCTGTCATTCTTCTTTATTTTTTCAACTTAAAGCAGCCTTTGAATAACCTCTAAACTAGAAAAAATACTTTTTCTTTAACAAAACCACATTCTCAAGTCTTATGTGTGTGTGTGTATGTGTGTGCATGCGCGCGTGTGCACATGCCACTAGAGATAGGGTCACCTTATATGTAGCCCAGGCTAGTCTTGAACTCCTGGGCTCAAGCAGTCCTCCTGCCTCAGCCTCCCAAAGTGCTGGGATTACAGGCATGAGCCACAGCATCTGGCTTCATGTCTTTCTTATAAACTTCCTCACCAAAAAACACATCCTACTTTCTTTGTACACTCTTTATACAGAATTGTTTCTCTTAAACATAGTAGTTTTAATTATATTATCTACAATTTTAACTTTAGTAACCCCAATTTCTAGTGATAAAGCTAGGAAGTAAAGCAATTTTAATTGTTATGTATCAAATGCAAAGCCCAGGACAAATGACAGAGCTGCAAAGACAGTTAATGGAGGATCTATCCCCTTCCAGCATGGCCAGGAGGCAGAGCTGGGCCAGGGAGGAAGTATTGGGCTTGACTCTGCCCTGCAGCTGGTGGTCTAGGTGCTATGGAAGCCTCACCATGACCACCTGTCTAGACTCTGGAATCTAAAGGCTCAAAACCAAAGACATATGCTTAAGACAAACCAAGCAATTATCAAAAATATCACCGAAACAAGTTTTTTGACCTTAAAATATTTAGCAGAAACAGCATACATTTGTTGACAAGTAGACTAAGACAAAAAGGTCTAAAATTCTGAAGACATTTCTATTTTATTTTATCAACAATTTAAAAATTTGCTTTTTATATCCAAGATTACTAAAGTCGTATGAATTTTAAAAAAACTTTGGAATTAATTATTTAATTTATGAGTGCTCATTTATTTATAACTCAACTCAGTACCATGTAGACAATATAAAAACAGACATATACACCTTTATACGTAAAATACAAACAAACACAAATAAAGGTTTTATAGCTTTTGTGTTAGGCTGTTTTATAAAGAAATACTTGAGACTGGGTAATTTATAAAGAAAAGAGGTTTCACTGGCTTATGATTCTGCAGGCTGTACAGGAAGCATAGTGCTGGCATCTGCTCAGCCTTTCATGAGGGCTCAGGAAGCTTTTACTCATGGCAGAGAGCAAAATGGGAGCAGACATTTCACATAGCAGAGCAGGAGCAAGAGGGAGAGTGGGGGAGGTGTCACACACTAATCAACTAGATCACAGGAAAACTCAGTCACTATCCTGAGGACAGCATCAAGCCATGAGAGATCCACCCCCATGGCCCAAACACCTCCCACCAGGCCCCAATTCCAACACTGGGGATTACAATTCAACACAAGATTTGGGTAGGGAAAAATATGCAAACTATATTTGCTTTTATTTTAAAATTCTAGTCATGAGACAGATAAAACTCACTAGTTTAAAAGGACAGATTAATTTGCACCTCTGTAAATGAAACAAGTTAAAGATTGTCTGGGCTGGTGCAATGCCTCATGCAGGAGGATCACTTGAATCCAGGAGTTCAATACCAGCCTGGGCAACAAGGCAAGACCCTGTCTATACTAAAAAATAAAAAAGAAATTAGTTGGGCATGGTGGTGTGTGCCTGGGGGTCCCAGCCACTTGAAAAGCTGAGGTGGGAGGATTGTTTTAGCCCAGGAATATGAGGTGACATTGAGCTAGGATCATACCACTGCCCTCCAGCCTAGGTGACAGAGTGAGACCCTGTCTCTAAAAAATAGATAAATAAAAATATTTTAAAACAAAGTTTATTTGTCCTAAATGGTTGAAGTCCTTACTGAGTTTTAGAGAAACCAGAATTGCAAATTTACATCTCAAAGCATGAAGGAGAATTTAAGCTTTTTGAAGAAGGAATTTGGGTATGTTAGAGGACAATTAAAAGGAATGCTAAGGTAACAGGAAATCATTGAGAATCACTAGATGATTTTATAAGAAGACCAATTTTAGTTAGATAGGTGGCTTTTAATGTAGTCTCCATTTTACAACAGGACCACTGACCTCAGGGTAGAGCCCATTAATGAATAGGGCAAACAAAGCATTTGCAGCTTCTGAGGCCTAATACTTATATAGGGAAAAGCAGAAGCAGTAGGAAGGCAAATCACCTAGATCCTCAGAAATCAATAATCTCATTTTTACATTGAATCCTGGGGATGTCAAAAAAGGGGAGGGGAATGCCACAGGACCAGGCTGTTCAACACCTCCACAGGGCACGTCACTGCAAAGGTGACCCAATGTCAATCAGCCCACTTTATGATAAGTTCATCCCCCATGGGAGTCTTATCCCTTGATTGCAGTGATGTATCCATAGCCTCCAAGTTTCCAAACCTCACTTTTCTTATATAAATGCACAAACAAATGAATAGCCCCGTACAGTAATAACCATTCATTGTAACTGCTCTAGTCACCCCCAAGAATTGCAGCTTTTGCTAGTGACCAACTAGCTATCACACACACAAAGATTAAGTTTTCTCTCATAGTACAAAGTAATCCCTGGTACCCCCAAAAGTTAGAGAGATCACGGAATTTAACGCAAAAGAACAGAGCCTTGGACCTAGAGGAACCAGTCCACAACTCTTGGGGATCCATGAGAAAAATAGATGACCCCAAAAAGGGGGTGCATGGCACTTTTTCTGTGTTCTTCAATGGGTCTTAGAGCTGCTAGAAGTCCCTTCTAGATTTCTTTATGTGGAATTGAAAATGGCAAAAAAGAAGGGGGAGTAGAAATGAAAGAAAATGAAAGAACAAGTCTCAGATGTACCAATTCGGAGATTTTAAGCTTTCCAGAAGGGCCAATGTAGTTTTACATTTTTCTCCGCAAAAATCATGTGAAGAAAAAAAGCATACAGAAGAACCAATCATATAATTAAAATGGGGTTTCAGTTGACTGAAAAGTAAATCCCAATAGCGGAATACAAAAGAGAAAAAGTAGAAAGAACTTTTATTTTAAAAAAAGTATTATAGTCTGTATATCAGCTTTTAATTAAGCTTACTTCTGACCATAGAGCTTTTTAAAAAAATCTTTTTCAATCTTTCATGATCCGATTTTAGCTGGGACAAACAGCCAATATTCTTTGCTTTCAAACATTTTCCCCCCAAAATTATCTTTCAAATAACTCACCAAAACCAAAACTCCTTAAGTCAAAACCAAGGTTTCCAACTTAACTAAGAATACATGGGACATCTCCAAAGAGGTGCAAAGCAGTCCTCAAAAGATCTAGGAGCATCTCAAAGGCAGCTAAAGAAAGTTTTGCCAGCCACAAAGTACAACCCATATTTCTTTCCTGCCAAATTCTCTAGGATCTCAGCTTCTCAGCTGACCATATACACACAAAAGTCAACCATCCCATGTGCCCCATAGATAAAAGATTTTAAAAGTCAGTTAGTGTCTTAGTCTGTTTTGCATTGCTATAAAGGAATACCTGAGGTTAGGTAATTCATAAAGAAAAGCAGTTTATTTAACCCACAGTCCTGCAGGCTGTACAAGAAGCATGGCACCAGCATCTGCTTCTGGTAAGACCTCAAGAAGCTTCCAATTATGGTGGAAGGTGAAGAGGAAACAGGCATGTCACATGACGAAATAGGGAGCAAGAGAGGGCAGGTGTGCCATGCTCTCTAAACAACTAGCTCTAACGTAAACTGATACAGTGTGAAATCACCCATTACTGTGAAGACACACCAAGACATTCATGAGGGGTCTGCCCTTATGTTCCAGATACCTCCCACTAGGGTCTATCTCCAATATTGGGGATCAAATTTTGGAATAGATTTGGAGGGAGCAAATATCCAAACCATGTCAGTTGGTAAGACAGAAAATCAAAAGTTGTCCATAGAAGGAAAAAGGATCAATAACAAATTAGTACCCCAAAATGTTGAGCCACACAAATATCAAACGAGTTTTTAAATAAATCTTTCTTCTGATTTAAAAGACTTACATCAGCAGGGAATGGTTTCCTGATTGGGGAATCAAACCAGAGGAAAAGCAGTGAAGTGCCAAATCCTAGCCACTAAACCATGGGAGGGAGTGCCCGTCCTGTATAAATCCCACAGGGAATCCAAAGCAGTCAGTTTGAGCATACAAAGGATTTTAACTTTGTTTTAGGTCAGATCTTTGTTCTTTAATTTTGTCAGAATTTCTAGGGCTAGCCATGACATTATTATGCACCTTAAATATTTTTAATCCTCCCATAAATACAAATAATTATTTAGAATGACAAATCTCTAAACTATTTTTCAAATAAAGGAGCCTTTCTAATTTAAAAGATTCATCTTTTGGCTACTGACGAGTAGAATTTCTAATGGTGTTCCTATTCCAATAGTGACTCCATCCAATAAGCCTCTCCCATGGAGCCCAGGAGATAATTTTTCCAGTTTAGAATACATTTTTACCATAAGCAAGAGGGTGCAGAGGGTAGTAGTGGGATGGATGGAAGGGGTAGGGATAGAAGCAGAAGGCAACACAGACCAAAGATAAACAGAGGCATGCACAATTCCAGATTTGTTTTATTATTATTAATAGAAGCTTCTACTTTTTTTTCTTAATTTAGGGTCTTTGAGCTCATTTGGTATTGCTATCTCTTAAGAACACTAGTTTACATTCCTGGAGTCTTTTTAGTTGCCTCAAGATACAAAATTAAAGTAGATGTCCCATTTGGGCTGTTTAATCTTTTGATCTTTCTTTTTAGCCCTTCTAATTTTCCATGGAGGAAAACAAGTTTCAGGAGATCAAAAGATCCTCAGGTTGGCCATTGTAATTCCAAACCATTTTTAGTAATATTGATCCATTAAGAAAGAAATTTATCAAATGAAGGACCATAATTTTTTTTTTTTTTTTTTTGCATGAGAAACCAGCAGGGCTTCCAGAAGGGAATGACATAACCTATACCCTCAGAAGCAAAAGTATCTATGAATACTGATCAAAAAGCAAAACATTCCTTTGTCGACAGCCAGCAACAAAAGACTCTCAATAAAGGGCTGAACTTAATCAAAGAGGGAGGTTCAAGGACATAAGAGGACTCACCAGTGAGGTCCTGGGCTGTTGGGGAGACGATGGAACACATAGGGATCTTACAGGTACCACACTTGAATCCATAGCAGTGTCAGAATGCAGGGGAAAGTTGTTTTGTATCCCACTCTATTCTGACACCATTTAATGTCAACCAAGAAGAGGCGAAAGACCAGACAGTAAAGCAGTAAGACAAAGTGTTTATTGCGATCTTAGGAACTGCAATTCAGGAGACACAGATTGGGCTAGAAATGAAATTGTGTTCCAAAGAGGAAAAGGAGAGTAGAGATTTTTTAAAGAATGCTGATTGTGCAAGTTGTTTTGAAAGAATCATCATTGGTGCAGGTGGCTGGCTTGGTAAGTGAATCCATAGTTCATTGGTTGTTGCTGTTCAGGAGTTGTAGTGCTGGTGAAATTTGACTGTTTTCCAAAGATGTGGTCACTGCAGTTTGGCCTAGTTCAAAAGTTCAAGGCAAGTTTCTGTTTTGTTTTTGTTTTTTTGCAAGGTTGCAAGCTGTGTAGGTAGTCCTTCTTAGAATGACTTCCTGACTCCATTTTAGAGCTCTAAAGCAGAGTGATACCATTTTGTATATCACATTTCACAAGTATTTAAAGTTACCTAGGCAACCAGAGGAGAACTAAAAATAACAAAGATCAAAAATCAGGAAGATGAGAGAGGACCAGAGGGACTGTGTGAATTAAGTGCTTGTTTTTCATATCAGGACTATGAGAGGCTCAACAGATACAAACCATGAAATAGCGGTCTAAGCACATCATCCATACTTACAGAGAGCTCAAAGTGCAAAACAGTAAAAATTGACTGCTTTCAAAAAGTGGGTTCAGGGTTGGGGAAGAGTGAGGTTGGAGAGAATCTCGGCCTTTCATCATAGGATTTTCTGTACCTTTTGGTACCATGTGCATTCATTACTTTGATAAAATAAAAATTAAAACAGGGAAAGCAGCAATTTGTTACGTGTTGGATACGCTGTATTAGTCTGTTCTCATGCTGCTAATAAAGACATACCTGAGATTGGATAATTTACTTATAAAAAAGGTTTAATTGACTCACAGTTCAGCATGGCTAGGAAGGCCTCAGGAAATTTACAATCATGGCAGAAGGGGAAGTAACACATCATTCTTCACATGATGGCAGGAAAAGAGAAGTGCCGAGCAAAAGGGAAAAAGCCCCTTATAAAACCATCAGACTCTCCTAGAACTCACTATCATGGAAACAACATGGGGGTAAAAGCCCACGTGATTCAATTACCTACCACTTTGTCCTTCCCATGATGAGGATTATGGGAACTACAATTTAAAATGAGATTTGGGAGAGATATCCAAGATGGCCGATTAGCAGCAGCTCAGGATTGTAACTCCCACTCAAAGCGCAGAGAGTGAGTGGACGCTACACTTTCAAGACGAATTTTTATTGCCCACGGACCAAGAAATTCTTGGTGGAGGAGCCCCACGGGTCGCCAGCGCGACTCTTTGGCCGGCGCGGCCGCTCTGCAGGTGCCCCTAGCGCGGCGGTTCTCAGTCCGGAGTATACGGGACTGAGTGCCCTTTGGTTGGCGTCGGAGCTCCGGCAAGGCAGAGTCTCCTATTCAGTTGATTGAAAAGCAGACTGAAATGGGGAACCAGACCGGGACATTCCCGGGCAAAAAGCACCACAAACCTTAACGCCGCTGTTTCAGCTGGCGTAGTGGGTCGCCGCAGGGGAAGGCTGGCCCCGCCCTGCACATACACACAAAACAGCAGTCGCAACTGCTGAGGACTGAGTTTCACAGCAAGTACAGCTCAACCCGGGAAGGTCCAGCTCTGTGGGGGGGGGGTTGCTCACCGAAGGAAAACTAAGAAACAGAAAAAACTTTACCACCAACAAGCTGGACATCCACTCAGAGACCTAATCTGAAAGTCAGCAATTACACAGACGACAGGTGGATAAATCCACAAAGATGGGAAGAAACCAGCGCAAAAAGGCTGAAAACACCCGAAACTATAATGCCTTTCTTCCTACAGAGGATTGCAGTGCCTCATCACCAATTGAAAAGTACTGATTGAGAATGAATGTTAGGGAATCAATATAATCAGGCTTCAGAGGTGTATAACTGATAAACTTCTGTGAGCTAAAGAACATGTTCTAGCCCAATGCAAATAAACTAAGAACCTTGAAAAAGGTTTCACGAAATGTTAATGAGAATGGACAATTTAGAAAGCAATATAAGTGAATTAATGGAGAATGAAAAACACAATACTTCGCCGAAGTATGCACAAGTTTTAACAGTCGAATTGATCAAGCAGGAGAAAGGATTTCAGAGGTCGAATACCAACTTAATGAAATAAAATGATAAGACAAGATTAGAGAAAAAGGGTAAAAAGGAATAGCAAAGTCTCCAAGAAATATGGGACTATGTGAAAAGACCTAATCTACGTTTGATAGGTGTACCTGAATGTGACGAAGAGAATGAATCCAAGCTGGAAAATATTTTTCAGGATATTATCCAGGAAAACTTTCCTAACCTAGTAAGGCAAGACAATACCCAACTCCAGGTAATATATACAACACCACAAGATATTCCTCAAAAGAGCAACCCCAAGGCACATAATCATTAGATTCATCAGGGTTGAAACAAAGGAGAAAATACTACGGGCAGCCAGAGACAAGGTCAGGTTACCCATAAGGGGAATCCTATCCCACTTACAGCTCATTTCTCTAAGTAGAAACCCTACAAGCCAGAAGAGAGTGGGGGCCAATATTCAACATCCTTAAGAAAAAAACTTTCAACCCAGAATTTCATATCCAGCTAAACTAAGTTTCATAAGTGAAGGAAAAATAAAATTTTTTATCAAATAAAGCAAGTACTCAGAGATTTCATTACCACCAGGCCTGCTTTACAAGAGCTTCTGAAAGAGGGGACTATATACGGAAAGGAACAACCAGTATCAGCCATTCCTAAAACCCATCGGTAAGCTGCATCTAGACCCACTGAAGTAAAAACTCACATTGATCTGAGTCCCACATAACTAATTGTTTGCCAATAGTAATTGAAAACATTTTTCTCTTTTAATTCTGAAAATACACTTTAAGGAGAATATGTATGTATATATATGTATATATATATATATACATGCACACATATATATACATATATATGCAGATTATAAAGAGTAAATTATAATGATTACAAAATGTTTAAAAAATTTAAAAGATTGCAAATTATTTGTGAAGTGTATTTTTTGATAATTTTTCTTTATATTTTACTTTAAGTTCTTGGATACATGTGCAGAACACACAGGTTTGTTACATAGGTATATATGTGCCATGGTGGTTTGCTGCAACTATCAACTTGTTATTTAGGTTTTAAGCCTCGTGTGCATTAGGTATTTGTCCTAATGCTATCCCCCTCCCCTTGCCCCCTGTTTTTTATAAACTTTAAATCTTTTTTAATTTTTAGTTTTGTGAGTACATAATAGGTGTATATATTTGTGGAATACATCAGATGTTTTGATACAGGCATGTAATATGAAATAATCACATCATGGAGAATGGGTTATCCACCCCCTCAAGCATTTATACTTTGTGTTACAAACAATCTAATTATACTCTATTAACTATTTTGAAATGTACTGCTATTCTTGACTGTAGTCATCTTGTTGTGGTATCAAATGATATGTCTTATTCATTCTTTCAGTTAGCGTAATTATCTCCAGTCTCATCCATGTTGTTTCAGATGAAAGAATCTCATTCATGTTTCTGGCTGAACAGTACTCCTTACTCCATTGTGCATAAGTACCACATTTTTTCAAGCATTCATCTGTTATGAAACACCTAGGTTGCTTTCAAATCTTAGCTATTGTTAATGGTGCTAAAACAAACATGGGAGTGAAGATATCTCTTCAATATACTGATTTACTTCTTTTGGGTATATACCCTAGCAATAGGATTGCTGGATCATACAATAGCTAAATGTTTAGTTTGTCAAGGAACCTCCAAACTACTCTCCATAGTGGTTTACTAATCTCCATTCCCGCCAACACTGTACAAGTGTTTTCTTTCCTCCACTTCTCTCTCCAGCATTTGTTATTGCCCGTCTTTTGGATTTAAGCCATTTTAACTGTCATGAGATGATATCTTGTTGTGGTTTTGATTTGCATTTCTCTGATGATCAATGATGTTTAGCACCTTTTAATATCTCCTGTTTGCCATTCATATGTCTTCTTTTGGGAAAAGTCTTTTCAAATCTCTTGCCCATCTTTTAATTGGGTTATTAGATTTCTTCCTATAGAGCTGTTTTGTTCCTTATACATTCTGGTTATGAATCCCTTGTCAGATGAGTAGTTTGCAAACATTCTCTCCCACTCTGTGGGTCATCTCTTCACTTTGCTCATTGTATCCTTTGCTGTGTTAAAGCTTTATAACTTGATGTGGTCCCATTTGTTCATTTTTGCTTTGGTCGCCTGTGCTATGGTGTACTGCTCAATAAATTTTTGACCAGACCAATGTCTTGGAGATTTTCTTCAAAGTTTTCTTGAAATAGTTTCATTGTTTCAAGTCTTAGATTTAAGTCTTTAATCCATTTTGATTTGATTTTTGAATATGGTGAGAGGTAGAATCTAGTTTCATTCTTCTGCAAATGGATACCCAGTTTTCCCAGCACCATTTATTAAAGAGACTGTTTTTCCCCCAGTATATGTTCTTGGCACCTTTGTTGCAAATGAGTTCACTGTAAGAGTGTGGATTTGTTTCTAGTTTCTTATTCTCTTCCATTGGTGTATGTGTTTGATTTTATGCCAGTACCATGCTGTTTTGGTTATTATAGCTCTGCAGTATAATTTAAAGTCAAATAAAGTGATACCTGCAGTCTTGTTCTTTCTGCTTAGGATAGTTTTGGCTATTCTGGGTCTTTCGTGGTTCCATATAAATCTTAGAATTATTATTTTTTATTTCTGGGAAGAATGTCTTTGGTATTTTGATAGGGATTTCATTGAATCTGTAGATTGCCTTGGGTAGTATGGGCATTTTAACAATATTGATTCTTCCAATCCATGAACATGGAAAATTTTTCAATGTTTTGGCATCCGCTTCAATTTCTTTCTATCAGTGTTTTATCGTTTTCATTGTAGAGATTGTGCATGTTTTGATTAATTCCTAGGTATTTAATTTTATCTGTGGCTATTGTAAATGGAATTACTTTTTAATTTCTTTTTTAGTTTGTTCCCTGTGGCATATAGAAATGCTACTAATTTTTGTATGTTGATTATATATCCAGCAACTTTATTGAATTTATTGGTTCTCATATTTTTTTGTTGGAGTCTTCAGATTTCTCCAAAAATAAGATCATATCAACTGCAAATAAGGATTATTTGACTTCTCCCTTTCCAATTTGGATGCCCTTTACTTGTTCTCTCAGATTGCTCTAGCTGGAACTTCCAGTACTATGTGGGATAACAGTGGTGAAAGCAGACACTTCTTGTGTTCCAGATCTGAGCGGCAAGGCATTCAGTTTTCCACCGTTCAGTATGATACTAGCTATGGGTCTGTTGTAGATGGCTTTTATTATATAGAGGTATGTTGCTTCTAGCCACAGTCTTTTGAGGGTTTTTATCATGAAGCGATGTTAAATTTTATCAAATGTTTTTTCAGCATCAATTGAAATGATCATATGACTTTTATCATTAATTCTGTTTATATGATGTATCATACTGATTTGCATATGTTGAACCATCCTTGGATTCCAGAAGCTTTGGTCATGATGAAGGATCTTTTAATTTATTATTAAATTTGGTTTGCTAGTATTTTGTTCAGGATTTTTATATCAATGTTCATCAGAGATATTGACCTGTACTTTACATTTTTATGTGTGTTTGTCTGGTTTTGGTATCAGGGTAATACTGGCATCATATAATGTGTTTAGGAATATTCCCTCCTCCTGTATTTTTTAGAATAGTTTGAGTAGGATTCATATTAGTTCTTCTTTAAATGTTTGGTGGAATTCAATAGCAAAGTCATTGGGTTCCCCTGCTTTTCTTTACTGGAGAATTTTTATTACCACTTAAATCTTATTATTTGTTATTGGTGTGCTCAGGTATTGGATTTCTTCAGGGGTCAATCTTGGTAGGTTGTATATTTCTAGATATTTGTCTATTTCTTGTAGATTTTCCAGTTTATTGGCATATGTTTGCTCATAGTAGCCACTAATGATTATCTGAATTTCAGCAGTACCAGTTTTAATGTCTCCTTTTTCATTTCTGTTTCTATTTATTTGAGTCTTTTTTCTTTTAAGTCTGGCAAAAAGGTTGTTTTTTTTTTTTTTAACTTTTCAAAAACCAACTTTTTGTTTCATTGATCTCTTTTATTGTTTTCTTCATTTCAAATCCCTGTATTTTTACTCTGATCTTGATTATTTCTTTTCTTCTACTAATTTTGGGTTTGGTTTGATCTTGCTTTTCTAATTCTTTAAGATGTATCATTGGGTTGTTTATTTAAAGTTTTCCTCTTTTTTTGATGTAGGCACTTATAGCTAAAAACTTCTCTTTAGTATTGCTTTTGCTGTATCCCGTAGGTTTTGGTATTTAGGTTTCCATTACCATTTCTTTGAAGAAAGTTTTCAGTTTTCTTCTTATTTCTTCATTGACCCACTGGTCATTCAGGAGCATATTGTTTAATTTCCATGTATTTGTATAGTTTCTTAAATTTCTATTATTATTAATTTCTAGTTTTATTCCATTGTGGTCAGAAAATATGCTTGATATCATTTCAATTATTTTGAATGTTTTAAGACTTGTTTTGTGACCTAACATATATTTTATCCTTGAGAATGATGAAATGTGCTGAGGAGAAGAGTGTAATTCTGCAGCTCTTGGATGAAATGTTCTTGTAAATATCTATTAGATCCATTTGGTCTATAGGTGCAGATTAAGTTGAATGTTTCTTTATTCTTGTCTACAACTCTGCCAATGTTGAAAGTGTAGTGTTGAAGTTGCACTCTATTATTGCATAAGGGTCAATTTCTCTCTTTAGCTCTAATAATATTTCCTTTATATATCTGGTACTTCAGTGTTGGGTGCATATATACTTATAATTGCTATATCCTCTTGATGAATTGATCCCTTTATCATTATATGGGTGACTTTCTTTGTCTCTTTCTACACTTTTTGTATGGAAATCTATTTTGTCTGATATAATGTAGGTACTCCTGTTTGTATTTGGTTTGCATTGGCATGGAATATCTTTTTCCATCCTTTTATTTTCAGTCTATATGTGTCTTTATAGGTGAAATGTGTTACTTGTAGGCAACAGATCAATGGGTCTTGTTTTTTCATCCATTCAGCCAGTCTGTCTTTTGATTGGATAGTTTAGTACATTTATATTAGATGTTATGATTGGTAAGCAAGACATAATCCTGCTATTTCATCATTTGTTTTCTGGTTCTTTTGCAGTCTTCTCTTTCTTCTTTCTTTCTTCCATGTCTTCCTCTAGTGAAGGTGATTTTCTCTGGTGATATGATTTAGTTTCTTGCTTTTTATTTTCCTTGCTTCCATTCTATGAATTTTGGTTTGAGGTTAGCCACGAGGCTTGCAAATACTATCTTAAAAGCCACTATTTTAATCTGATAACAATGTAACACTATTTGCATAAACAAACAAACAAGCAAAAAGACAACTTATAAACAACTTATAAAAACTCTATGCCTTAAGTTTGTCCTCCTGCTTTTTGACTTTTTTTTTCTCCCATTTACATCTTGTACTATGTTTAAAAAGTTGTAGTTATTATTTTTGATTGAGACATCACATAATCTTTCTAATTAGTATAAAAGTAGTTTACACAACACAGTTACAGTGTTATAATATTTTATGTTTTTCTGTGTACTTACTATTACCAGTAAGTTTTATACTTCAGATAATTTCTTATTGTGCATTAATATCCTTTTATTTCTGATTAAAGTACTCCCCTCTAGCATTAATTGTAGAATAGGTCTGGTGTTGATGAAATCCCTCAGGATTTGTTTGTCTGGGAAAATCTTTATTTCTCTTTCAGATTTGAAGGATTTTTTTTGCTGAATATACTATTCTAAGGTAAAATATTTTTTTTCCTTCAGCACTTTAAGTATGTCATGCCACTCTCTCCTGTCCTGTAAGATTTCCATTGAAAAGTCTGCTGCCAGACATATCAAAGCCCCATTTCATGTTACCTGTTTCTTTTCTCTAGCTACTTTTAGAATCTTTTCTTTGTCTTTTGATCTTTGGGAGTTGATTATTAAATGTCTTAGACAAGATCAAGATAGTTTTCTGGATTTCTAGGCAGAGCCTCTTGTTCTCTTCCCTTACTTTTTACCAAATAGTCTCTCTCTCTCTCTCTCTCTCTCTCTCTCTGTTCTGAGACACTTGAAGCTGAGGATGGAATGCTACAACATCCCTGTGGCTACTACCATTATGACTGTGCTGGGATCAGACCTGAAGCCAGCACAGCACTTGGTCTCAGCAAAAGTTCTGCTGTAACTACTCCCCTGGGCTATGCCTATTTTTGCTCAAGGCCCTGCAGTTCTACAATCAGCTGATGAAAAAGTCATCTACACCTATGTACTTCCATTCAGGGCAGTGAGTTCCCCCACCCCTGAGTGGTTCCAGAGGTGCTGTCTGGGAGACAGAGATTAGAGTCAAAAACCTTAGAATTCTACCTGGTGTTCTATTGTACTGTGCTGAACTGGCACTCAAACCACAACATGCATCCTTCCTACTGTTCCCTGCTCTTTCCAGAGGCAGAGTAGCCTCACCCCATAGGCACCACCATCGTCCAGGGAGAGTTTTGCCAGACTACTGCTGATATTCCCTTAAGGCCCAAGCTTGTGGTGAATGTTGCATGACCTGGGACTCACCATTCAGGGCAGTCCACTAGATGCCTTGGCCCAGGACAGGTCCATAGATGCTGTCCCAAAAGTGAAGTCCTGAATATAAGGACCCTAGGAGTCCACTTGGTGCTCTACTACCCTATGGCCATGCTGGTAACTAAGGTGCAAGACAAAGTCCCCTTTACTTTTCCCTCTGCTTTTCTCAAACAGGAGTTCATGCCACAGTCACCACATCTGGTAATGTGCTAAGTCTCACTTGAAGCCAGCAAATTTCAGAATCTCACCCAAAGCTCTTGATGTAGTACTTGGTATTGCTGCTGGTTGTTTAGGGCCCAAGGGCTCTTCAGTTAAGTGATGACTGCTTCCAGGACTATGTTGTTCCCTTCAAGGCATCTGGTTCCCCTCCTGGCCCAGGACATATCTAGAAATATCATCTGGGGAGCTAGGGCCTAGAAAGGGAGCTTCATGACTTTGTCCAGTGCCCTATCCTGCTGAGGCTGTGCTGGTATCCAAGATGGAAGGCATAGTTCTCCCCACTCTTCTCTCTCCTCTCCTCAAGCAGAAGGAAGAGGTCTCTTTTGCAGCTGAGAGCTGTGCAGCCTGTGGTTAGGGGAGGGGTGATACCAGCACTCTTTTTAGCTGCCCGGGCTGGTGTCTTAGCAGGTCGTGTGAACCATTCCCTGTTACTGTCTCTGGGCACATTTCAGACCTAGGACTCACCTAAGTGTTGCAATCTTTATGGCCTCGACGGCCTTTCAAGTTTTCATGGAAACCTAGAGCACTGTTGCCCCTGTGCAAAGTTTGCAGGAACTCAGGTTCAGACTGCGGGGATGAGCAATTCCCCTTTGGCTACGGCTGGTTTAAATGATCCCTCTTTGGGCAGGCATCAGCTCAATTTGGTGTGGTTTTCTCTCTGCTCTAACAGGACAACACTGAGTTCAGTGCCTCATAACTGCTGTGCTCTCCCTCACCAAGCAGCCAGAGATACCCTCCGCCCCGATGCTGCTGCTGCAGGTTGGGGAGCAGTGTAGGCAATTCAGGCTGCTTTTCTATCTCTTCAGTGCCTTTATCAGTTATATGAAGTTAGAACCAAGTACTCTTGAGTGCACACCTGATATTTGATTCTTATTAAGGTATTATTTCTGTGTAAATAGTTGTTTACTTGGTGTCCTTGAAGAGGAGTTGATTGGTGGAGACTTCTGTTGCACCATCTTGCTCCCTATTTGTGAAATTTAGGCTAGAATTAGAAACTCCTTTTTATCATGTCTTCAAATGTATCATGTATCTTATAGCTCAAATTTAAGACATATGCCATTTCTGAAAATAATACTGCTTTTTAAAAATTGACTTTTTGCGCACACTTTGCTAATGTTGAATTACAGATACAATATTATTTGATTGCCTAATAGGATCTATATTCCATTAAAAGATCTCATTGAAGTATGAGTAAATCCAGGGAGCAGAAACTTTTGTAATTGAATGTTTTTGATTGTCCAAGGAATCCTTGCCACGAATTGGAATCTACCTTGGTGAAACTGACAAAATTAGCATATTCTAGTGATTACTGCTTTTATTAGTCTGTTCTCACATTATTATAAAGAACTACCCTGATAATGGATAATTTATAAAGAAAAGAGGTTTAACTGGCTCACAGTTTTTACAGGCTGTACAGGAAGCATGGCTGGGGAAACCTCAGGAAACTTAACAATCATGGCAGAAGGTGAAGTGGGAAGCAAACATGTCTCTACCTTGGCAGAGCAGGAGAGAGAGAGAAGGAGGAAATGCTACACACTGTTAAACAACCAGATATCATGAGAACTCACTCATTATCATGAGAAAAGCATGGGGGGAAATCCTCCCCCATGATCCAGTCACCTACCAGGACCCTTCTCCAACATTGGGAATTACAATTCAACATGAAGTTTGGGTGGGAACACGAAGCCAAACCATATCACTGCTCGTATAGTTATTCTGATCTGAAATACCAATGCAATGAATTATTGAATTAGTCAAGAATTTTGATTTTGACAGAAATTTATCTCAAATGAGCATGAGCTTAAGGAAAAAGAAAAAAAAAGGAGTCTGATGGCTCACATAGTCTTGCATCACCAAAGGTGAAGCTAGTTGCAGGCATTCAAATAGTATCATTTCAATTCTATCTTTCTCTTTCCATCTCTTTGCTCTATTTCCCTTAGTGTTGGCTTCATTCTTTTTTATATATACATATATTTTTTATTGCATTTTAGGTTTTTAAGTACATATGAAGAACACGTAAGATTGTTGCATAGGTACACACATGGCAGTGTGATTTGCTGCCTTCCTCCGCATCACCTGTATCTGGCATCTCCTCCCCATCGTATCTCCCCCCCAACTCCCCACCCCCCCCCACTGTCCCCTCCCTATTTCTCCCCAGACAGACCCCAGTGTGTGATGCTCCCCCACCTCTGTGTCTATGTGTCTCATCTGTTCAACACCTGCCTATGAGTGAGAACATGTGATGTTTGATTTTCTGTTCTTGTGTCAGTTTGCTGAGAATGATGGTTTCCAGGTCATCCATGTCCCTACAGCACACGACTCAGTGTTTTTGATGGCTGCATAAATATTCCATGGTGGACATGTGCCACATTTTCCCTGTCCAGTCTATCATCAATGGGCATCTTGGGTTGGTTCCAGTTCTTCGCTATTGTAAACAGTGCTGCAATGAACATTTGTGTACATGTGTCCTTATAGTAGAACAATTTATAATCCTTTGGATATATACCCAGTAATGAGATTTCTGGGTTAAATGGAATTTCTATTTCTAGGTCCTTGAGGAATTGCCACACTGTCTTCCACAATGGTTGAACTAATTTACACTCCACCAACAGTGTAAAAATGTTCCTATTTCTCCACATCCTCTCCCACATCTGTTGTCTCCAGATTTTTTTAATGATCGCCATTCTAACTGGCGTGAGATGGTATCTCAATGTAGTTTTGATTTGCATTTCTCTAATGACCAGTGATGATGAACATTTTTTCATATGTTTGTTGGCTACATGTATGTCTTCTTTTGAAAAGTATCTGTTCATATCCTTTGCCCACTTTTGAATGGGCTTGGTTGGTTTTTTCTTGTAATCTGTTTTAGTTCTTTGTAGATTCTGGATATCAGCCCTTTGTCAGATGGATAGATTGCAAAAATTTTTTCCCATTCTGTTGGTTGCCGATTCACTCTAATGACTGTTTTTTTTTGCTGTGCAGAAGCTGTGGAGCTTGATTAGGTCCCATTTGTCTATTTTGGCTTTTGTTACCAATGCTTTTGGTGTTTTGGTCATGAAGTCCTTGCCTACGCCTATGTCCTGAATGGTTTTGCCCCAGATTTTCTTCTAAGGTTTTTATGGTGTAGGTCTTATGTTTAAGTCTTTAATCCATCTGGAGTTAATTTTAGTGTAAGGTGTCAGGAAGGGGTCCAGTTTCTGCTTTCTGCACATGGCTAGCCAGTTTTCCCAACACCATTTATTAAACAGGGACTCCTTTCCACATTGCTTGTTTTTGTCAGGTTTGTCAAAGATCAGATGGTTGTAGATGTGTGGTGTTCCCTCCAAGGCCTCTGTTCTGTTCCATTGATCCATAGCTCTGTTTTGGTACCAGTACCATGCTGTTTTGATTACTGTAGCTTTGTAGTATAGTTTGAAGTCTGGGAGTGTGATGCCTCCAGCTTTGTTTTTTTTTGCTTAGAATTGACTTGGCTATGCGGGCTCTCTTTTGGTTCCATATGAAGTTTAAGGTGGTTTTTTCCAGTTCTGCAAAGAAGGTCATTGGTAGCTTGATAGGGATAGCGTTGAATGTGTAAATTACTTTGGGCAGTATGGCCATTTTCACAATATTGATTCTTCCTAGCCATGAACATGGAATGTTTCTCCATCTGTTTGTGTCCTCTCTTATTTCGTTGAGTAGTGGTTTGTAGTTCTCCTTGAAGAGGTCCTTTACGTTCCTTGTTAGTTGTATTCCTAGGTATTTTATTCTCTTTGTAGCAATTGTGAATGGCAGTTGGTTCTTGATTTGGCTGTCTTTAAGTCTGTTATTGGTGTATAGGAATGCTTGTGATTTTTGCACATTGATTTTGTATCCTGAGACTTTGCTGAAGTTGCTTATCAGTTTCAGGCGATTTTGGGCTGAGATGATGGGGTCTTCTAGATATACAATCATGTCGTCTGCAAATAGAGACAATTTGACTTCCTCCTTTCCCTGTTTGAATACCCTTATTCTTAAGCAGTCCCTCTCATACTAGGCTACAAAGGCAGCTTCCGACAACTTTAGGCTTACATTGTCCCTGGTGCTTACAGTGTTAGAAGAGGCACTTTCATAACCAATCTCTATATCAATCCTAAAAAGATCCAGGCTTGGCTTTATGTGTACAATGTTAGGAAACAAACAGCATGCTCAGGAGGATGGTATATACTGATCAACTTGGGGCAAGTACACACTCTTGAGGTAGGGAAAGCAGAGTTGTGTGATGATGGATTTTCTCCCCCAGTAAGGAAATGGGAGGTTTCAAAAAGAAAAGATGTAGGGCAGTCAATTCTATAGCTACCACTAATCTACTTCCTATCATCATGGATTTGCCTATTCTGGACATTTAATATCAATGGAATCATAACATATGTGGCCTTTTGTGTCTGGTTTTTTAATTTAGCATAAGGTTTTCAAAGTTCATCATGTTGTAGCACGTGGTTTTGTCCTTTATGAATAGTTCCTGCTTTCCCTGAGTCTTTTTGTTTGCTTTGGATTCTGTCTTTTATGTTGGAAGTGTTCCACAAATATTTGATAAACCTTGGATGCTGCTAATTTTTAAAGAGAGGGACCAGATGTCCATTGGAATATCTGAGAGTGTGTGGGCCTTGTCAACTTAGTTCACTATAGTGTGTATGTATGGTGAGGCCATTTCGGGGGAGAATTCTGGTACAGAAGTGTATTAGTTTCTTAGGGCTACCATAACACAGTAGCACATACTGAGTGGCTTACATAACAGAAATTTATTTTCTCACAATTCTAGATGTCAGAAGTCCAAGACAAGGTGTCGTCAGGGTTTGTTTATTCTAAAGTGTCTCTCCTTGACTTGTTGATGGATATTTTCTCCCTGTATCTTCAGCATAGCCTTCCCTCTGTATGTTTCTGTGTCCAAAATTTCTCTTATGAGGATACCGGTCACACTGGAAAAGGGTCTACCTTAATGACTTCATTTTTACCAAAATACTTCTTTAAAGATCTTATCTCCAACTACAGTAACATTCTGTGGTAGGAATTCAACATATGAATTTTTGGAGGCCCAAATAAGCCCATAACAAGTACATGTCTCTCTTCTTGGGCTACTCAGATTCCTTCCAAATTCCTTCCTGGAAGATAATAAACCTGGCAACTACAGCTCTGGAAACTGAGTAGGGAAAAGGAGCTGGAGATCTTGGCATTAACCGAATCCATCCACTATTAGCACAGCACCCTCAGTCCACAAGTGTGTCTGGTGACTCCGTCTAGAGACATTTCATTTTATTCTCTTCAGAAAATAAGCCTCCAACTCCTGCTGGGGTTGTGGAAAGAGTTGGGAGCTTTAACTGCTTCCTAAGTAAACTTTATAGTGACCTTTTCTTTATCCCTCCCAGAGGTATCCACGTCTAATTAGTTTATCATAAGGGATGGGAGTTCTGCATTGTAAATTTGCTCACCAACCACTGTTTGTTTGGGATTCAGCTTCATTCTAAGTCACCATTCAAAAGCTTTCTAGCTTCCAAAATTTTGTTGCTGTTCCTCCCTCCAGTTATTTTTTCCTCATCAGTTTGCACGTTTTAAAATATATTTTTATTGTTGTTTTAGTGGAGTTTCAGGAGGAAGTAAAAGCAAATGTAGGTGTTCAATCCATCATCTTTACTCAGAAGGCCCACACATTTATATTTTTAAATGAGCTCATGCTATACAGACTGTTCTATAATCTGCTTTTATCATCAAACTCTAGTGAATATTTATATTTTTTCCATGTCAATAAATAGAAATCTACATCAGTGGTTCTTAAGCTTGGCTGCACATTAGAATTAGTGGGTGGTGGGGGTGAGGGTAGATTTAAAAAGTATCGATCCCTGGGCCCCACCTGCAGAAATACTGGTTTACTGGATATGAGATATGGCTGGCACTAGGAATTGTAAAATCTCCTTAGGTGATTCAAATGTGCAGCAAATATGCAGGGCTACTCTACTCCATTTTTCATCATGCTGATATAGTGTTCCATGGAAAGAATAGAGAGCAATGTATTTTAATCAGTCACTTTCTGGACACATAGGCTGTTTCAAATGGTTTATTATTATAGGCAATGCTGTTATGAACATCTTTGAACACAAAACATTATCTACAATTTTGATTATTTTATTGGCTGTATTACTAGAAGTAGGATCACTTTGTTAAAGTGTATAAACTTTTTAGTACAATTGACCATGTTTCCCTCTAAAGTAGTTTGACCAGTTTAGACTGTCCCCAATAGTGTGAGTATCCCTGTTTCCCTACACTCAGAACCAGCAGACCATCATTAACAAAATTAATAAAAAACGTTTAAATGTAGTCAGTTTTAAAATTGAAAAATAGTATTAATTATTAATTTAAAATATTATTTTTCTGATTTTTAATGTTTTTATTATGGTAAAACATATATAATACAAAATTTACCAGGTTTACCATTTACCATTAAACATTTTTAAGTGTACAGTTCAGTGGCATTAAGTACATTCATATTGTTGTGCAACCATCACCACCATCCATCTCCAGAACTTTCTCACCTTTCCCAGCTGAAACTCTGTACCCATGAAACACTATCTCACCATTCCTCCTTCCCTCAGCCCCTGGCAACCACTCTTCTACTTTCTGTCCCTATGGCTTGGACTACTCTAGGGACCTCATACAAGTGGAATCATACAATATTTGTCCTTTTTTGACTGGTTTCTTTCACTTGGCATAAAGTCTTCAAGGTGGCTTTTTTTAATATATTTTATTATTTGTGAAGTTGTATTAGGTTCTCCAGAG
Organism: Ateles fusciceps; assembly: GCA_036589455.1. NCBI lineage: Eukaryota > Metazoa > Chordata > Mammalia > Primates > Atelidae > Ateles > Ateles fusciceps. The sequence goes on from JAZHEH010000633.1 coordinate 437,028, forward strand.
AAACAGGACCAATTATATATATGTGTACATATATATATATATATATATATGTATACACACACACAAACATATATATAAATTTAATATCAATAAATGGAATTATACATTGATGTATATGTATGTATATGCATATATATATATATATATATATACATGAGGAGATTTATTATAGGAATTCACTTATGTGATTATGGAGACCTATAAATTCCATGGTCTGTCATTTGCAAGCTGAGGAATCAGGAAAGCCAGTGTTGCAATTCAGTCCAATTCATTTCAAGTCTGAAGGCCTGGGAAGCAGAGGAGCCAATGGTGTAAGTCCCACTCTGAGCCCAAAGGCCCAAGAACTGGGAGCACCAATGTCCTAGGGAAGGAGAAGATGGAGGTCTCAACTCAAATAAAAGCAAACAGATCCTTTCTCTGCCTTTTTGTTCTATTCAGACCCTTAACAGGATTGGATGCTACCCACTTGCATTGGTGACAGCAATCTTTGTTATTGAGTCTACCAATTTAAAGGCTAATCTCTTCTGGAAATACCCTCCCAGAAACACCCAGAAATAATGTTTCATCAGCTATCTGGGCATCCTTTATCCAAGACAAGTTGGCACATAAAATTAACCACCACAAAAGTGAAATAATACTTAATAATTATTGTCCATCTGTATCTCACTTTTTGTGTGTGAATTGCTTAATCATGTGAGGAACATCCATGAAAAATGTTTTTGGCTCAAAGTATCTGAAACCTTATTAACAGTGGCTTAAACGAATAAGGGTTTATTTTTTTCTCACACAAACAGATGTCTTGAAGTAAGCAGCTGCTGATATTGTTTTATCTGCAAGCTGAGGAATCAGGAAAGCCGGTGTTGGAATTCAGTTCAATTCAGTTCAAGTCTGAAAGCCTGAGAAGCAGAGGAGCCAATGGTGTAAGTCCTGGTCTGAGCAGCTCAGTGATACCATGTTTGCAAGATGACTGCCCCAGCTTCAGCCATCCCATCCTTCTGGAAGGAAGAATGAGGTGAGTAATGTATGTGATGTCTGTATTTTTAATCAACGTAGCCAGGTTTCCTAGTAATGCCTCTCTCCTCCAGCAGATACTTAGTTGCAAGATTGTGTCACATTACTACCCCCACCCTTGTGTCATTTTGCCAGTGACTCACAAAAAGGGTTAATGTTGTTAATATACAAAAGCTTTTACAAACCAATACAAAAAAGTTATATTTTTGAGAACATAAATAGGCAAAAGACCATATACTGTTGCTTGGCAAACTTACTAAGTTATGTTTTTATTATCTTTTTGCATATCACATATGTTTGGTAAATATATTTTCCCAGCTTCTTGTTTACAATTTAATTTTGTTTCAATATACAGAAGATTTGTATTTTTTAGTTGTTAGGTCCACACATCTTTTATTTCATGACTTTTCACTTTTGCTCTTGTGTTTGTAAAAGTCTAGCCCATTCTAAGAAAAGATTAATATCCTTCCATATTTTCTTCTTGATCTCTCATGGTTTCCTTTTAATTTAAAATAGCTGAAATGGTACCCTCTTTCACTTCTTATCTGAGACTAGGGAAGGAGTGATTCAGGGAGGTGGGTACAAACAAATAGAAAAAACAAACTTAATCGACTACCACTGAACATGGGAAGTCAGTCCTGCCAACTATGTACAGAAATATTTTATGTTAAAATGTTTATTGGAGGGTAGTGATGGCAGCTAAATAAGGTAAATCCTGGCTGGGCGGGGGCGGGGTGGCTATTTAAAGACAATAAATGTTTTCTGGCAAACAGACCTCAAATGCTGATGACAAAAAATATGAATGCTGGTTCAATTTCAAAAATCAGAGATGAGTATAAACATACAAATGGAAAGACAACACAGAAATTGATTTTGCAAGCAATTGTGCCATGGAAAATCCTGTAAGCCTGATATAGGATCCAAAGTTTGCTGAGAAAGAGGCACAAGAAGAGTGTAGCTGAAACTTCCCTAGGCACATTGGTCAGAAGTAGTTTTCATGAAGGGTAGAGAAAAAACAAGCTGTGTAGTGAAGTTGTTTTATATATTCTACATTTTTTCCTATAGTGGAATTAACCTAGACCGAGATACGCTCTATGTCCCAGATGAAATTACTTTAAGGTAGCAGCCAAGTGACAGTCCAGCCCTGTATACTAATGACAATATACACAAATACAGAAGACATTTTAGGCTTAGAAAAAAATCTTCCCATGTGTTTGCATCTAATTCCATCTGTCTTTGGTATAGAAAGATGACAAATGGAAATTGAGAATGAATTTTCTAAATTATTTTTCTCTAATTCAAATAGAAAACTAGAGAATGGCCTAAAGAATAACCTGTAAATCCCTGACCCCTAGCATGAAAAACAGTATCAATCGTAATATTTTCCAGTTATCCTGAAACAGCAAGACCAAATTTGGGAGAGAATTATATGATAGTTCAATATTTTTCCATATTTAAATTGTCTTTTCTGTGTTGGATCTATTAGATTGGGTATTTGGACTTATGGATGGTTTGATATAAATTAGTGGATTAGCCTTAGAAGAAACCTCTGATGATCCTTAGGAGGGTCCTTTGAGTTCAACCACTTGTTTACTGAACTCTGGTCATCATCGTTGCTCTAGGTAGCTGTTCCTTAAGACTTCTGCTCACTTCAGAGGTGCTTGTTTATCAAGGTGAAGGTAGAAAAAAAACACTCATTTAAAAAATTATTCCACCCCAACTGGCTTTTCATAACTCTCACTACTTCCTCAAGAGTTGGTTTGTGCTTCTTGCCATGTTTTAGCCAAATATTTTCCTGTCTACTGGACTGGCTACTTTAGCTTCAGGTCATTCTAGTAAATTGAATAAATTTAGTCTTGTTTATAACTGTAAACCTTTGGATTCACAAGTACACACATTTTAGCTTTGTTTTTCTTAGTACAATAGTCCTTGAAAAGATGGGTAAATTTGACATCATACTATGTACCTATCTTATTACATTTGGTTCCCCCACAGGGTTTATTAGTGACTGATGTTACAGGCCTTGAATGATCCATCTCTGCTTTTGTCCTAATAGCGCTTTCGATCACAGATTCAAAGAACAACTGGCTTAAGGTGTCTTATTTTTAAAAATATATTATTTTCATCTGTACACAAGGGGTTCTAAGGCACTTTAATAATGAGCATGTAAAGAGAAAATTGGAACCTAATGATTCACAAGGGTATTAGCAGCAGGTCTCTTATCTGATATCTACTCAACATTTCAGCAACTTCAGGTGCTACCATGGTTATCAAGGCTGTTGCCTTGGTAGGTCTTGCAGTGTATATCTGTGGATCTTACTTTCAACAAGCATTTTTAAATGTGGGGCTTTGGGCTTTGCTGGATCAAATAGCACTTCCTGCAACAGAACACATATGCACACAGGCACAGCAGTGGTCCTCAACCTTTTTGGAATCAGGGACCAGTTTCATGGAAGACAATTTTTCCACAGACTGCGGGATGGGGGAAGATGGTTTAGGGATAAAACTGTTTCATGTCAGATTATCAGGCACTAGATTCTTATAAGGAGCATGCAACCTAGATCCCTCCATGCACAGTTCATAATAGGGTTTACACTCCTATGAGAATTTAAAGCCTGATGATCTGACAGGAGCTAAAGCTTAGGCGGTAATGCTCACTTGCCCACCACTCGCTTCCCGCTGTGCAGCCTGGTTTCATTAACCTTACAGGCCATGAAAGAGTACCCATCCATAGCCTGGGGTTTGGGGATAACTCGATGTATAGGACAATAACTCCTTTACATTTATTATATTTGCAAGCTTGGGATCTATCAACTTTTGCTGGCTGGGGACTTTGGAATAGATGGAGCTTGACGTGGTTTGGCTCTGTATCCCCATCCAAATCTCATGTTGACTTGTAATTCCCAATGTTGGGGGGAGAGACCTGGTGGGAGGTGATTGGATCATGGGGGTGCATTTTCCCCTTGCCATTCTCATGATAGTAAGTTCTCATGAGATCTGATGGTTAAAAGTGTATGACACTTTTCCCTTTGCTCACTCTTCCTCCTGCTCCAGCCGTGTAGGACATGCCAGCTTCCCCTTCACCTTCTGCCATAATTGTTAAGTTTCCTTTGGCCTCCCCCAGCCATGCTTTATGTATTGCCTGTGGGCCAATTAAATCTCTTTTTAAAAAGGTAAGTTACACAGTTTCAGGTATTTCTTTATAGCAGTGTGCAGAGCTTCTGTTTCTTGATGCTTTAAACAGGCTTCACACTGCTTATAGATGCAATTTGTATCATTGTGTTTTTACAAATTTTTATTTTTTAGAGGCAGAGGTGTCACTGTATTGCTCAGGTTGGCCTCGAACTCCTGGGCTCACGTGATCCTCCCACCTCAGTTTCCTGAGTAGTTGAGGTTACAGGTGTGTGCCACCATACCCAACAGCTTTTAAAATACAATGTTCAGCTTGGAATGATTTTACACTCTTAATAATCATGCCCTAACAGTGGCAACACAGCCTTTGATTTCTGGAGAACCGCTGTGTTGTTCTATTAACAATATTAAAGAGGTCATATATTGAGAAGGTTGTGACAGCATGACAGATCTCCTGTGATGTGGTGAGGGGGTCAGATACTTGATTAGAAGAGTGCTAAGTCTCTTTAACATCTCTTTTGTACTCATGACCTTATTTGCAAAGATGAAACTGAACTGTTGCTGTGGTATTGATTCATTCCATATAACCCCGAGAGACAACAGTAAGCTTTATGGTGATGGATGGGCACTTCAAGATGATGGACACTTCAAACCTTGTTTCTTAGCTTTTCTTCTTAATTACCTAATTGTCTTCAGGCTCAATTGATGATGGTGCTGAGCTCCAGGAAAGAGAAGGTTAAGAGGGGGAAGGAAGATGTACCTTAAGAGATAGATCAGCACTCTGGTACAAGTTCCATTAGGTTCATTCCTCAAAGTAATAAAGAAAGTAGATAGGGAATAAATGTTGAAATGTATCATGTGATCACAAATATGTTAAAAAATATGCATTGCAAAACAAAGGAAAAAATGCATCAATATGTTAACGGCTGTTAATGTTATATGTGAGAATAGAATGACTGGCTTGTATTTCTGCAATTTTTGAATTTTCCATGTTGATTTTGCATTATTTATTTATTTTAATAAAAAAGAGAGGTTTTATTGACTCACAGCTCTGCATGGCTGGGGAGGCCTCAGGAAATTTACAATCATGGCAGAAGGTGAAGGGGAAGCAAAGCAAATCTTACACGGTGGCAAGAGAGAGAGCGAGCGAGGGGGGAAGTGCTATACTTTTAAACCATTAGCTCTCATGTGAACTCTACAATTAGAACAGCAAAAGGGAAGGCCACCCCCCATGATCAAATCATTTACCACCAGCCCCTCCACTGACACATGGGGATTACAATTTTACATGAGATTTGGGTGGAGAATGCAGAACCAAATCATATCAGACACTTTCTGAGATCTGGTATAACACTTATACCTTTCAAAAGTACAACAGCCATTGAAAGAAAAATGAAGAAATTTTAAAAAGATAGGAATCTGATGGTGAGACTATCATTTGTTCTCACCTTACAGCTTTAACACAGGCTAGCCAGCCACTTGGAGGTTTGCATTTAGGTGAATGGGTGGGTGACCTCAATCATATTCCATCCTCAGTTATTTCTTGGCCTCCACTGGTAAGAATTCAAAGTGCAACAGTTCTCTAGGATATTTTGTTTCTCTTGTTCCCTGCATCTTGAGTGGAAAGCTCCAGAATGGTGCAGTAATTGCCCAATGACATAAAATTTTCCAAAAAGTCAGAGAACCAAAGTCAGCCAGGTGAGAAAACAAATGAAGCAAATACTAAAATAACATTGAGGGCAGAGGCCTCCCCCACAGAACCTGACAAAAAGATATGAAGTTTGATTAGAATAATTATTTTAGTGGAATTATCATTTTAAATCAATTAAAGGAAAGGATTTCAATGGAAGAATGCCAAATCCTATGCATGGGATCTATTCGCTGGGCTGTGTGTTGGGAGCCTAAATGGTCTGCATGATGGCTGGGCACACTCATCCCCTTTTTAATAAACACTTTCAAAACCTCTCACAATTGAGCCTCACACCCAGGGCTGCAGACCTGGGCTCTGCTGAGCCCTGTAATGGGATAACTCAGTGTGATTATGTGGTTTAGTAACTATCCATAAAGTAAGGATAGTGTTTGAAGGCTGCCAATAACAACCTCAGTTTCCCAGTATCTCCAAGAGAAGTGAATTAATTCTTTTAAGAGTTCGGGGTAAAGGCAAGCCATGACAGAGAAGATTAGCTCCCTCTATTTCTTCTCTCCCATAATTGGTTACCTTTCTGGTCCCTCCCAGGGCACTGGAAGTGTTTCACACAATCTCTGTATCTCAATAATAATGTACTTCAAAAGGAGGCTGATTATGTTGACCAAAATCCATCCTGGCAAAAGGCTTTTGCTATGCATTATTTTTTAGTGGGAGAAATAATTTTATGAATTAAACATGTAAAGAAAAAACTTCAACATGTGATAGATAGGCGAAGCAAGAAGGCAGAATAGAAGGCTCCACCAATCATCCCCTTCTTCAGAGGACACCAAGTAAACAACTATCTACACAGAAAAAAGTACCTTCGTAAGAACCAAAAATCAGGTGAGCACTCGTAGCACCTGGCTTTAACTTCATATCACTGATAAAGGCACTGAAGAGATTAAAAAAAAAGTCTTGAAGGCAATGTCACCCCTCTCTCACCCCCAGCAGCAGCAGCTTGGTGCTGAGAGCATCTCTGGGCACTGCGGGGGAGGGAAAGCACAGCAATTAAGCGTAACTGAACTTAGTGTTTTCCTGCTAGAGCAGAAAAGAAAAGTAGACCAAACTCAGCTGATACCCGCCCACAAAGGGAGCATTTAAACCAGTGCTAGCCAGAGGGGGAATTGCTGATCCCAGTGGTCAAACCTTGAGTTCCTGCAAACCTCACCACCAAGGGCTACAGTGCTCTGTGTGTCTAAATGAACTTGAAAGGCAGTCTAGGTTGTAAGGACTGCAACTCATAGGCAAGGCCTAGTGCTGAACTAGATCCAGAGTCAGTGGACTGTGGAAGGTACCTGACATACTGAGACACCAGCTGGGAAGCCAAGGGAGTGCTGACGTCACCCCTCCTATAACCGCAGGCCACACAGCTCCAGTCTTCAATACAAACCCATTCCTCCCACTTGAAGAGGAGAGGGAAGAATGAGGAGGACGTTGTCTTGCGTCTAAGACACCAGCCAGCATGAGGCACCCATACCAGGCCCTAGGTCCCAGATGCTATTTCAAGAAACACCCTGGGGCAGAAGAGAACCTGAGACCTTGAAGGGAAAGACCTAGTGCTGGCAGCATTCATCACCTGCTAACCGAAGAGCTCCTGGGCCCTAAATAACAAGCTGCAAAACCCAGGTGCTACATTAGGGGCCTTTTGTGAGCATGTGAGACTTGCTGGCTGCAGGTGAGATTCAGCACGTTCCCAGCTTTGGTGGCTATGAGGCAAAACTTCTGCTTGAGAAAAGCAGAAGCAAAAGTAAAGGGGACTTTGTCTTGCACCTTAGGTATCAACACAGCCACAGCAGGGCAGAGCACCAAATGGGCTCCTGGGTTCTGCAATTCCAGGACTTGACACATGGACTGCATTTATGGACCTGTCCTGGGCCAAAGGGCAGCCCACTGCTCTGAAGGGTGAGTCCCAGGCCAGGCAACATTTACCACAAGCTGACTTGAGAGCCCTTGGGTCTTAAGAGGACCGTTGATTGGTAGTCAGGCAGTACTCCTCATGGCCTGGGGGTGGCAGTGGCTACAGGATGAGGCTTCTCTGCTTGTGGAAAGGGGAGGAAAGAGTGGGAAGGACTGTGTCTTGTGGTTTGAGTGCCAGCTCAGCCACAATAAAATAGAACACAAGGTAGACAGGTGACATTCTTCAAAGAAATAGAAAAAATACTAAAATTTATATGGAACCACAAAGGACCCAGAATAGCCAAAACTAGCTTAAGTAGAAAGAACAAAGCTGCAGGTATCATTTTACCTGACTTCAAATTATACTACAGAGCTATAGCAACCAAAACAACATGGCACTGGCATAAAATCAGACACATAGACCAATGAAGCAGAATAGAGAAACTAGAAACAAATCCACACACTTACAGTGGGTACAAACTTGCAGTTGTGTAAAATGAATAAGTCTAGAAAGTGAATGCATGAGATGAAGATTATAATATTGTGCTGTATACTAAAGAGTAGCTAAGAGAATAGATTTTAGGTGCTTTTTCTAGGAAATAATGGTAACCTATGTAAGGTGATAGATATGTTAATTGCTTGACTGTAGTAGTCATTTTACTGTGTAGATTTTTATCAAAACATCATGTTGTACACCTTAAATATATATGATACAAATAAATAATTAAATAAATACAAACTTCACATGCCAAGATAAATTTACCTCTTGATTTAATATTAATATATTATGAAATATAATTACTAAATATTTTTTTTCCTGTTCTTGGGAATAAATAACAACGTAACATTTTCACTTTACTCAGCACCTTTGGAAAAACACACACTTAAAGCAGCAAAAGTATATTGCTGACTATGACTCGAAAACCAACAGTGTTTCATAAGCTATTTACAAAATCCAGTAGAAAATAAGCTGAATGTTAAGGGTCCTTAAGATACGCAGGTTGAAGAAAATCCTGTCTTCATATGTATCAGCTTTATTGAGATACGATTCACATACCAAATAATTCATCCATTTAAGGTGTACAATTAAGTGTTGTTTTTAGTGTATTCACAGAGTTGTGAAACCATTACCACAATCAATTTTGGAACATATTTATCACTCCAAGAAGACACCCCACACCACTTACCCGTCACTCCCTCTCCCTCCCATCCTCAAACTACCCCAGCTGTTGGTAACCACTAATCTACTTCCTGTTGTTACAAATTTTCCTGTTCTGTGTTTTCTTATAATTGGAATTTTATAATATGTGATATTTTACAACTGACTTGTTTTACTTAGCACGATGTTTTCAAGGTTTGTCCATATTGTAGCATGTATCAATACTTCATTCTTTTTTTATGGCTGAATAATATTCTGCCATATAAATATACCACATTTTGTTTATCCATTCATCAGTTGATGAACATTTGGATTGCTTCCACTTTTTGGCTATTATAAATAGTGCTGCTATGAATTATTTTGTGTGGATATTTGTTTTCATTCCTCCCTGATTACTCTTAGAAGCGAAAATGTTGAGTTATGTGGTGACTATGTTTAATGTTTTATAGAACTGACAGACCGTTCTGCAAAGCCATTGCACCATTTTACATTTCCAACAGGATGTATGAGGGTTCCAATTTCTCCACGTCCTCATCAACACTTGTTAGTTATTTTTTATATTTTGTAGAGATGGAGTCTTGCCATTTTGCCCAGGCTGGTCTCAAACTCCTGGGCTCAAGCCATCCTCCTGTCTTGGCCTCCCAAACTGCTGTAATTATAGGCATGAGCAACTGCAACCAACACTCACTTGTTATTATCTGTCATTTTGATTCTACTGTTCCCTCTCCCAGGGTTATATAGAACAAATCTATACCACAGCAGCAATTCAGTTTCAACTTTGCAAAGGAGGTCATGAATACAAATGGAAGCTGTAAGGTGTGAAGCGGTAACTCATTCTGGTTTTGATTTGTATTCCTGTGATGACTAATGATGTTGAGTATCTTTTCATGTACCCCTTGACCATTTCTATAATCTTTGGTGAAATTTCTAATGAAATCCTTTGCCTGTTTTTAGTCAGGCTTTCTTATTGTTGAGCTGTTGTGTAATGGGAAGGGTGTGAAGCCTGATCATTCTGGATTTGAAGCTGAACTCCAGTATTGATTGTCTGAGTGAGGGTACTCAACTGAGAACCATTCTTACTGTTTATTATTGAGCTATAAGGGATACCATATTCTCTGCGAAGGAATGGAGTATTATCTATGAAGAATGGGGTAGTGTCTGTAAATGCATTTTCCCATCATAACTAACGTCTATCTCTTTGTTTTCCCAAAAGTTGGAAAAGTTCTAAAACGCCTCATGCACTTTCTGTGCTTTATTCAACATAAAGTACTTAACCTGATTTAACCCTTTCTTGATGATGCCTTGGAACATTATAGATTATATTTTATTTGTAGTCCTGTCAGGGCACTCAGGGTTCACTCAGAGTGTTTGCACAGGCTTCTGTGGCTCATCCAGTGACTTTTCTCTCTGTTTTGTGGTTCATTAATGAACCTTCTTCTCACAGTTTTCTTTCACAGCCCTCTCATTATTTTGCACATAATTCAAAAACAATACTTCTTAGTTGAAAGGCTGAAGAGCAGCTTTCTCACCTACTACTTACTAAAGTGCATGGCCTTTGTTACAGTTTCCTTAAGGGCTCAGGGACACTTTCACTTACCTTCATTGTCCAGTTTGAGCCAGTTTGAGCTTGTTGGTTAAAGTTGCTGGAAGTTAAACTTCTAGGCAATTGGAGTATTACACTTGCTTCATATTGAATAAGAGCTTTTTCTTCTTTGTCAATATTCTTTCAGGGAAATGAAACTTTCAAAATTCAAAACCACCTAGGATCAAATTTTAATTTTATTTTTAAAAATCAACCTAAACAAACCTCCAACTGTCCATTAAATGAGAGAGCTTTCTTTTAAAAAAAAACTTTTAATCATCCAAAGGTAAAATATTTAGGCTTACTGAAGGCAACTATTACCTTCAATGTATCTTGTTTAGGTGTTTCGGTCAATGAACAGCATTGTTTGCTGAAAATTAACACTTATTCCATGCATCATTATTTATTGATTCTTTTTTTGCGTGTAACCTGCGCCCTAACAGAAAACATTATAGTTCCAAGGAAGGATTGGAACCCTGATTAGCATGAAAGGGTTAACTGTATTGGATGGGGCCGACCAACCAGACCAGACTGCTGTGAGGCAGCTTGTGCTTTGGGGGATGGGTTGGCCTGCAGGTGCCTGGCTGTGTCAGATACTATGCTGTACAGTTTATCTGTTCAAAAATATTTTTCAAGGATTATAGGATTATGTTTTTGGTCATGAGAAACTAGCTTGAAACTTTTTCTGACAGTTTAGTAGATGTGGGCTTAATAAACAAGCCGATGGAATGCAAGAGAACTCAGCCTGGGATCCTGCTAAAACTGCAGAACCAGGTGTCACATCCCTTGGGGAAAACTGTGACCTGTAGGGTTAATTGCTGGCACCAGCTTGCCTGGAGTGAGTTCAGCTGCAGGCAGGAGATGGCTGAAGAGGCCCCCACTGCTGAAATCTCCCAGAGTCAGCTGGGTGGGGGATGATTTAAGAGAGCAGGCTCTGTTGGAAGAGTGTTCTCCTGGGAAGGTTATTTAGGAATCTCTTTTGTCTAGAAGTCCATGCCCCATTATAGCAGGCACACCTTGTTCTAGGTCCTGGTTCTGTCTGTCCTACCTGATCACACTGGACATATTTTTTTTTCATGCCCTGTTGCATCATGAAATATTAAAGTGGTAGGCTAGGTTTCAATTCTGTTTTTTGTTTGTTTGTTTGTTTGTTTGTTTGTTTTTGGTTTTCTTTTCCCCTTGACAACACGTGCTATCCCTACTTTGGATATCTCACTGGTACTTGATAGTGGACATCTGGGGCTCTCAGATTCCCGCTGTGTTTTCCTTTCGTCTTTGATCCTGATGCAAAATCATATGCTTTGTGTTCCAGTTTTCTGCCGCTGTTACTGCCACTGTTCCTGTGGCTACTGCCATTTACACTGTTTTCTCTTGACCCCTGCATATTTGTTCTTTGTGCTGTCTTTGGGATATTTCCTTGTGTCTCCATTTTTTGTCTGCAATTGTCTCTCAATACTGCACAATTCTTCAAAAAAGGTGGGCTGTAGGTCACATGATCCTTCTGAGAAACTCCACCACGGTTGCATGACCACAGGGTCCCACTCTCACTGGGAACACTGACTATTGCTCTGAGTGACCGCCCTGACTCCCACGCTGCCCTGCCCGGTTGCCACTGACTGACCATTGCAGCTTTCTGGCTTGTGTTACACTCAAACCGGACATTCCGGCTTTTAAACTGCTGACTTCCATGAAGCTCTGTTTCCCACCACAATTCGACTCTGTTTCTTGGCCTCTGCCTTTCATCTTCCCCCGTGGCTTTAGCCAGGAAGGAATAGCAGTGTCTGGGCAGCATGCCACGAGAAAGACTATTCCCTCAGGAGGACCACTTTTCTGCTTCTCATTTTCAAATGTTCCTGCTTTAAATCGTTTTCTTCCCCACTACTGCATGCAGATTACAGAAAGGAGATCTGAATGTAATCTGCATGTGGTAGTGAGGAAGAAAGATTGAGATATGTTTTAAAATGCTATGCCATGCAGTAGTCATGATTAATATCTCTTAAGAAATGTTCCCCTTTTGGTATATGTGTTCCTAGGTAGGTATACACACACACACACACATACACACACACATATATATACACACATATATATAGTAGGTACATATACTCCTACCTAGTATATGTACTACCTAGTACATATATACCACAAGGGGAAAAATTTGTAAGAGATAGTAATCATAACTACTGCATTGGGTAACATTTCAAATCATAAATTAACTAATGAAAAGCAAAGAGGATTTGCCAAGAGTTTCTGATAACCCTGACCAAGGAGTTATACCGACTATACTCACTTTATATTTGGGAAATATGCACATTAGTTTCTGGGAAACTATCACTCAGAAACTAATGTGCAACTGTTAATAGAAGGCAATTATTCCATCACAAGATAGCCAAGTATTCGATAAAATTAACTTTAAATTCCTCCCTGTTACACGAACATTCTGTATTATGTTTATTGGAAAGCTTCCAATGGGACAATTTTGAGTTGACATCTTCAAAATGAATTTTCAGTTTAAGTAACTATTAAAATTATTGGATACACAGTGGCAACTCATGTTGCTCAGTTTTGAATATAGAGGAGGCTCACTTTATAAAACATGTGTTTTCCTGAAAAGCTTTGTGTTGATACAACTTTGGAAAATCCAGTCACATCTTAAGGGCACTGAGGGAGCAGGCTATTTCAAGGAACTGCATTCAGTGAACTTTTTTGTAACATGAATAATCCTCATCTAATATGTATATTTTCTGAGTTTTGGTTCTCTGAAGACATGGTGCTCCTACATTTTTTCTTTTACCTTAATAATTTTATGGGAAAACCTTTAAAGAATGAAGAGTCAAGTTTTAATTATTTGTTGATTAATTTAAAAGCAAATGTATGTAACAAACCTGTGTACAGCCTGAAGGAACAGCCATTTAATTGAGTCCATCAACGGCAGAGTTTGACATGTCGCTTTCTTTTTAGTGTTTAAACTACTTAGTCAACTTTCTTAAGAGCCTCAAGCCACTTTCGACTGGTCTCAAAAATCTGTTCCTTTAGCAACTGACATGATTTTTTGTTGCAGAACATTCTTTACTGAAAGCTTTTGAATGACCGTGGCAGTCTTTTTCTTGAGCAAAAAGAATATGGACAGGAATGCAGCATGGTTGTAAAAATGCACACACAAGCACATGCACACACACATGTGTGTGCATATACATACCCGTGGGCAAAATTTCAGCATTTCTCTGGATAAAGAAATGTCATATCAGGGTCTAATTTTTCATTTATTAATTCATTTAAAAATATCTGTTGAACATCTGTGTAGAGCCAGGCACTGTAGTTATTCAACATTTTCCACCTTCCATATGGGGCACAACAGAATATAGATAATAGAACACTATGTTTGGAGAAGATGGGAAAAGAAAGGGCCACGTCAGTATTATCCTCATCCCTGCTATGTTAAGTCAGTGGGCAATGCTCATTTCTCATTATTGCAGCTTATAGAGTGTTAAAGTTGAAAAGAACTTTTGCAATCCGAAGATGAAAGTCTGCATTTTACAGAGGAGCAAACTGAAGCACAGAGTGGAGAAATGACTTGATCAAGATCACATGGTGAGAAAGCAATAGAGCCAGAGCAAAAATTTATAACAATATCATCCATCTTATAGGGGAGTTGAGAGGATTCAATGAGTTCATATTTATAAAGTGCTCAGAATAGCATTTGGTACTTAGTAAACACAATAATAGTATCTGTTTAATAATAATAATAATAATAAACCAGGTGCAGTGGTACACACATATAGTTCCAGCTCCTCAGGAGGCTGATGTGGGAGGATTGCTTGAGCCCAGGAATTTGAGACCAGCTTGGACAACATAGTGACACCCCATCTCCAAAAATAAATAGTAATAACAACACTAATAATTACAGTATAACATGCTGCATCTCAAACAGATCAAATCTTACCTCCTTTACTCCTTCTGATGCCTTCAGAGACACTTACGGAGGCCTTCAAAAACTTGGAGGCTCCACCAAAATGAGGTAATCTCCTCATTATGATGGAGTTGAGCCTGCAAGTGGATATGATAAATGGTGTTTAGGTCAGAATTTGGAAGCGTGGAAGGCCACAAGTAAGAGAATCACGTTCACACATCCTGGGTAGTGCAGGTCATTCTTGATTTCACCTTCTATCATGTTATCCCTGTAAGAACATTTGCCCTTTTTCAAACCTCATGTAATGTATTTATTTATTTGCTTATTTATTAATTAATTATACTTTAAGTTCTGGAATACATGTGCTAGATGTGCAGGTTTATTACATAGGTGTACATGTGCCATGGTGGTTTCCTGCACCCATCAACCCATCATCTAGGTTTTAAGCCCAGCATGCATTAGGTATTTGTCCTAATGCTCTCCCTCCTCATGCCTCCCACCCCTCGACAGGCTCTGGTGTGTGATGTTCCCCTCCCCTGTGTCCATGTGTTCTCATTGTTCAATTCCCACTTATGAGTGAGAACATGCGGTGTTTGGTTTTCTGTTCTTGTGTTAGTTTGCTGAGAATGATGGTTTCCAGATTCATCCATTTCCCTGCAAAGGACATGAACTCACCCTTTTTTTTGGTTGCATAGTATTCCATGGTGTGTATGTGCCACATTTTCTTTACCCAGTGTATCATTGATGGGTTTTTGAGTTGGTTCCAAGTATTTGCTATTGTGACTATTGCTGCAATAAACGTAAATGTGCATGTGTCTTTATAGTAGAATGATTTGTAATCCTTTGGGTATATACCCAGTAATGGGATTGCTGGGACAAATGGTATTTCTGGTTCTAGATCCTTGAGGAATCACCACTGTCTTCCACAATGGTTGAACTAATTTATACTCCCACCAACGGTGTAAAAGTGTCCTATTTATCCACATTGTCTCCAGCATCTGTTGTTTCCTGACTTTTTAATGATCACCATTCTAATTGGTGTGAGATGGTAGCTCATTGTGGTTTTGATTTGCATTTCTCTAATGACCAGTGATGTATTTCTCTAATGATTTGCATTTCTGTAATGACCAGTGATGGTGAGCCCAAAACTCCTTAAGCTGATAAGCAACTTCAGCAAAGTCTCAGGATACAAAATCAATGTGCAAAAATCACAAGCATTTCTATACACCAATAATAACAGAGAACCAAATCATGAGTGAGCTCCCATTCACAACTTCTACAAAGAGAATAAAATACCTAGGAAAACAACTTACCAGGGATGTGAAGGACCTCTTCAAAGAGAACTACAAACTACTGCTCAAGGAAATGAGAGGACACAAACAAATGAAAAAACATTCCATGTTCATGGTTAGGAAGAATCAGTATCATGAAATGGCCATACTGCCCATAGTAATTTATAGATTCAATGGTATTTCCATCAAGCTACCATTGACTTTCATCACAGAACTAGAAAAAACTACTGTAAATTTCATATGGCACCAAAAAGGAGCCCATATATTTAAGACAATCCTAAGCAGAAAGAACAAAGCTGAAAACATGATACCTGACTTTAAACTATACTACAAGGCCATAGTAAGAAAAACAGCATGGTACTGATACCAAAACAGATATATAGACCAATGGACCAGAACAGAGGCCTCGGAAATAATACTACACATCTACAACCATCTGATCTTTAACAAACCTGACAAAAATAAGCAATGGGGAAAGTATTCCCTATTTAATAAATGGTGCTGGGGAAACTCTCTAGCCATATGTGAAATATAGAAACTAGACCCTTTTCTTATACCTTATACAAAAATTAACTCATGTAATGTTTTTAAATCAACTCACTGAGTGTTGCTAAGTGCAGTGGATGCTTCATCCTCCTGATTTTATTTGATCTCTGGGCATCATTTGACTATTTTGATTATTCTCTATTGATTGAAAAATAGTTTCTGTGACTTTACACTATGTTTTCCTCCTATCTATCTGGATGATATCTCTCATCCCTCATCCCCTATTCCTCATCCCTCGTCCCTTTCCCCTCTCCCCTCTCCCAGTCATAGAAAATTTCCCATGTATACAAGAATAGACTAGTATAGTTATTTTTTTGAGGGTATATACAAGAATGGACTAGTATAGTTATATTTTTGAGGTTTTGTCACCACTCTGTAAATGGTTATGTTCATTTGCTTTGTTTTGCTGTGGAATTTTATGGATTTGGCTCATGCCTATAATCCAAGCACTTTGGGAGGCCAAGGCAGGAGTATAACTTGAGGCTAGGAATTAAAGACCAGCCTGGGCAACATAGTGAGACATTGTCTCTACAAAAAAAAAAAAAAAAAAAAAAATTAGCCAGACATGGTGGCACATGTCTGTAGTCTCAGCTACTTGGGAGGCTGAGGTGGGAGGATCACTTGAGCCTGGGAGTTTGAGGCTGCAGTTAGCCATGATCCAGCCACTGCACTATAGCCTGAGAGAAAGAAGGAGACCCTGTCTCCAAGAAATAGAATTTTGTGGATTTCTTTTAAAAATTTAGTTTTACATTATGATTATGTAAAAACATTGCTGTAGTTCCCAAATCAAATTTACAAAACAAGGCATATTCAGAGACATGTAGCTTCTACCCTTGTCTCCTTCTAATTGTTTCCTTCTCTCCCTATATGTAACCATTTTACTTTCAATTTTTGATTAATTCTTCCATCAAAAATACATTATTTTTATTCAGGGTTTACACTCATCTTTACATCTGTGCTTACATCTGTTTTCCTGCTCTCCTTCACACCCACATACTACACTGGTCATATTGAATTATTTGAAGTTGCTCTATATGTACATGTGTGTATGTATGCATGCCTATCCTGCCTAATTTCTACCCTTTAACCTCATCTTTACACCTGTGTTTATATTGCCTTTCTATCTCCTCTCCATATGATACTTTAGCCATATTGAATTATTTAAAGGGCTTCAATGTACCATGTTTCCTATTGCCTCTGAGACTTTTTTTCCTATGTTTCCTATTGCCTCCAAGACTTTTTTTTTTTTTTTTTGAGGTGGAGTCTTGCTCTGTCACCCAGGCTAAAGTGACAGCAATCTCCGCCTCCCGGGTTCAAGCAATTCTCCTCCCTCGGCCTCCCGAGTAGCTGGGATTACAGTAGCACACGACCACGCTTGGCTAATTTTTGTATTTTTAGTGGAAACAGGGTTTCACCATCTTTGCCAGGCTGGTCTTGAACTGCTGACCTCAGGTGATCTACCTGCCTTTGCTTCCCCAAGTGCTGGGATTACAGGCATGAACCAAGGCATCTGGCCTCTGTGTGATTCTTTCACACAGAATTCTGATTGGAAGGAGTTCAAGAGAGAACGGAAGGAAAAGCTGTAGGGAAACAGACACCATCATACATTGTTAGAGGGATGAGTAATAGTATAACTTCTATCCCTACCAAATTGCAATACTCAGTACTTTATTCGTCAGCTTCATTTCCCCCTCACCTGTACAGTTATACTTCCACACACACACACACACACACACACACATACACATATATATATATGGCATTGTTTGTAACCGTAAAAGAGATCAAGAGGTCTGCTGTTGTAGGCTATTTAAATAAACTGTGAAACATCCAGAAGATAGGCTAGGAGGTAGCTGAAAAAATAATGAGAGTCATCTCTATGCAGTGATAATAAAACATCTCAGATTTGTAGGATATTTTGCTAGTTGCATAAAGCAATGTGTAAAACAGTGCAATGTTCTGGTATAAAAAAGGGTGGAGAAGGATAAGACTATATATTCATAAATGCTTTATCTTTATAAACACTGGAAAGTTAAGAAGGAAAATAATATGCAGAGCTGCATATGGGGGATGGAGAGGTGTTGGGGAAAGGGTGAATGGGGCAGAAATAGTTACTAAAGCAAACTTACACAAGGAGGTAGAGGAATTAGAATGGAAAGGAGAGGAATTGGACAGACTATTGGTGACTCTTTTTTTTAATGGAAAAAAATCTTTTATTTTATTTACTAATTCAAAAGAGGGATATGGATTTGATCTTTTTATACCATAGCTTTGCTGCAAAGCAGATGTAAAGTTGTATTTATGAAAGGAAGCTTAAAATTATTATTATTTTTAACAAATCTAATATTTCGTTTCTTCTGTAATGCTTGGTATTTTATTTTCCTTAATATGTTTTCTATTATTATATAACATAATGTAACGTGTGTTTTTGAACAATTCCCTCTTAATGCCCTGAAGCCCTCCACTTTATGCTAGTGCCCATTGCAAATATCACTTCCTATGATTGCTTTTGTATGCAAAAGGTGGGAAGCAGTGCCTTAAAGAATAGGGTTCAAGTGGGGCTATTCATGTATGGGTAACATAACTCACTGCACAGGCTTTGGAAGGTCTGGGCAAGTACTGGAATCATTTGCCTAAAAATCCTTGGACCTCTTAGAAAGAACTGTAGAGAGGATCCTGAAAGCTACAGTTAGACCTCAGGGATATTCTGACTCTCAAAGCAAATAGGGGAGATGACAGCAGCAAAATCTTTAGGAAAGGGTGTCCCAGGAAGACAGAGAACTCACCATTATGACTTGAGGCTTGTAGGCAGACTCAAAGGTCTTGAGATTTTATAAAAGCTTTTTTATACAGATAGGTACAGTTCAGCATTTTTCCATAAGAATATATCATCGCAACCAAATTAGTAGTTTTTTTTAAAAATAACTTTCTTTTTTAAAATTATACTTTAAGTTCTGGGGTACATGTGCAGAATGTGCAGGTTTGTTACATAGGTATACACGTGCCATGGTGGTTTGCTGCGTCCATCACCCCATCATCTACATTAGGTATTTCTCCTAATGCTATCCCTTCCCTATCTCCTCACCCCCTGCTATCACTCCCCTAATTCCCCATCCCCCGATAGGCCCCAGTGTGTGATGTTCCCCTCTCTGTGTCCATGTGTTCTCATTGTTCAACACCCACTTATGAGTGAGAACATGCGGTGTTTGGTCTTATGTTCTTGTGTCAGTTTGCTGAGGATGATGATTTCCAGCTTTTTCCATGTCTCTGCAAAGGACGTGAACAGCAGTTTTCTTTAATCTAGGTTAGGTAAGTTCCCGTCTAATGAGATTTAGTCCTATTCTCTGTGAACAAGAATTTATTATTCTCCATTGAAGGATTGGAGGGGGGTGTGAAAAGCAAACCTCTTAATGGAGATCTAGGAGCAATGAAGCAAACATACTAATTTTGGGAAATATTAAATCATAAATCATGAAATTCTGGGCAATGAAAGAAATTCATATCACCAAATGATATATATATATCTCAGTCCTTTTAGGATAAATAGACAGTGCAACATGTTATTTGAAAGTGAATTTTCTGTTGAGAAATGCATTTAAAAGTAGAAGTGGCCAATAATCCACGTGTCTTCTCCAACCTCTGGCATTTTGAGCTCAGGGTTTTTTGTTTGTTTGTTTGTTTGTTTTGTTCACTAATAGATTCCAAGCATTAGAACAACTCTGAGCACAAAGTAGGTACACAGTAAATATTTGTTAAAGGAAAGAAACAATAAAGAAAAGTTTTATGCTTAAACGGCCCCTTGCTATTCCTGATCAAGACTTTTTAATAGATTATCTCTTTAAATCCTATTTAAAAAATTTTTTGAGACAAGGTCTCACTCTGTCACTCAGGCTGGATCTTGGCTGGCTGCAACCTCTGCCTACCAGGTTCAAGCAATTCTTCTGCCTCAGCCCCTCGAGTAGCTGAGACTACAGGCACCTGCCACCACACCCGGCTAATTTTTGGATTTTTAGTAGAGACGGGATTTCACCACGTTGGCCAGGCTGGTCTTGAACTCCTAAGTGATCCACCCACCTCAGCCTCCCAAAATGGTGCTATTACAGGTGTGAGCCACCATGCGTGGCCCATCTCTTCAAATTCTGGAGAGTTATCATTAGTGAGACAGTTGAAAATGTAAAATCAATGTTTGCATTTCCAAATGTGCAATAGTTAAAATGACATAAATATTTCAACAGCTCTTTTATTTCATTAAGAAGTGTGACACTGACATTTTTGTAATAAGTATATTTTTGTATCAAGTTGAATAGTTTCCTTTCTAGTTGTTCAAAGTAATGCAGAATAGCTATACATTCTTAGAGCAACCAACTTGGATCGAGCTTGGACATCACCAAAAGGTCATGTCAGCCACAAATGGACAGAAATATCCAATACATGTAAGGACAGATATTGGGGCCAATGCCTGAAGACGTGCCAGCCAGAAGCCTCTGCCTGGATGCAACTTTGCTCTTAGCGCTTGCCACCCTGAGTGCAGGAATGGGAGTGGCAATTCCTGTCACTGTGTATCATGTACTATTCCTGCACACCAGTTGAGACTCTGGGCTGTAAGAAATGCTTCTTGGGTTATGAGGAAGATTAGGCCTGACTGTGACCATTGCTACAGGTATAATATCCCATTTACAAATTATCTCAGCAAAATTGGGTTTCTGCTAGAACTCATTAACATTTAAATGCTCTAGAATGACACTGTCCAATAGAAATATAATGTGAACCACATATATAATTTTAAATGATCTACTAGTCACTTCAACAAAGTAAAAAAGGGTAAAATTAATTTTAATATTATACTTCATTAAAATGTATTTTAAATGTATTAACATGTAGTCAATATAAAATTATTAATGAGATATTTGACTTTTTATATTAAGTACTTGAAATCTGTATATAGTTTATACTTATAGCACATTTCAGTTCAGATGCTAAATTTTCAGTGGTTACAGCGAAAAGTAGTTCTACCAAAATAATAAAAATTTAATGGAGAAATTATTGTACACTGCTTTAATTTTTAAATTTAAATTAAATAAAATCAAATACAGTGGAATAAATTTAAAAAATCAGTTCCTCCATTGCACTATACACATTCCAAGCTTTTATGTGGCTCATGTCTACTATATTGCATGATACAGCTCTAGAACTATGGTACCTAACTGCACATCAGATACAAATGTTATCTGGAAGGTAGTTCTATTATGATATAGCTTTATGCCATTAACATAATTACTTAAAAAGCAAATCAACAAAGTACACTCCTCAAAAATATATTTCTCAGGCTAAAGTTCCCAGGCTTTTAAATGTTGACTTCTTATATCTTTTACAGTTTGCTTTTGGAAAATTTCCAAAATTATGTTATCCAGTAGATCCAAACTGCAGTAATTGAGTTATGCCACAAGAGGACCTGCAAAGACAAGTTGAGCTCAAAATTCCACCATGCTCATGCTATTAAACTGAAGTGTAATTAGCAAAACATCTCACCGTCAATATTAGACTTTTCACATCTGCTTCAGTTAAAATTGAAAAAAGTAATCCATCTCAATCTAATTTTAAATTAACACACAGTATGGGGGCTATTAGTGGTCATATGAGGCTACATGAAGTGACATTTTGGGAAGAAGTAGGAGATGGCATGCAGTGGTTAAGAGCATGGAATGGGAAGTCACACAGGCTAGACAAGTCTTGGTTCTGTCCCTCACTAACTTTATGACTTCAAGCAAGTCTCTTAATCCAAAAATGGAGCCATTTATAGTACCCAGTCCTAGGATTTGTTGAGGAGTAAGTGAAGTAATACATATAAAGTGCTTATCACAGTATGCATAGTTAGTACTAAAAATCATTAACTATAACATTGATTAAAAAGACTAAGACATGCCGTGATAATTGATGTGAATTACAAAAGGATTCAATGGATAGCCTAAAGGTTTAATGACATCAGTTTTGCTCTTCTGTTCATATCTGTTAGTCTTAGCCACCTTTTGAACTAGAAAATTCTAGTTGTCCTAATTGTTTCCTTTGTTTAATAAATAACTACAGGGCACTGTTACATACATAGCAACATTTATTTATTATTTCTGGTTATACCAAAATACAATTTTGGTCCTTACGAAGCTTTTGGTATTAATTTATTGTGGGAGGCAAAATACACATATATAAAAAGTTGTATGATATGAAAATTAATTGTACTGTTGTACTGGTGAAGTGGGTCTCTGAAAAAAAAGGCTTGATCTGTAGTTTTTGGTGATTCCACCGGTAAATACTCCTACCATGGCTAACTAACTGCAAGCTACCAATGGTTCAACAACCAACTTGCAAAACTCCTGAGTATTTAACAACCAAGTCTTGTAAGCTCATGTGAGCTGGCTCTAGCACACCATTGGTTATATAACATGGTATCGCAATATAAAAGGTCATGAGAAGATCTGTAATTATAAATAAGTTGTATGGGCTGGGCGCGGTGGCTCACGCCTGTAATCCAAGCACTGTGGGAGGCCGAGGAGGTTGGATCGCCTGAGGTCAGGAATTCAAGACCAGCCTGGCCAACAAGGTGAAACCCTGTCTCTACTAAAAATACAAAAATTAGCTGGGCGTGGTGGTGCATTCCTGTAATCTCACCTACCCAGGAAGCTGAGGCAGGGGAATTGCTTGTACCCGGGAGGCGGAGGTTGCAATCAGCAGAGATCGCGCCATTGCACTCCAGCCTGGGCAACAAGAGCAAAACTCTGTCTCAAAAATAAATAAATAGATAGATAAGTAAATAAATAAGTTGTATGGAGAATGAGGCTAATACATCCAGGGAATAAATCCCAATGGAAGGTTGGATCAAGTATGCCAATTTAGCACAAATATCTACCTCCCTTCTATTCCAAATTTTATAAAATTAGTAAAATAGTGATACAGAAGCAAATCCACATTAGTCTTTCTTACTGTTCTTATAGAACTTTATTAGTTCTATAAGAATTTATAGAATTTCTTTATTAGTGTCCTTGTACTTGCTGTTTTCTCTGTCTGGATTTCTTTCTTCAGCTATCTGCATGACTCCCTTCATCACTTCTTTACTTTCTTCAATCTACGTCTTTCTTGAACACCCTGTTTCATATTGGTACACAACCTCCACCCCCATCCCATGACAAAAGCAAATATGCAGGTACTCTTCTTTCCTATTTCTTTCTAAATTCCCCCCCTACCTAACTCCAGCAATTGTTACTATCTGATAAGCTACACATTTTAAAGACGTGTGTGTTGTCTGTCTCCCTCCACTAGAAGGTAAGCTTCATGGCAGCTGAAAAATTTTTTGTTGTTCTTCATGGCTATATCTCTGGTACCTAGAACAGTGACTGGCACAGTGTAGGAACTCCAAAGTATTTGTCGAGTGTATAACAATACTGATAAACAAGACAGTAAATCACCAGTGGACCAGAAATTATAAGGAATTTCCAGAGGATAGAGAACAGACAGGATCAGACAGAGAAAACAGAATTCTAAAACACATGAGAGAAAACTGCAGAGGTAAAAACAAAACCTCAAAAACTACAAAATCAGAAGCAATAAATGCTGCACAGCAAAAGGGGCCCTGTGGAAATCACCAGTGAAATTAATTAAATAACTAAATTAAAATAACAGGGGCTATTTGTCCATCTTTCCCAATACCTTCTCACAACACCCACCTCTTACTGAGCTGTTATACACTTAACCATGGAGAGGTGGACAGTAAAGAAACTGCACTTTTAACAAGTGAACTAGCCCTGTAGGAACAGCTTTCAGTGTGAGTATCTATGTATTAGAGAGAAGTAGAAAAGAATTTGAGATACGCAGTTGATTTAGATAGCTGAGAAAGATTACTTCTACTCAGGAGAGAAATAAACCCTTCAATATATCAGCAATTGCAGTGGTGATGGTCTACTTTAGGTTGACATACATTTAAGCAAAGATGTCTAAACACGCTTTAAGCCCTATCCATTTACATATAGCTGAGTTCACATACAATAGTGCCCATTCAATGAAACATCCTGTTAGGGAACACACAACTGCAGAGAAATCCATGAAAACTACTGGTATTCTGAACCTAGCCCTTCATTCATAAACATGAACAGATAGCCAAGTACATCTAGAGAGCTGCATAAAACAGAAAAGCCACTACAAACCAAGAGAACAACTGATCTCAGAGGAAATAGAAATAATGCATACAACAGATGAGGAATACAACAATAACAATAAAATTTTTGAGAAATTTGAAAAAAATAATTTTCATTCATAAAACAAAATAAGCTTCACAGTGACAAGAAGATTAGAGAACAAGAAACAGTTCTTTGAAATTATGTTTTTAGCAAAATAAGAAAAATGCAAGAAAAATTTTCAATAATAGAATGTGCATAACTGAAGAGCAAATTGGGGTTCTGGAGAATAAAGTCAAGGATTTAAAAAAAAGAAAGATAGAAACCAACAAACAAAAAACTCCTACAAGCTACAGAGTTGAAAATCTGAGATAAAAGTTAAGAGATGATGTTGTCAATCAATCCTAGAAGTTTAATCTCCATCTAATAAGAGACAACATAGTAAGAGGGGGAGAAACAATTAAAGAAATAAAACAGAAAAATTGTTCCCAAGCTTAAAAAAGGAATTTTCAGAATAAAGAGATTTATCCAATGCTGACAAAGAAGAATAATAAAAGACCCACATCTGGGCATATTCTTATGTATATTGTAACTCCAAGGATAAAAGAAAATTCCAGAAGCTTCTAGGGAGACTCGAACCAGAAATAAAATTTTGCCCAAAGAAGCAAAAATCAGATTTGTACAAAAGTAGAAAGAAGCAATATCTTCAAAGTTCTGAGGGAAAACCATTTTTTAACTTAAAATTCTATATCTAGTCGAGCTAAAACTATAGTGAGGCAAAGTAAGAATTCTTGCAGACATGGAGAGAGTCAGAAAGTTATTCCCTGCAGACCTCACTGAAAAAAATTACCCAAGAAATTACTGTAGCAAAATGAAAAATAAATCCAAGGTGGAAAATAAAATATACAAACAGGCCAGAAATACCTATATATATGCCTAAATAATAGTTGATGCATAACTTAAAAAAAATCCCTAGAACTAAATTTCCAGATCACTATAATATGGGAGATGGACAGGGCAGGGTGAAAGGATAATGGAGGGCTTGAGATCTGATCTTTTTCAGGGGGGAAGTGTATAGATACTTATTAATTGTACATGAAGAAGGAAAATGTTAATTTTTAATATTTATTCACAGTTTAAGGGTAGCCACTAAAATAATAGAAATAGGATGTGTAACAAAGATGTATAGGGGGCAAAAAAGAAAAAGTCAGCAAAGTGCCAGAAAGTAAAAGGGAGGGAAAGGTAGGGAAAAGAATGGGAATAGAAGGGGAAAATAAAAATATAAGGAAAGAAAGGTAAATATAAATATAAAATATAAAATAGAGCATCAGTAATCTATAAATATGTATGATAAATATAAATAGAAAGGTAAATATAAATATAAAATAGAGCATCAGTAATCATATAATTATCTATTGGTTAACTTCCCTGATTCAAAGATAAAGACATTTAAATAGAGTTAAAAACTCCCCTTCTAACAAGGTCTAGCTATATACCATGAAGAAATATACTAGGAATCAGCCAAATGAATTAAATGACACAGAGAAGTTGAAAATAAAGAGATATAGAAATAAACACAAGGCAAATGCATGTTTCAAAAAATCACATATCAATACTAGATATAACTTAAGGCCAAATGCTAAATGTGGTGTGTATATATAACAATTAGATGAGACATAGAGATCTTTCTTATATTAGTACCACAGTCTATTATCCTTCAAGAGGATATATATGTATCTTGTCAGCTAAGATATACACGTATATATACATATATATGTATTGAGAAGGTTGTCTTTTCACATATATATATATATCTCCACACATATATCCATCAAAGAAGGACTTCACATCTTTTTCAGGCAATCACAAAAAATTTACAAAGATTGATAATGAATATAATCACAATGAAAAGAATACATTCTCCAAAGCAGAAGTTAAGCAAGTCATTTTCACTTAATGGAGAAGCAAAATCAAGAATTTAATAAAAAGACAGTAATAAAAATAAAATTGACCTATGTATTAGTTTCTTATTACAACTGTAAGAAATTACCACACACTTAGTGGTTTAAACAACGTAAATTTATGATCTGGAGATCAGAAATCAGAAATGGATCTTATGAGGCTGAAATCAAGTGTCAGCAGATCTCTCTGTTTTTTCTGGAGGCTTTAGGGGAAAATCCTTTTCTTGACTTTTCCAGTGTTTAGAGGTTGCCCTCATCACTCTGATCTATATTGATTCATCTCCTTCTCTGACTCTGCTGCCTTTCTCTTTCATCTTTTAAGGACCCTTGAGATTATATTGGGCCCTTCTTATCTTAAGATAGTTGTCAATCACATATGCAAAGTCCATTTTGCCATGTAAGGTAACAGTTTCTAGGGATTAAGACATGGACGTCTTCGCAGGGGGGATTGGGGTAGGAGGTTGTCCTATCTACTATGATCAGGGAGTGAAAAGACAACCTTCTCAATAACTCTTGGATGTTAAAAAGAAATAAAAACTCAAATTACAATTTATTTAAAAATGAAAAACAGTTATTGTACTACATATTCAAACCCATGGAATGCTTCAAAGTTGTACTCAGAGGACAAGGTATAGTTTTAGACATATGTATTACAAAACAGTAAATATTGGGAAAAAATTAAGTGCTTAATTCAACAAACTAGAAAATTAACAGAAAAAATACACCTAAAGAAATCAGAAGAAGGGCCGGGCGTGGTGAGCTTACGCCTGTAATCCCAACACTTTGGGAAGCCGAGGCAGCCAGATCACAAGGCCAGGGAGATCAAGACTATCCTGGTTAACATGGTGAAACCCCATTTCTACTAAAAATACAAAAATCAGCTGGGCATAGTGGTGCATGCCTGAAATCCCAGCTACTGGGAGGCTGAGGCAGGAGAATTGCTTGAATTCAGGAAGTGGAGGTTGCAGTGAGATGAGATCGTGCCATTGCACTCCAGCCTGGTGACAGAGTGAGACTCCATCTCCTTAAAAAAACAAATTCAGAAGGTACTGATACAGATACAGATAATGCTATAGAGTACAGTAAGACAAGCCAACAATACATTAAATTAAATCAACAAAATCGAAATCTGGTTTTGGAAAAGAACAAGAAAAATAATGTTGACAAGTGTGATTATAAAAAAAAAAAAGCAAAAATTAATGTTAAGAATGAGAAAGCAGAATTAAATATATGGAGCATATTTTAAAATTTGTAAGAAGAATTCTACATGTACAATTTTATGCCCTACATTTAAACTCATGGTTGCAGAAAATACCTGAAGAAATGGTAGAAAATTTGAGTAGGAAAACAGCAATATAAGAATCTAAAAAATATACAAAAATGTTGCTCTTAGCATGTATCTGACTCAGATGATTTTACAGTAGCGTTCCATCAAATCTTCAATAGACTTATAATTGTAATGCTATGCAAATTGTGCTAGTCATATAACAAAAATGAAAAGCTTTCTAATTCATTCAGTGCAACCAGTGCCTGTACCCCCCAATCACGCTTCCTGTTTCTCCTTTTCTCCCCTCCCTACACATTGGTTTGAACAATATGCAGTGTTTACATTATTGTGATGCTGGGCATATTAATGTGTATGTATATTTTGAAGTTGTCATCTTCTTGAATCATCACTCTTTTCTTCAGGTTATTCCCCTCTGTTTGCTTGTTTTGGTTTCTCTCGTGTTAGAGTTTCCTCAGATGTCTTGTCATCTTTAGATGTCCACTCATGTTTATGAGGGAGATACTAAAAAGATAACTAGCAATGC
Organism: Ateles fusciceps; assembly: GCA_036589455.1. NCBI lineage: Eukaryota > Metazoa > Chordata > Mammalia > Primates > Atelidae > Ateles > Ateles fusciceps. The sequence continues at coordinate 465,177 of JAZHEH010000633.1, forward strand.
TGAGCGTGTGGTAGGGTTTTTGCATGTAGGGTTCACTGCCAATGGTATTTTGTACTGTTTCATAGGGGGATCCCTGATTGTCAGTATCTTTAGACTCAGTGTTTTTAGATTTTTCTTCTTGGTTGTATTCTGCAGAGACACATCCTCCCATCTCCTGCCTGGAATGTACAGTCTAGTGTTTTGGGAACCCAGTTGATGAAGAAGGTTTAAGGTCTCAATAGTCAGCACTCAGAGAATTTTACTTAATCCCCAGTTTTCAATGTGGTATCCCCACCTTCATTTGTGCTTCATATTCTCTAGTCCAGACATCTGTTTTATCTTCTACACAGGCTATACCTTTGGTTCTCTGATGAGTTTGGGGAACAGTAGTCAACCACACAGCATGGAGCAAAGGAATATACATCTTGAGACCCTAGATGTTCAGACTTTCAAGCACTTCTATTTTCAACCTCTTCTTCCACCGTCTTTCCAGAGGTACTTGGTACAGTCAGTTCCTGGGATTTAGGGAGACTCTTCAGTACAAATCATGTTGTTTCTTGGCTTCCTCTACTATCTGCTTAAGATTCAGGTTTCTTTGTTAATTTTAATTTTAAGTTCTGGGGTACTGATTTAGGATGTGCAGGTTTGTTACATAGGTAAACGTCTGCCGTGGTGGTTTGCTGCACAGATCAACCCATCACCTAGATATTAAGCCCCACATGCATTAGGTATTTTTCCTAATGCTCTCCCTCTGCCACCCCACCCTCTGATAGGCCTCATTGTGTGTTGTTCCCCTCCCTGTGTCCATGTGTTCACATTTTCAGCTCCCACTTACAAGTGTGAACATGTGGTGTTTGGTTTTCTGTTCCTGCGTTAGTTTGCTGAGGATAGTGGCTTACAACTTGACCCATGTCCCTGCAGATGACATGATCTCATTCCTTTTTATGGCTGCATAACCACATTTTCTTATCCAGTTTACCATTTATGGACATTTAGGTTGATTCCATGTCTTTGCTATTGTGAATAGTGCTGCAATGAACATATTTTTGCATGTATCTTTATAACAGAATGATTTATATTCCTTTGGGTATATAACCAGTAATGAGATTGCTGGGTCAAATGGTATTTCTGATCCTATGTCTTTGAGGAATCACTGCACTGTCTTCCACAATAGTTGAACTAATTTACACTCCCACCAACAGTAAAAGCGTTCCTTTTTCTCCACAACCTTGCCAGCATCTGTTGTTTTTTGACTTTTAAAAAATAGCCATTGTGACTTGTGTAAGATGGTATCTCACTGTGGTTTTGATTTGCATTTCTCTAATGATCAGTCATGTTGAGGTTTTTTCATATGTTTCATATATGAAATATATGAAGTTCATTCATGATTTGGGTCTCTGCTTGCCTGTTGCTGGTGTATAAGAATGCTAGCTGATTTTGTATGTGGATTTTATATTCTGAGACTTTGCTGAAGTTGCTTATCAGCTTAAGAAGCTTTTGGGGTGAGACAATGGAGTTTTCTAGATATAGCACCATGTCATCTGCAAACAAAGATAGTTTGATTTCCTCTCTTCCTATTTGCATATGCTTTATTTCTTTCTATTGTCTGACTTCCCTGGCCAGAACGTCCAATACTATGTCTAATAGAAATGGTGAGAGAGGGCATTCTTGTCTTGTGCAGGTTTTCAAGGGGAATGCTTCCAGGTTTTGCCCATTCAGTATGCTGTTGGCTGTGGGTTTGTCATATATGACCCTTATTATTTTGAGGTATGTTCCGTCAATACCTAGTTTATTGAGAGTTTTTAACATGAAAGGATGTTGAAGTTTATCAAAGGCCTTTTCTGCATCTATTGATATAATTGTGTGGTTTTTGTCTTTAGATCTGTTTGATTTGTGTTTGTTGAACCAACCTTACAACCTGGGGATGAAGCCCACTTGATCTTGGTAGATAAGCTATTTGATATGCTGCTGGATTTTGTTCGCCAGTATTTTATTGCGGATTTTTGCATTGATGTTCATCCAGGATATTGGCCTGAAGTGTTCTTTTTTTTGTTGTATCTCTGCCAGGTTTTGATATCAGGATGACGCTGGCCTCTAAAACGAGTTAGGGGAGGAGTCCTACTTTTCAATTTTTAAAAATTGTTTCAGTATAAATGATTCCAGCTTGTCTTTGTACCTCTGGCAGAATTTGGCTGTGAATCCATCTGGTCCTGGGCTTTTTTTGTTTGGTAGGCTGTTTATTACTATCTCAATTTCAGAACTCATTATTGGTCTATTTAGGGATTCAATTTCTTCCTGGTTCAGTTTTGGTAGGTGTATGTGTCCAGGAATGTATCCATTTATTCTGGATTTTCTAGTTTATGTGCATAGAGGTGATTATCGTGTTATCTGATGGCTGTCTGTATTTCTGTGGGGTCAGTGGTGATATCTCCCTTATCATTTCTGATTGTTTATTTGAATCTCCTCTCTTTTATTCTTTCTTAGTCTAGCTGAGTGGTCTACCTATTTTATTAAACTTTTCAAAAAACCAGCTCCTGGTTTGCGTTGATTTTTTTAGGGTTTTTTTTGTGTCTCTATCTCCTTCAGTTCTGCTCTGATCCTAGTTAATTCTTGTCTTCTGCTAGCTTTGGGGTTTGTTCTCTTGGTTCTCTAGTTCTTTTAGTTGAGATGTTAGGTTGTTAACTTGGGATATTTCTAGCTTTTTAATGTGAGCATTTAGTACTATAAATTTCCCTCTTAACACTGCTTTCACTACGCCCAGAGATTCTGGGTACATTGTCTCTTTGTTCTCATTATTTTCAAAGAATTTCTTGATTTCTGCCTTAACTTTATTATTTACCCAAGAGACATTCAGAAGAAGGTTTTTCAATTTCCATGAGTTGTGTTGTTTGAGTCAATTTCTTAATCTTGAGTTGTAATTTGGTTGTACTGTGGTCTGAGAGACTGTTATGATTTCAGTTCTTTTGCATTTGCTGAGTAGTGTTTTACTGCTGATTATGTGATCAATTTTAGAATAAGTGCCATGTGGCAATGATAAGAATGTATGTTCTGTTGAATTTGGGTGAAGAGTTCTGTAGACATCTATCAGCTCCACTTGATCCGGAGCTGAGTTCAGGTTTTAAATATCTGTTAATTTTCTGTCTCAAGGATCTGTTTAATATTGGCAGTGGTGTTTTAAAGTCTCCCAGGATTATTGTATGGAGTCTAAATCTCTTTGTTGGTCTCTAAGAGCTTGCTTTATTAATCTGGGTGCTCCTGTATTGGGTGCAGTATATTTTAAGTAGTTAGCTCTTCTTGTTGAATTGAACCTTTTACTACTGTGTAATGCCCTTCTTTGTCTTTTTTGAACTTTGTTGGTTTAAAATCTGTTTTGTCAGAAACTAGGATTGCAACCCCTACTTTTTCCTATTTTCCATCTGCTTGGTAAATTTTCCTCTATCCCTTTATTTTGAGCCTATGTGTGTCTTTGCATGAGATAGGTATCTTGAAGATAGCATACGAATGTGTCATGACTCTATCAAGCTTGCCATCTGTGCCTTTGAATTGGGACATTTAACCCATTTACATTTAAGGTTAGTATTGTTATGTGTGAATTTGATCCTATCATCATGATGGTAGCTGGTTATTTTGCAGGCTTGTTTATGTGGTTGCTTCATGGTGTCACTGATGTGTGTAATTCAGTGTGTTTTTGTAGTGCTGATAGTGGTTTTTCCTTTCCATTTTCAGTGTTGCCTTCAGGAGCTCTTGCAAGGCAAGCCTGGTGTTGAAAAATTCACTAAGGATTGCTTGTCTGTAAATGATCTTACTTCCTTTTTTGCTCATGAGGAAAAATATTGAATGCTTCACAAGTTTTCATGTCATCTTTGTACAAGGGACATGCTAATCTTCTATCATTCCATTTTAGTATATATGCTGCTGAAGTGAGAATCAAAAGTTTTTCTCTAATGGCTGCATAAGTCTTCAGTCATACTTCAAATGATAGTTGTCCATTTTTCTTTCACCTTTTTACATTATCAAAAAAATTCATAAGGAACACATATATATCCATAGATGTAGAGGTTTCTATTAAACATAAAAAAGGAATTGCTCAACGTGTGCTGCTCTTCAGTGCAAGTAACAGAATTCTAACCAGCAATGGTTTAAACCAGCAATATATTAATTATTTAGTGAACCAAAAATTTGGTAGAATATAGTCACAGTTTGAGTGTCCACAAGCCAAGTTCTTTCACAAATCTGTTCTTCCATTCCTTGGTGTGTAAGGCCAGTTGCCTCGCCAGGAGCTCAGACACGCCATCCCTCCCGGTGCCAGGGAATTACATCACCACTCTGCACGCGACACCTAGCCCCCGCTAAAAAACCCCCACCCAAAAATTTCAAAAAAAGCCACGCCAAACCCTGCCCAATAACTCTTGTCCCATTTAGGTCATTCTTCCCCAGGACAGCCCACTCACCAAAAATCCCACCTACCTACCAGTAATAACTGGCCCACTCCCCTTCCTGGATCCCAATATCCAGTCAAGTGCCTTATGCTTTGTCTCCACTACATCCAATCAAATGCCTTCATTCCCCTTCCTGGGTCCAATATCCAGTCAAGTGCCTTATGCTTTGTCTCCCCTATATCCAATCAAATGCCTTCACTCCTTATAAAAACCCATTACCCTAAAAAGTAAGTGCGACTTCTCTGTCCCTTACCTAGACCATAAGAACCTCGCCTGGGAGCTGAATAAATCGGATTTCCATTTTCTTATACTGGTTCTCAGTTTCCTTATTTTTAACTCAACAATATACCTTACACTTGGCATATTGCCTGTTGGTTACAAGGAGTGTCTACTGAAGCTCGGAGATATTCACACAACAAGATACATGGTATAATGGGAAGGAAGACAGCAAACAAACCCTGTTTTATATAATTCTCTTAAGGTAGAACTGTATGGCCCCAAATAAACTTTTATCTTACATCTAAGTATAGCCAAAAACAGTTTCAAATACACCTATCTCTATACCAGTCAATGGTCAAGTGGAATGGCATGTTATGATTTGTTTGGACTGGTTACATTGGTCCTCAGACAAGACCATGGTCCTATCAGTGAAGACAAAAAGATATAGAGAAAATAACCCTTGGAAAGGCAACCAACAGTGTCTGCCATGATGTGATATGGAATTGATTAATATGCTACTTAGACATCCTCAGTAAAATATCTGTTAGGGAAACAGGAGCTTAGCAAAAACCTACAAGGACACACTACAATAGCAGAAGTCTGAGATGTTCCAACACTCATAACAATATGTGCTTTCAAAATAATTATATTTATGTTTTGATGTACTTGCCCACTAAAATGTCAAGGGTAGTTCTCTTAAATCAATAGAATAATAAATTTTCTCATGCTGTCTGCTCTCCTGCACAGTCACAGCTTAGTCTTTACATGGACAGAACACCTATATAAGAAAAGCTTAAAGATAGTGCATTCTTCTGCTTAATTTTTTTTCTTCTTTTTAAAAAATGTATTTATTATACTTTAAGTTCTGGGGTACATGTGCAGATGGTGCAGGTTTGTTACATAGGTATACACGTGCCATGGTGGTTTGCTGCACCCATCAACCTATCACCTACATTAGATATTTCTCCTAATGCTATCCCTCCCTACCCCCTCAGCCCCTGACAGTCCCCGGTGTGTGATATTCTCCTCCCTGTGTCTGTGTCCATGTGTTCACATTGTTCAACTCTCACTTATGAGTGAGAACATGTGGTGTTAGGTTTTCTGTTCCTGTGTTAGTTTGCTGAGAATGATGGTTTCCAGATTCATCCATGTCCCCTGCAAAGGATGTGAACTCATCCTTTTTATGGCTGTGTAGTATTCCATGTCATATATATGCCACATTTCTTTATCCAGTGTATCATTCAATGGGCATTTTCTTTATCCAGTGTATCATTGATGGGTTCCAAGTCTTTGCTATTGTGAATAGTGCTGCAATAAACATATGCATGCATGTATCTTTATAGTAAAATGATTTATAATCCTTTGAGTATATACCCAGTAGTGGGGATTGCTGGGTCAAATGTGTTATTTCTGGTTCTAGATCCTTGAGGAATGGCCACACTGTCTTCCACAATGGTTGAACTCCTTTACACTCCCACCAATACTGTGAGAAGTGTTCATATTTCTCCAAATCCTCTGCAACATCTGTTGATTCATGACATTTTAATGATCACCATTCTAACTGATGTGAGATGGTATCTCGAGGTTTTGATTTGCATTTCTCTAATTACCAGCGATGAAGAGCTTTTTAAAATATGTTTGTTGACCATATAAATGTCTTCTTTTGAGAAGTGTCTGTTCATATCCTTTGCCCACTTTCTGATGGGGTTGTTTTTTTTTCTCGTAAATTTGTTTAAGTTCCTTATAGGCCCTGGATATTAGACCTTTGTCAGATGGATAGATTGCAAATATTTTCTCCCATTCTATAGGTTGCCTGCTCACTCTGATGCTAGTTTCTTTTGCTGTGCAGAAACTCTTTAGTTTAATCAGATCCCATTTGTCAATTTTGGCTTTTGTTGCCATTGCTTTTTGTGTTTTAGTTATGAAGTCCTTGCTCATGCCTGTGTCCTGTATGGTATTGCCTAGGTTTTCATCTTGGGCTTTATGGCTCTAGGTCTTACGTTTGAAGTTAATTTTTGTATAAGGTATAAGGAAGGGGTCCAGTTTCAGTTTTTCTGCATATGGCTAGCCAGTTTTCCCAACACCATTTATTACATAGGGTATCTTTTACCTGTTGCTTGTTTTTGTAGGTTTGTCAAAGATCAGATGCTGTAGATGTGTGACATTATTTCTGAGGCCTCTGTTCTGTTCCATTGGTCTATATATCTGTTTTGCTACGAGTACCATGCTGTTTTGGTTACCTGTAGCCTTGTTGCATAGTTTGAAGTCATGTAGCGTGATGCCTCCAGCTTTGTTCTTTTGCTTAGGATTGTCTTGGCTATACAGGCTCTATTTTGGTTCCATATTAAATTTAAAGTAGTTTTTTCTAATTCTGTGAAGAAAGTCAATGGCAGCTTGATGAGAATAGCATTGAATCTCAAAATTACTTTTGGCAGTATTGCCATTTTCATGATACTGATTCTCCTGTCCATGTGTATGGAATTTTTTTTAAGTTTGTTTGTGTCCTCTCTTATTTCCTTGAGAAGTGGTTTGCAGTTCTCCTTGAAGAGGTCCTTCACGTCCCTCATAAGTTGTATTCCTAGGCATTTTATTCTCTTTGTAGCAATTGTAAATTGGAGTTCACTCCTGATTTGGCTTTCTGTTTGTGTATCATTGGTGTATAGAAATGTGTGCATTTTGCACATTGATTTTGTATCCTGAGATTTTGCTGAAGTTGCTTTTCAACTTAAGGAGATTTTGGGGCTGAGATGATGGGGTTTTCTAAATATACAATCATGTCATCTGCAAACAGAAACAATTTGACTTTCCTCTCTTCCTATTTGAATACGCTTTATTTCTTTCTCTTGCCTGATCACTGAGGGCAGAACTCTCAATATTATGTTTAATAGGAGTGGTGAGAGAGGGCATCCTTGCTTTGTCTCCAGTTTTCAAGGGAAAGCTTCCAGCTTCTGCCCATTCAGCATGATATTGGCTGTGGTGTTGTCATGAATAGTTCTTATTATTTTGTAGATACGTTCCATCAATACTTAGTTTATTGAGAGTTTTTTAAATTGAAGGGCTGTTGAATTAGATGAAGGCCTTTTTTGCATGTATTGAGATAATCATGTGGTCTTTGTCATTGGTTCTGTTTATGTGATCAATTACGGTTATTGATTTGTGTATGTTGAACCAGCTTTGCATCCCAGGGATGAAGTTGATGTGATCGTGGTGGGTAAGCTTTTTGATGTGCTGCTGGAATCAGTTGCCAGTATTTTATTGAGGATTTTCACATAAATGTTCATCAGGAATATTGGCCTGAAATTTTCTGTTGTTGTTGTGGCTCTGCCAGGTTTCAGTATCTAGGATGATGCTGGCCTCATAAAATGAGTTGAGGGAGGAGTCCCTCTTTTTCTTATTGTTTGGAATAGTTTCAGAGGAATGGTACCAGCTCCCTCTTATACCTCTGGTAGAATTTTGGCTATGAATCTGCCTAGTCCTGTGCTTTTTTTTTTTTTTTTTTGCTTGGTAGGCTATTAATTACTGGCTCAAATTTCAGAACTTGTTATTGGTTTATTCAGGGACGGACTTCTCCCTCATTTAGTAATGGGAGGGTGTATGTGTCTAGGAATTTATCTACTCCTTCTAGATTTTCTAGTTTATTTGTGTAGAGGGTGTTTATACTATTTCTCATGGTAATTTGTACTTCTGTGGGGTCATTGGTGATCTTTCCCTTTATATCATTTTGTTTGGTGTCTATTTGATTCTTCTCTCTCTCTTTTTTTATTAGTCTGGCTAGTGGTTGATCTATTTTGCTAATCTTTTCAGAAAACTGACTCCTAGTTTCATTGATTTTTTTTCGAAGCATTTTTCATGTCTCTATCTACTTCAGTTCTGCTCTGATCTTAGTCATTTCTTGTCTTCTGCTAGCTTTTGAATTTGTTTGCTCTTGCTTCTCTAGTTCTTTTAATTGTGATGTTAGAGTGTCAATTTGATATCTTCCCGCTTTCTCCTGTGGGCACTTAGGGCTATAAATTTCCTCCTAAACACTGCTTTGTTGTGTCCCAGAGATTCTAGTACGTGTGTCTTTGTTCTCATTGGTTTCAAATTATTTATTTATTTCTGCCTTAATTTTGTTATTTACCCAGTAGTAGTTTAGGAGCAGGTTGCTCAGTTTTCTTGTAGTTGTGCATTTTTGAGTGAGTTTCTTAATCCTGAGTTTTAATTTGATTGCACTGTCGTCCTGAGAGACTGTTTGTTATGATTTCCATTCTTTTACATTTGCTGAGGGGTGTTTTACTTCCAATTTATGTGGTCAATTTTAGAGTAAGTGTGAAGTGGTGCTGAGAAGAATGTACATTCTGTTGATTTGGGGTGGAGACTTGTGTAGATGTCTATTAGGTCTGCTTGGTCGAGAGCTGAGTTCAAGTCCTGATATTCTTGTTAATTGTCTGTCTTATTGGTCTGTCTAATATTGACAATGGGTTGTTAAAGTTTCCCACTATTATTGTGTGGGAGTCTAAGTCTCTTTGCAGCTCTCTAAGTACTTGCTTTATGAACCTGAGTGCTTCTGTATTGGGTGCAATATGTTTAGGATAGTTAGCACTTCTTGTTGCATTGATCCCTTTACCATTATGTAATGCCCTTTTTTTGTCTTTTTTGATGTTTGCTGGTTTAAAATCTGTTTTATCAAAGACTAGGATTGCAACCCCTTCTTTTTTTGCTTCCCATTTGCTTGGTAAATATTCCTGCGTCAATTTATTTTGAGCCTACGTGTGTCTTTGCACATAAGATGGGTCTCCTAATACAGCATACCAATTGGTCTTGACTCTAATCCAATTTGCCAGTCTGTGTCTTTTAATTGGGGCATTTAGCCCATTTACATTTAAGGCTAATATTGTTATGTGTGAATTTGATCCTGTCATTATGATGCTATCTGGTTTGGCCATTAGTTGATGCAGTTTCTTCATAGTGTCTATGGTCTTTACAATCTGGTATGTTTTTGCAGTGGTTGATAGCAGTTTTTTTCCTTTCCATATTTAGTCCTTCTTTCAGGAGCTCTTGTAAGACAGGGCTGGTGGTGACAAAATCCCTCAGTATTTTCTTGTCTCTAAAAGATTTTATTTCTCCTTTGCTTATGAAGCTTAGTTTGGC